>VXBU01010191.1:410327-447541 GCA_013400315.1 Bombycilla garrulus | reverse complement strand
TATATAATATTTCTATATATTTCAAATATGTATATGTACAAGTCCACATATAGTGTTGGTGAGAAAGCTGGTTAAAGCTTTCAAAGAAATTGTCTGCTGTCACACAAGATGAAATAATATGTCTTTGCAGAAACAAATATGCTCTCCAGAATGGTCAACAAACCTTGAAAAATACTCAGAACAAATGAATATTTATTACATTTGCATAAATAAACTGAAAGTTTGGAAATCCATGTACTTACTATATAAAGAGCTTGTAAAACCATAGTCATACACAGAGATACTGAACTTGTTTCATAACTAATCAGTAAACAGTGTTACTTGATAAAGTAAGAAACAGTACTTGGTCAGTATTAAAAAGTAAAAGATTGTGGGAATAGTGCTTACCTAAGGGACCTAATTCTGACATCTGCTAAGCTGAACTCCATGGCAAAAGAAGTTTGGCTGACAAAGTCCAGCCCCTGGCCTGATGCAATATGAGAAATACAGGAAGGATGGCATTAGATGAGGGTGAATCCTCCAGTCTCTGACCAGCTAACTTTGAAATAACCAATTAACAGCTCATTAAATGCTGAAAGGCTCACAAGGGAAGTTGTCTGACTTTGGTAGACTAATGTGATTTGAGGAGAAGATGGAATGCTTATTGCATGACAATTTGCAGTGGCTTTCTAGTTTTTTAGAATAAAATCAGCACATGTGAACACTGGACTCTGAACAGAAAATAACTTGTGGCATCTAAAGCAGGAATCCCCTTCTTTAATATTTTCTCTTCTGCTTCTTATAAATAAAATAACAGCTTTCCATTTGGTAATTTAAATGAAATCTGAAGATCCTTTGCAGGTATTAAATGGAAATGTTTTGTCAGTTACTCAAGAAAGGCTTAAGAAGATTAAAGTTTTCAGACGTAATATAAAACATACTTACATTTTTTTGGAAATGATTTTTCTCAGAACATTCTGAACTATCCCGCCAAATGTCTGTGGAATTTTCCTTTGTTTGCCAAATCCCTTCATCCAAGCAGACTCTGTATACATGTCCTACACTTCCTGAAAGTAAACAGAGTTTTAGGTTGAAAGGTCAAAATAGAGTTTTTATTTTTCATACACATTTGAAAGATTTCTGCCTTACACCTCCACACGTGTAGACTCTACACTACCTATACTCAAAACAAGAATAAAACCCACTTTTCTTTTGTCTTTGTCAATATATTTTTTATATTTACATAGGACAAAGTAGGAATGTAATCCAGCAGAAATAAATTCCCAGAGTGCACTTGTTTTTTACAAGAAAACCCACCCAGTACATCCCAAAGAAGCCTACATCTCACTTTATTCATTTTTCCTCATTAAGGTCCCGGGTAGGTAATTCACTGACCAGGTTTGTGCAGTGAAAACTGCCCAAGGGTCTGATTAGAGAATGATCTTTCTCTGTAACACCTGATGCTGCAGGCTGGTGTTTCATTTCTGTGCTCTGGGACCCCCTCAGCAGGTGGGGTGAACTGATGAAGTTTTCTCGGTTTTCACTGCATTGTCCCAATTTATACTGATTAAGAATTTGCCCATAGCATTAAGGGATGGTCTGGGAATCCTGGTTGATGTTTGTTTGATGTTGTCCTTAACCACTGCCATCTGTTTATTTCTAGTCAGATCTGAGCTTTTTCAATCCTTTTTGAGTTGAAATTGTTTAAGGGTGGTAGCAACAACCAGAATATCTTGTTTTGCTCAGCTCAGAGCTGAGAGAATTGCTTTGGGAGCACAGTTTGTTATGATGGACCAGGAGCTCTGTGTGAATACTATACACTGGAAAAAAACCTTAAACTATCCATGAAATGTGATAAGAATTCTTGCTTTTGTAGAAATTCGGACAGAAGAGTCTTCATTCCATGCAGGCAAGACGATGCTTTTGTTTTTTATGAAGAGCTGGGTTTGTTCTAAATGGTTGGCAGAAGCAGTTTGGGAGATTAGATAGAAACTTGGTGTCTTACTGCTTATTAGCATAAAAAAGGATAAATTATATTAATTATATTAAAGAACAAACCATGCGTGGTTTGGGTGGAAAAAGCTGGGATAAGAAGCTGGTAGTAGTCTCCCACAAAGTAAAGGACTCAGGCAGAATTGGTCCCTCCAAGTGGAATTAGAAAAGCAGCTCAGAAAGGCTGTTTGGCAGGATTCAGAAATGCTGCTCTGTGCTGATAGAAGTGCCTTTTCCTTCCTGGATGGGAATCTTGTTTGATCTTCAACACTTTTGCTCCTGAAGGTGTAAAAGGTGGGTTTTTTTCCTGAAGGTGTAAAAGGTGGGATTTTTCCTGAAGGTGTAAAAGGTGGGATTTTTTCTGAAGGTGTAAAATGTGGGGTTTTTTCCTCCCTTCTGAGAGCCTCCCTGCTGCATTCCTTGCAGGAAAAAGCTGCTTGCAAGGCTGGTTTGTTCACCACAGCACTCGCTGGTGGTGTGCTGTACCCCTGCAGGGCTGACTGCTGGGAACCCCACGGAGTTTGGCTCTTCCAGGTCTCTGGAATCGTGTCTGGGATCAGTGGGGACCCCAGAAGCTGAAGCTCAGAAGGTGAACCCTGAATCTGTTACTGTGAATAAAGACCTGGCAGTGTGGTTACATGATCTTGCAAAAGTTGCTTTACAGCAGACAATACAGAGCTGTGATGAGCACAGATGGAGAAAAAGAGCAAATAAAAATTGAAAATTATTTTGTGCCTCAATTCAGAAGTGGTAGAAAGAGGTGAGACTCTTTCTCCCTCACCCACTTCTTAGGACACTGGGGCGAGACAGAAAAACACCACCTTTAGCTGAATATAACTGAATTCCTGAACAAATTCCAAGACAAGTTACCACTTTCACATTACCATTTTCCAGCCATGGCAAATATGAAGGACAAGGAACAGAGACATTTCCTGGGGGTGAGTAAGGCCAGCAAACAAATTGATCAAATGTCCCATTGCAATGTACTCCTGGGGAGAGAAGCAAATGAAAGTGTTACAAAAAGTTGTCCAGACAATGGACAGTCATGAAAACCATTTTGTACTGTTCCAGGTAACCTGCAAGCTACTCCAGAGTAAAAAGATATTGCAGATAAATGTTGTGTATTCTGTGCAATGCAGAAACAGGAGCTGCAATTCTTCCCTGGGTCCATGCATCGCCTGAAGGCTTTACACTCTCCACTATGAGATAAGTTTATTGCTTAAAATCACAAGGAAGCTGAGGTCAGACCTCACCAGGGTCTGCAGATTCATTTTGAGAGACTGCTCTGATCTCTGTGGTAGTGACAGAACCCACGTGTGCTGGTTCTGCATTAATTGACGTTTGGTGAGGAGGGAAGAAGTCAGCCACAGAAATTATTTTTCTGAGCGCTTCCTCCATGACTTGACAAAACCAATCAGTGGCTGGGGCACAGACAGGGAATGGAATGGATGCAGCTGTGGCAGGAGAGCTTCAGGCTGGAGAGCAGGGAAAGGTTCTTCCCCAGAGGGTGCTGGCACTGCCCAGGCTCCCCAGGGAATGGGCACAGCCCTGAGGCTGCCAGAGCTCCAGGAGCCTTTGGACAGCGCTCCAGGGATGCCAGGGTGGGATTTTGGGGGGTCTGTGCAGGGCCAGGGACTGGGCTGGGTGATCCTTGTGGTTCCTTGCAGCTCAGGGTTCTATGATTCTGTGATTTTATGATTGTACAATCCTGAGGCCTCTGTGGTCCAAATGCAGCAGCCAGATTGCAGCCATGCTTTCCCTCACTGGTTTTGGTAGAAGCAGCAGACTGGTAAATGGAAGATATTCCACCTTTTCCCCCCTGTGACACCAGTTCTCCGCCCAGACCACCTCTGTCAGTTTCTCAGTGACTCCTTTTAGTCTTTGGGCAATATCTCTTATTCACAGAGATATTACCAGAGGTTATATCTCTGGTAATATCTCTGAGTAACTCAATCTTCACAGTTTTCATATCACTCACAGGACTGAAGGTTAAGATAAACCTGAAAATGGAGATTTGAAATGGTGCAGGCAGGTGACAGCAACATAAAATAAAATGCATTAAAGGCTGCCCTAGTGTCTTGGTTAGTTTCTGTCTTTCTTTTGGGATAACATCGAAGTTCTTCTCTCATAACTTTAATGCTTTTGCTCATCCAAAGCCAGAAGAGAATATCCCACTTTATTTTCCATAGTACTTTTAATACTTTGAGAAACTTGTGTGAGAAGAACACAGGGAGCAAGAAAGATAGCTCTGATTAATCTCACCAGCATCTTTTCGGGTGCTTCTACTAAAATACAGAGCACAGATGTGCATTCTCACTTATTCTGCTGTACCTCTGAGGCTAAGCATCTGTTATGATCTGCACAGCTGTTAACATTTATAGCTGCATTTTTATTGTTCTTTTCCGCAATTTCTGTTTGTTCAAGTGTGGACTGGGGAGGCTGCCAGGAGAAAAATACCTTTTTTTTCCATTTCATGAAAGCTGAGGTTCTGAGTCCCTTTAGTTCTCTTGATCACCCACTACAAACTACTGCCCTCTAATATCTTGCCAGGGTCACCCAGCTTAGTTCTAATTGCCACCAAAGCCATCATTCTCTGATTTCCTGGCAAAATAAAATCTTCTTTTGCATCAGGCTGATGTCTTCTGCACACCAGGTGTTCAGCACAGGCTGTTGATGTCAAGCTGCTCTCTACTGTTCCTTTCTTTCCTGCCAGCACTGGCTGTAAGCCATCCTGCAGGTGCACTGCCTGAGCTGATGTAGGCTTTGCTTTCCCTGCTTTCCTTAAAACCTTTTGTCCCCTCTGCAGTCCTCATCACTGTCTTCTTGCCTTCTCGACTGCAGTCACATAGTCAGTAACTTCTGGAAAGTTCTCTGGTTTTCTGTGTTTTCCCCTTCCCTATTTTCCACAAATGGCTCTGACTTTTGACCCCTCCCAGTCTGGAGTCAACAACAAATTTGGTGAGGGTGCTTTCAATGCCTGCCTATAGCCAGGGAGTCCAAAACAGAGAGCACAGATTCACTTTTCACTTTCCTTGGTGAACAGCAGCCATCTCTCTCCTATCCACACATTTGACTTCTCCAACTACTCAAACCAAACCCCTGCCATCCTTTCCAGAGGACAGACACCTAGCTGAGCATAGTTTATATATTTAGGAGTGAAATACTGACAGATTATGAAGTCCCCTTTTGGCAAACAGCAGAAAACTTTGAGCACCCAATCCAAAGAAAGGCATGAATTCAGGAAGAGACATTGTAGGCGTGCTGCTCGTCATCTAACAATCCAAAAGCCACAAAAAAAAATTGAAAATAAACAAGGCCCTTTAGGCTAACATTTGTGTCAGGCGAATTGTTCTACATTTAGAACTCAGGAACAGATATAGAGCAAGACAATATTTGAATATTAGTCAGTGTTACTCAATAAATGTCTTCATTGTTTAATTCCTTACCACTGTCTACAGATGATTCCTGCAGCATTTTCAAGCATTCCTGTTTGTATTTGTTCCATCCAGTAGTGGTTTTTTCCAGCAGAGAACCTTTGGCCTGGGAGTGAAAATACTGTACACAAGAAAAATCAGTTAGAACCTTTTAGTCTTTCATGACAAGTTTCTTTCCATTTTAAGAAAATCTGGTCTGAGCACAGCAATAAGGAGAGGAGAATGGAGGAACGGTAGGTAAAAACCATCTAAAAGGTTTTTGGTTTTAGAATATTTTTGAAGATAATTGAGCACACCTGGTTGAGTAGTACAGCAAAAAAATAAAAAAATGGTATAAGACAGTAATGAATAAGCAATGCTATTTAGCTACTAACACCTTGCCCCTGGTGCATTCTGTACTCCTGCCCAGAATTTCACAGACTGCTTATTTTACCAGCAGCTGCAACTGTGCCATAGAAATCTTTCTATTCCTCTTTTTCCTTTTTTTTTTTTTTAATAATCACTTTTTAAAATTTTAGTTTACTTGCCATTTACACCATGTTGCCCTTTTTGCCTCAGTAGGGCACTGTTTTGCTTTCTTCTTGTGTCCATAGATGAGAAGACTCTTTGCCCTCTAGATTTCCCACATAATAAAATGACAGACACATCCTTATCAAACAACACTCTGCCTGCAGAGGTCTTTAAGAAGGTCATAGCTGATTTTTGCTTTTTAGGAAAACAATGGCTAAAACCAGAAGAATTAAATGCAAAAACACTTGGTGATTTGGGTGAAGAAATGCCTTATTAGGAGCAAAGCAGTTTAGAAAGGATAATGGGAGATGCTGCTTACAGCTCAGTGTTAGCATGATGACTTGATCATTATTTATCCATAGAAAAGAACACCATCCTAGGCACTCTCTGTGCAATAAACCCCTGGTGTCCTGAAACCAGGGCTTTGAGAGGCCAGAGCAGGCAAAGATTACAGTTCCTAGAAGTCATCAAAAATGAAAAATTCATTACTGTTTGAAAATCTTGTCGGTTCTAATGAGCAAATTTTGGAGAGCAAACAAAATGTAAGTTTTCTAAACAATGTTTTTACTAGAAGATGCCTTTCAGTTCTCCAATTGCTCCTTGTCTGGAGTACACCCTTTCTTTGAAATTGCCTTTAACACGTGTGGTTGTTCTGATGTTGTCTGAACGTGGTGATGTGCCAAGGGATGAGATATATAACCAGAACAATATATGGCTGTGAACTTCACCTTTGGTCCTTTAAACCTATGGTTTCTTTTTACTTTGATGAAAAAAAACCACATTTATTTACTTTCAGAACAAGAACAGTGTTCTGGTGAGCTAGCTCTTATGCAGGATCACTATTTCATGCATGTTTTTACTGTGTAAAATGCTGCCTGCTCAGTACTCTGCTTTTAATCTCAGCTAATTTCCAGACACCCCACTTTAAGCTTGAGGAAGTAGAAAGGCCGTAATCATTCTTCCGTGGATGGGCTTGCAAGATAAGGAGAGAATATTTACAGCAGCCATGAGAAAGGAATGCATGTTTCCAAAATAAAAAAGCATCTTGACATTTCCCTCATGCAGGCCTCCAAACGCTGGGAGCCAGGGGAGATTCTTCAGGCACTGGTGGGTCAGTGAACCCCATCTGAAGAGGCAGAGACTTGGAGATGACGCATTTGTAGACAGGGCTGCCTTGCTGAAGGAAGAACACTCCAGTTTCTGATAAACAAATGTGTTAAACAGCCAAGGAAATACAAAGGAAACCTTGCAGGGGCTACCTGGCAGCTGGTTTGGTTCCACTGCTCGGGCTGAGGTTGATACACGGTCATGGAGAATTTCACTCAGCAAGAGTGAGGAGCAGGCTGGGCCTAAAGGACAGTTCCACACCATTTCCTGATGGAATTGTCCATTTCCTCAAATCTGCAGGCGTGCTCACATAGCCAATACCTGGACAGTATTGATGTAAATCCTCATGAGATAAATTTGTTTTGCTCATATAGTCAATACCTGGTCAATATTGATGTAAAAACCTGTGAGATAAATTTGTTTTGGTCACATAGCCAATACCTGGTCAATATTGATGTAAAAACCTGTGAGATAAATTTGTTTTCTGCCATAAAACTTTCTGGCAAAAATATCAAGTCTACACAGAATCAGAGCTGCAGCTGACAAAAAAAAAAAAAGTTAAGAGCTGTCAGCTGACCTGAAAAAATTAATTTTAAATATAGTTAGAAGGACATATTTAAAAACTTTAAATTACTAATCAAAATGAAAAATTTCACAGAGTAGCTGTTGCTGCCCCAAGTGTCCTTAATGGTTTACCTAAAAGACTAAGAAATCCCCTTAGGTTTATGTTTTTTAAGAAATAATAAACAGATATTCAACAGGAAACCAAGATGAATTGAATGGCAGCATCTTGTGCATTGATCATCAGATATTTACAGAGGGACTACCAACAAAAATAGGCTAAAAAAAGCAATCTTCATGTAGGTACATGACTGTGCAGTGTGCAGGGGCCTCCATCCTGAGGAAAGGATATAAATATAGAGAAAGGCTGAAGAATGCTGACAGTCCCTGGGAAGGAGGAAAATGAGATTTCATTCCCCTCTTCAAAAGGATTTGATGCAGGTTCCCCAGGGAGATTTCAGTCTTTTCTGCAGTAGGACATCCTGTCAAGGCCTTCCTGTATGAACTGCATTTTTAGAGTTATTTACTGTCCTGTGAGAATCAGAGAATGTCCCAGGTTGGAGTGGATACACAAGGATCACCCAGTCCAGCTCCTGGCCCTGCACAGACACCCCAACAATCCCACCAGAGATCCCAATCTCTGTCCCTGAGAGCTTTGTCCAAGTGTTCCTGGAGCTCTGGCAGCTGCAGGGCCGTGCCCACTCCTTGGGGAGCCTGGGCAGAGCTCAAACACCCTCTGGGTGAAAAACATTCTCTTGAGGTCTGATCCAAACCTCCCCTGACCCAGGTTCATGCCATCACCCTTGGGCCCTGGGTCACAAGAATGAGGATTTGGCAAAATTTACCTCTAAGCTGCCACTGGAAGGCAAACCAAGAAGAATGGGAATAAGGCACGAACCTTCAGAGGGAAGGGGAAATGAAGGAGGTGAGACACCTCGATGTTCTGTGTCTGTTCAAGTGAAAAGGAGTCAACAGAAAGGTCAGGGGCAGGCTGGGCTCTGTGTCCTGACTCTATGTCCCCATGGCTCTTCAGAGAGGGGCACAGGGCTCTCAGGAAGAGGGGGGTCTGTGGTCTGGGCCAATATGAGGAGCGCAGGAATCACAGCTGCAGAGGCTTTTCCTGGTTTTGTCGTGTCACAGAAGGCCAGGTCACAGAACAATAGAATTACACAGTGGTTTGGGTTGGAAGGGACCTTAAAGACAAGAAAGATCTTGTTCCAACCCCCTGCCCTGGGCAGGGACAATTTCCACTATCCCAGGTAGCTCCAAGCCCTCTCCAACCAGGCCTTGGAGACTTCCAGGGATGGGGTGTGGGTCGTGTGGCTGTGGGTCCTGTGGCTGTATTCTGAGAGGACACAACAAAAACCTCTCTGCAGCTGGTACAGGTCGTGATTACAAATCCCAGGAAAGTTCTATTATGCTCTGAGTTTTGGGTTAGATACAGTGCAAGTTCCATGGTGGAAATACAAACTTTCAGGGAACTTTCCCATGATCTCAGCCAGTGGAAACATGCAGCTTTTGATCTGTTGCACATTTTAGTTGCCACTGAGCCGCTGCCTTTAAACAGAACTTCTGAATCAGGAAAATTAAACTCCAGTGTCCAATGCAGAAGCTCACAAAGTCCACGGTCTTTTGCTCGACACTGGACATCATTTCAGTTGTCTGAAATTTTTTTGGTAAAAAAGGAACTGCCTCAGGCTGCCAGCCTGGCCCCTGCTTGAGCTGAAGTTCACCCATGAGGAAGTTTAATCAAAATTCCCTGGAAGTGTCTAGCCGTTTATTGAGATTGCACCAAGACACCACTCTTTAGAAATTTATTGGATGCAGAAGAAAATGCTGCCTGAAGCTTTCATTCAGGAAATGGATTATATTTGGCTTCAGACTAGTTTAAATTTAAGTTTTTCATAACTGACCACAGTACAGTCAGAATTTCACCCTTTTAATTTTTCATACTAAGCTAGCAGTGAAATGAAATATTTCTGTTTATTCAGACTATGCGCTTGTGGACAGAAAAAAGGCCCTTCAATTTCGGCATAACCTAAAAATAAAAGCTGAAAAATATTTATTCATTCTTTCAGCCATGATCTGGGTATGGCCCAATGGATATTCTTCTAGGTTTTTTTCCTAGAAAATACAGATAGAGTGATTTATGGTTGTTATTCCTTTAAGTGTTCCTTTCTTATGAAATTAAATGAAATATAAAGGAATACAGCACATATTTCTATAAACAAGTTGTGAGAAGCACTATGACAAATTAATTCACTGTGATTAATCCAGCAAAGTTTTGATCTCACAGAAGTATTTGTGAGATTTTTCTGTTAGCATTGATGGAACTAATGCTTTGTCTGAGGTATCTCAAATCTGAGAGCTGTTTCAGTTCTATAAACAGAAGCTCTAAGCAGAGAAGCTCTAGATTTGAATTATACAAAAATATCTGGAATATTTTCTTAAAAAAAATAAAAGGATTTGTCTCCTGGTAATTTTTGCTTTATAAAAGTGTTAGAAACACAGATATGGGCTCTACAGCACATACAGCTGCAAACCATCTTTCTTAGAAAGCCAAGAAAATGGAGACTAAGTGGATAGAAATACCTTTTTACTTTCAGTTTATTGTCCTGATGCCCATGCACTTCATAGAAATGTACCCTAAAGATATGTGTGAATTTTATACAGTTAAATTGAGATTTACCAAATATCAGCAGTTGTTTTAAAAATTTATTCAAATCAAGATTGATATTGATAAATAAATAGGAATAATTAAAAACCTACATGAAAATTTCCTTGAAGTGAATTATACTGCGATATTTTCTCATTAAATACCTAAACCCCTTCCAATTTATAAAGTAAGTAAGAAATAAGTGTTTAGAATTCTGTAAAGATTTAGGGAAAACAATAAAAATAAAATAGTTTCATGGATCTCTACAAGAAATAAAGGTAGAAGTCTTATACAGATTTATTTGCTTTCTACATGAAGGTGAGGTGCAGAGCGAAACCAGCCAGATTTCACAAACTGGAAATTCAATGCTCACAAGTCAGAGGCTAAAAAGTGGTGCCAGAAATAAATCAAAGCTGGGTTTAGAACAGAGAAACAACAGTAGAAAATAAATGTGATTAATAATAGCATTTTTGTCTGGTAGGAAAACTAAAACACAAATATAATTCAATACCGATCAATACTGGTAAGAAAAGTGATTGTGTAAACGTGATTTATTCAGTGTATGAATGAGGATTAATGGAATAAAATTGTAACAAACAACCCATTCAGAGAGAGTTTTAATATCAAACTCTACGGCTTTGCAGCCATTATTTCTCAGTAATTAGTACTAAATTATTATTAGTAGTACTAATTATTATGACTAATTACTAATAAAATAAATTGTTACATCAGAAGGATTTTTGGTACAAACATGCTGTTAAAATGCTTTGTGCTAGGAGTTCACTTTTATATTGTCTGTTACTAATTATTGAATTAGCTTACCTGTTTCACAAGAAACAATATCATGATAGAGCTGGCAGATGTTGGAGGTATCCTGGACCAGAGTCCCATGCTGGAATAGAGAGCAAAAAATATCGCCGTGCCCATTTGAATCAATTCGTCCCCAGTATGCTGCTATTTCACTCTATAGATCAATTACATAAAAAAAAAAAAAAAGAAGTAAAAAAGTTTTCTTTTATGAATCCCGCTGTTCCATGAATCTTCTTTCCAAATGAGTGAGGAAGTCTCTTGAAACTCCAACTACGTTTCGGTTTTTCTGATTAAAGGCAGAGAGAGCTTAGTCTAAACTTCACAGCAACTCTGCTTACTGTAGCTCATCCATTAGCCAATAAGAAGTCAGAAAACTATTAAAACATTAAAGGGCTGATCCTGTTCCTTGAAGCTCCACAGGAATTTTGCCAGTGATTTTTCCAGAATGCAATCCAGCCCCACAAAAACACATGTATGTATTTATATTCACCTCATGAAACCAATGAATGTCACCTTAGAGCATGGAATAAACTTTGTGCAGGAAGCTTGACTCCGGCTGTCTGTCAGAAAGCAGCTCAGTAAAAGTTGATTTTAGGCTTTTTGATCATATTTTGTCAAATGTGCACAGCCAGTGCAGGATCAGGGAGAATCTAAATGTGAGAAAAAAATGATGTTACAACCAGTTACATTTTACCACAAATCTTGTGATGTTCAGTGTTTTCTGCAAAGCTTCAGTTTCCGGGTGGATCGTGGCTGTCTTGCTGTTACCTGCATATATTCAGTTTACACAGCTTTATTCCAGCAAAAATCACTGCATATAACACTTTGCTTGAAGGAAGGTTCAGAATATTGATTTCCTCCTCCCTTATTTTCTTTCTTTTTTCACAGTTTAGACAGAACTAACTGACCAATACTCCTGCAATCCATTTCTCCTATTAAACAGAGCATTATTGCATGAAAAAATCGATTTGAAAGTTGTGGTACCAGCATTGCTAAGTCATGAGCAAAAAACTGTCTCTGTGGAACATCTCAGACTGCAGTTGTCATGCAGAAGGTATCAGGGGTTTCACAGGCCTCAAAATATATTTAATTACAGCCATATGCAGATTACTCACAGGAACAGAAACACATAAATGTTTAATCCTTAGAAAGATTTCCCTTCCTTCCTCCCTCCCGCTGCTCCTGTTCTCACACTTGCTCTCACTCCTGTTCTCACAAGTGCTGCACCCTTGTGAAAATGCAGTGAGACAAAGATGTAGGAAAAAAATTACCCCTGGCTCGAGCTACATCTGGTTTTTGTGTTGTGAGATTTGCTCTGCCTTTGTAGACCAGACCTGCCTGGTCTTGCACTCTGAGACTCTGTAAGCTGAGTTTTCGTATCAACCTAAAGCAGGCATTTATCCTGTTATCCTTGAGTTTCATGCTGGGACTCATCTGCTTCTCCAGCTCTGACATCTTTGGGTAGAGAGTTGTCCTGAAAATCCAAATTATTTTCATTAGAAGATACACATGGACTTCAGTGTCTGTCCTGTGGAACCATTCTCCCCCAGGGCACAAGTTTTGACTTTACAGTTGTAAAATGAAGCAGTAAATTACTAACACCCCAGCTCCTTTTGGTTCTTTGCATATCTTACTTGCACCACCAAACAGGCAGAAAAAACAATATCTATAACATGTCAGGGTGGGAAATGTTTCCTAGATGAAGGAAAAAGAAATGCTATTTCACAGGGTGAGAAGATGCACCTATTGAATAAGGATAATTGAGCATTTTCTCTAATGTTTCACCTCAATTAGGCAAAACCTGTGTTATGTGTTCATGGTGGCAGAGTGAACAGTGCCCAGGAAACCACCAAGAGCAAAGTCAGATAATTTGTGACTTTTATTTGTTACTGGTGGAACTCTGAATGTAGGCAGTTGCCTTTCTAGTGCTGCATGCTGTGAAATGCTGTAGCTGACCAACCAGCTTTAGCTCTTTATGAGTATTTTATAGTAAGAGGCAAGGCTGTATTCAATTTAAACCGTGTTCAGTGTTACAGGAGCAATTGGAACTGTGAGATTTTTTTTTTATTCCTTAGCTAAGAGAGATTCCATCAGTCTGACTCCACCTCCAATCAAGGTAAATAGGCATGTTTTGTTTGTATAAATAAAACTTCAGTGATTGCACACTGGGGTACTTCCAATGCTTCTGTGCTCTGTGTATGAATCATGGCAAAAATTATCATTTATTGTCACACTTCCTCATATTTCTTTCACAATACATTGCTGCCAAGCAACACTGTCCCTCATTCTTAATCTCCCCTGCCACATGATTTCTGGTCATGCCCAGATCTCTGCCCTCTGTCTTAAACTCCTAAGCTAGCACAATTTTCTGGGAGGGATGAAGAACAGGATGGTGAAGGCAGGCAGGTGTTTCATCAGGCAGACAGATGCATAAATTTGCGAAAGGGAGTTTCTAGAACAGCTGCTGGTGCAGTTGTGGATGATGCCAGCCTCGGTCCCAGAGGCAGACAGGCGGCACAGAGCCTCAGCAGCATTTTCCCTGAGTTTCCTCTCTCTGGTTTTCTCCATCACAGCGTTCAGCAGCAGTTACTGGTGTGAAGGGACGAGAAAAGTGGCCAAACCTTTCTGTAAAGGAGACAGCAAAGGGGATCTCTGCATCCGCTTCAACAGCCCCGATGGCAACAACAGCCAGGCTGTGCAGTACATCTGGGAGACAGGAGATGACAAGTTTGTGGAGAAAAAGTTTCATGCTGGAATCTGGTATTCCTGTGAAGAAATTATAAATGAAGAAGGTGAGTAAACCCACGGAAATTTATTTAATAATCACAGTTTTTCCTGTTGATTTGGTGTCCCCTTCCCCTCTGCTTTACTGTTGCCCATGCATTTTGTGGTGTTTGGATCTTGAAAAAGTTGCTCTTCTCTGGCAAAGGGCACCTTACTGTCTGGTCAATTCCTAAAAGACTCCTAATCAATTCTGCAAAGGACATTAGCGGGACAGGTTGTGGTTTTGATTTAGCTGTCAGGTTGTGGTACAGATAAAGATTATTTGGTTCTTATTCCATTCACCATAACAGCAAGTTAAATGACTTTAACAGGAAAGTGTTTTATTTTCCCAGTATTTTTATTCCATTAGCCAAAAATGAACATACTTGCTTTAAATGATTGCTTCTGATCCCTTATGGCAACATAAAAATGCAAACTGTTGTGGTTTTTTTTTAATAATTTGCACTAATTTATCTGTGGGATATAAATTAGTTCCTGAATTTCCTCTTGAGCACAAGTATTTCTACTTTCTTACTGTGATCTCACCTTGCATAAATCAAAGCAGATGAGGATTATTTTCATCCTGCTAAAACATGACAAGGAGACTTACTAGCTATAAGTGGTGGCATTAAATTGGGTCTCACTCTGTGTATATAAATATTATTAGAATGAAATTAGCTTGCCATTACAGAAACTTTCTAGTTAAATTTGGATTTTTGTATAAGGGAATTGCTGGTTCAAAAATTCAAGCAGTTATTGTAAAACCAGATGAACATTAAGTTTTTCCCTTTATTGTCCGGATCAGTTTACAAGCAACAGCTAGAACAGAACTTCAGAGAAATCAAAGCAGCTGTCACCCATGCTATAAAATTCAAAAATTTTTGCAGTCACCTGTCCTGAAGGTTTAGTTCTACCAGAAGTTCTTGCAAGTTTTGCAGTCTAAAGGGGTGAATGTCAAAGATCAGAGCAAACTTTGTGTCCAAAAGACACCTTTTATCCATACTGTGGGTACCAGGGTTGTGTAATTTGAGCGTCTGCTCTGGAAGCCCATGTGTGGAAGCTGATGTTTTCTGACTTGGTGCAGTTAGGAGCTGGAAAAAAGCACCCAGCATGTTCAGATCAGGGCAGAATTAATTCCAAGAGCTTTGTTCACAGCATCTGTGTGGGGGTCAGGGGGTCACATGGGCTCGAAAATCAAAGCTTACAGGAAGAAATTGGAATGAAGCTTAGAGGGAATTTGTGTGAGCAGCAGCCTTGCTGCTGTAAGGAGAGCAGCTCTGTCCTAACAGGAGGATTGCATCCAGGCTGCCAGCTCTGCAAAAGAATTTTCCTCTCCTGCCTTTCACAGCTACCACCTCCTGGAAATCAATCCACAGCCTTTCTCTAACTGTTCCAGACTCTGGTTCCACCTTGAAATTGTCTGTGAGGACTCTCTAGTTAAGCCCCAGGAGAATGTTGATGTACCAGGGTCTCTGTATACACTAAAAATAGCTTCTCCTGATCTTGTCACTTCCTGCTTATATGCTTGATTTTGCATTTTCTTCTTTCTATTAATCTGTTTCTTTAGATCATTACAAAATATAAAATAATCCTGAGTTTGATTTAATTTCTTTTAGGTGAGAAATGTAGAAGCTTTATCAGTCTGACTCCAGCTTCTGATCGAGGTAGATATGCATATTTTTTGTCTGTAGTCAAAACTTTCCTGATCACATTTACCAATATAAGTATTCTGCATTAAATTAAATTAATTAATTTTAAAAATGCTTGCTTTAATCCCAAAGAGATTTTTTTGTCCTTTATTTAGTTTTTCAACTTCAAAATGAAGTTCATGACTTACAATATAAATCTATGTCTTTCTGAAGACACACCACTTGAATATGAATGGCTTTTGAAATTTGAATATGGGTACTGGAAGTCAAAATTGGTACATTTTTGCCCTCTGTCTCCTCATATCTCCATATTTGCAGCCAGTTCTGTGACGGTGTGTGAACATCCACTCAGGAAATTTGTACACTGAGGGGATTGAGGGAGATGTGCTGTGCACCAAATCAGCCTTGGTGGAATCTGAATCCCCTCCCTGTGCCTCATCAGAGCTGTGAGGAGACATTTCCATTCTCTTCTCTCAAAGAAACACTCATATTCCTATGAAACATTCCTGCAGAGGCTGCCTGGTGCCTTCCTCTGGCCTGATCCCCAGTATGAAAACATCAGCCCATCGCTGATCTGATTGGACCAACCACTTTACAAGAGGCTGATCCAGAAAAAAAACCAAAACTTGTTCTTTCCAGCATACTGGGCCAGGAGTATTTTCCTGGATGTGAAATTTCAGACCCTTAGAGAAGGAGAAATACTCGGTCTCTGCAGGCCAGTCTTCCTTCTACCTGCTGCAGCTTGTCACAGTGCCTTAACAGCATCACAGAATTTTGTAGTGTGAGAAAAAAATATAAATGGGATGTGGGTGTAATCCCACAGAATTGAGATGTGTTTTCTGGGCCCTGCCTTGAGCGTTCCTCACAAGGAAAACTGCTGGTGGTGGACATAGAGCTGAAACTCACTCTGGACAGCATCAGCAAATGCCACAGGCACTGGCAGGTCAGATGGAGACAGCCAAGAAGCATCTAGGTACCTAAAAACCAGAAATGTCTCCCTGGGTAGTGCAATCCTGGCTGGGAATTGGCTGCTGCCCTGCACAGAAGAGGTTTGTGCTCTGCACGTGCCTGTGGTTGCTGTGTGATCCACACTCAGGGTGCAAAGGCTCAGCCTTCCCCAGTCTCTCACCCCTGGGTTTCACACACAGGGCTGATCACCATTGGTCTGTGGATTTCATATAATGGTTCACTGACCGAAAATGTTAAGATGCAAACTCTCACAGCTGGAGCAGCCAGGACTGTTGGGCAATGCAACATCTGGAGTTCCTACTGAAAATCACAAGTTTTTACCGTGACAGATTTTCTGGAGAAGCAAATCATGTCCAAGAACACCCACACATAGCCTGGCCCAAGAATTTAATATCTAAATGGCTCAAGAATCAGAGAAGTCCCACAGACATTGTCAAATCCAGTATTTGGAGTTATACACCACACAAACATTGTCTCCTGCCCTGGGTGGTGTCTGGTAGTCAAGGATGTGTTTCAGCAGTGTTTCAATTTTTAGATTATGATTGTTTGTGTACATTTCACATGAAATCACTGATTAAATCTACAGCCAGGTGTCTCAGGAAATATTTGTTTTTTAAAAAGTTTGGGGAAGATCATTTGCCAGATCTTGTTGCAGCAAATTTGGACACAAGAAGGCCTCCTGCTCCTGGCTGTGGGACATTAGCATGCTAAAGGTCAAACAGCAGGCTGGGAGACTTTAATGGGAGGATTAACTTCTTGCATAAGATGTAATTACCAGATCTCCAAAAGGAGAGGAATTAGCAGATAACTAGAGAAATAAATCTCAGCAAAACCTGGCGGCTGTCTGGGCTCATGAAGGCTTCTCCAAAAAATCAAGATCCTGTTTGGTTGAAAGTTAAGCCTTTGGGGAAGATTTTATTGAATGATTAGACCCACAGGCAGTGTAGGCATGTGCACGGCCTCCAGGCTCATAGCTGGGTCTGCTGCTCCAGTGAGCTCCTCTGCACTCAGAACCATGATGTTAACAGTTCTTCTTATATTAATTGTGCTTCTTTTTATATTAACATCGGTTCTGTGTATATTAACTTTAGTTTAAGGTGATTTTAGGGTAGCTACTGAGCATAGAACCACACTGTCCCACCTTGCGCTGTAAGCTTCTAAGTGTGCAGCAGGAACCTGCAACTTTTCCAATAATTATATTTTTAGGTGTCCATGGACACTGAATCCTTCCATAGATTTTCTCATTATCGCAGCATCCTCACAGACTTTGTGTTTGACTTGGTATGAACAATACAAATGAAGAAGGAAATGGTGAAAATACGAAATGATTGCTGATAATACCAGTGCTGTTGCTTTGGTTCCCAGGGGTTTTATGGCTGTCTATTGTAGCAGAGCTTCTCTACGTGGTTTTGCTCCTGACTGGGAACATTCTCATGTCAGTAGAAATTTGCTACTACAGCTCTGTCATTGATGGGCTGAAGATCAACGCCTTCTCTGCCGTGGTCACCGTGTTAGCAGGTACAGTTAAGCATCTCCACTAATTACATCCATCTGAAAATTAATAACAGTGTCCAAGTTTCAAAACTGTTACAGTATCTGCTGAGAGGTTAACAATACAAAGTGAAGCAAAATTTAATGGGAAAATATTATTTTCAATTGATTATTTCTTAATGTGGTCTATTTTGAATTTTATATTTGTGGCTTTTGCTGTCTTTAACTTCATTATTTTAATTTGATAATTTTTCATTTATTTGTCAGGTTGGTTGCCAAAGACTAAAAAAGTAACGTCCTCTTCCAAGCACCTTGATTTTTTATTTCCAACATGCTAAGTGTAAAATTAGCAATAGCTAAACTCAAACAGCACTTTTAAGAGGGAGTAGAATGTACTTGCTAATGGAGAATTAAAATTTTCTTCCATTTTCTGCACATTGTTTCATAATCCAGTCCTACTTAATCTTAGGATTTTAGACAAATTCAGTTTGGAAGACTTTTCCCTAGTCCAGTATGAGGAATCTGAATTGCCTGTTTATAGCCTGTTGAGCAGGAGGAGGTTGGACCAGAGATTTCTGAAAGCACCTGAAAGATTCAGTCTGCATTAGAGAGTTCTTACCGAGGAAAGTTGCAGTAAAGCAATTACAGTTAATTTATTTACTAGAATTTCTTTTGGAGCACATGCCACTCTGCTTCATTTGTTTAGGACTGCTCAGAGTTCCAAGTGATTTCTGCTTGGTGACAGCACATCTTTTATGACATTTACTTGCAAGTCAGACAGCTGGCAGATGGCAAAAAATTAATATCAGTGTTGCATTTCTCTGTCAAAATTTTCAGCTTTTATCCTTCTCCTAATGTTCCTGGATTTAGTGTTTATGCATTTGTGCCTTTTCTTATGAATTAAAGATTTTTTTGTTATACATTTTCCTCTTAACCATAATCACATATTTGGTTTATTCACCAATCTCTTTTTTGGGGTAAATAAATGAGATTCATTAAACATCTGATCACGATAATGGGGAAGAAATAGAGCAGATAATTTCTTTCTCTTTGCAATTAACTTTTACATATATGAAGATGGCTCTTTCAGTGGCACTCAGTCCAGAGTGCAGTCCCCAGCCTTTCCTGCCTGTAATTTGATTTTATCTCCTTTCTTCTTAATGACATCTCTGAAAGATGTCCAAGCTGTTAAAAATCTCTGCTATCACCAGTTTCATTAATTGTTAAAAAAGGCCCCATTTCTCCTGTATCTGACCAATCCCCATGATCTACTGTTATGTCTGTTTTCAAAGAAAGAGATGTGAGCTTTATTGAACTCCTTAGGCAGTTTTGCCAAGTATTAGCAGCCTTCCCCTCTCCCAGTAATCATGAATATTCACTTTCATTAATATTCTTTTTGTTTTGGGCCTGTACAGTATTAATCAAACCTAGACAGGAAGCAGCAAGTTTATCCTGGACATTCTGTTTATTTCCATGAGTAAAATTTATTGAAATGCTAAAAAAGGGAAGAACATTTGTCCTAGCTGTTAGATTTATGTATGAATCATTTATAAGTAAAAACCAAATCTAGTTGTTCTAATGAAGATGCAGTTTCTTGTACAAGCATACTCTTGATTCTATCTGAGCAATGCAAATTAAATTATTCAATATCAGCCTCTTCAATAACCTTGATTTTCAGTGCTTTCTAATAAGTGTTGTCCACTTTTTCACTCACCCTTATAACTGATAAATCTGGCTGCATTTACAGCAGTGGCAGAGGGCATAAACCTGCATGGCTTTGAAAATATTTCCACTCGGTGACAGGAAAGTGTGGGAAAGGTGTCCTGTGCAATGCAGCTGTGCAACACTTTCCTGTAATACCTCAGGACTGTCCTACTGAGTTTTATTCAGAGGATGAGAACCAAGTGTGCAAGTGGCAAATACACAACACATTAAATACACTTAAATGATAATGTTCAATAATTGTTAGTGCTTTGTAGAATTCAGATACTTCATAAAATGTTCTTCAGGAGTTCAAGGGACCACCACGAAGAAGAAAGTCCTCAATTTACATTTTCTAATGTTAATATAACATTGTATTTTTTAGGTCTTCTGGGCATGGTTGCTCACATGATGTACACAACTGTATTTCAAATGACTGTAAATCTCGGTCCTGAAGACTGGAGACCTCACACTTGGGATTATGGCTGGTCCTATGGGTACTAATTGGTTTATATTTGGTTCTTCCATTACATTTTGGTCACTTCACTCCCATATTCAAGGAGTCATACCTAATTTATAAGTCATGGCTTTATCAAATTTCACTTCTGAGGATGCGTTCAGTAACCAGGTGTCATCCCTGTAAATCAGCTGTCTTAAATTATTGCCCAGAATGTATAAGTTTGCAAGGTTTGTATTTGCCATCCCTCAGACAATGCAGAGAGGTCCAGCTACCCTGCATGAAGCAGAGATTCTTTTCCATCCACATTAGACCCAGGTTTGGCATTCTCCACTCCCAGGAGTCTTGTCTAAGTTGTTTAACACTCTTCCAGCTTCAGTCATTTGGGTTGACATTTTTCTATCACATGTATGCTTCAGATTGTTGTATCTGGAACATTTCACAGAATCACAGAATTAACCAGGTTGGAAAACACCTTTGAGATCATCAACCTGTGAGCCAACACCACGTTTCCAACTAAACCATGGCACTGAGTACCACGTCCAGGCTTTCCTTAAACACCTCCAGGGGTGGTGACTTCAGCACCTCCCCGGGCAGCCCATTCCAATGCCCAACCACTCTTTCTGGGAAGAATTTCTGTCTAATGTCCAACCTGAACCTCCCCTGGTTCAGCTTGAGGCTGTGTCCTCCTGTCCTGTCACTGTTCCCTGGGAGAAGAGACCGACCCCACATGGCTGCTCCCTCCTGTCAGGGAGTTGTAGGGAGTGATGAGGTCTCCCCTGAGCCTCCTCTTCTCCAGGAAAAAACAACCCCAGCTCCCTGAGATGCTCCTCACAGGACCTGTTGCCCTTCTCTGGACACAATTCAGCATCTCCACATCCCTCCTACACTGAGGGGACCACAGCCCTTGAGGTGTGGGCTCACCACTGCTAAGTACACACAAGATGGTTCAGACTTTTGAAAACAGCTTTAGGCAGCATCCACGTTATTTTGTACGTATCTGAGGAGATCTAGTGAATTTACTCAGAAAGAGTAATCCAAAAATAAAGCAAGCCATACACACAAGGTCCTCACACCTTCCTCCCAGCAGTCTCCCTTGGTTTCTTTCTTTTTGCCCCTTTCATGCAATGCTGCCTCTCTTCTGATATACAACACCTGCTCCTCCCTTCATCTGCTCCTCCCTCAGCTGCTCTCCCCTGACTGCACATGGAAACCTCATCTGATGGTAACAGAGGAAGGGATGCTGATGCTGTTTGTCTTTTACAAGAGTTCCACAGCTGCCCCATCTGAGACTCACTCAGGGTTTAGTTTGAGTGATGTGAGGAGCAAAGATTGCTTCAGCTTCTCCCCTTCTTGCTTTGGGAGCCTTTCACATCTCCATGCCATAGCCCACCATCCTCAAATTCTGTCAACACATCTGGTTCCTGATCAGTCTAGAGATCAATCCTGGCCAGAAATCCTGGGAGAGAGGAATGGGAGAAAGGTGGATGGTGGAGGGGAAGGATTTATTTAAAAATGTGAATGAGTTTGTTGAATCACATAATCAAGGATGTGGTTACAAACAGCTCTGAGGGAGAGGGGAGGTAAACAGGAACCTCTTAAACTGATTTCCCCACCAAGGCACATTTCATTTGATAATTGTAACCTTGCCACGTTTAGAAAGCTACTGGTGAGCAAGTTCCTGCACTGTGAACTCCAATTCCTGCTCATGTGGCCATATTTTACATGCTGCTTTTAATTTCACACATTTTTAACAAATTGCATTTCAATAGAATTGTTTTAGTTCTGTCTCCTTAGGGGTTTATGTTAATATTTCACAGTTGACATCCTTTTCTCTGTTTACTTATGCCATGCCTTTTCTCAGGAATGCATTTCAATGCTCTGAACCTCTTTACCCAGCTATTTAATAGTGCCTTCTCTGTTCTTTTTAACACTTCTGGGTAACTCTCATTTTTCTCAGTGTCCCCTGTGACATTTATACTCTTAATAAATGCACCTTTTAACTTTTTATGCATTCCTCATTTTTAGATAAAACCACTTTCTGATATTAAGTTCTAAGCTTAATAGAGAAGTAAAGCTTAAATAAAGCTTAAATAGAGAAACTGGAGGTAGGGTTTCACTAAACAGGTATGTTAAATGTAGATTTTGCAACAAATATGTAGAGGCCAACTCTACAACTCAGGTCTGTAAATGGTCATTGATCATATTTCTTCCTCACCTATCCTGTTCATCTTTCCCTAATACACACCAACACAATCACACATGAGCAGTGTTTTCAAAAATAAAATTGAAGGACTTGAATATGAAAATGTCCTGCTAACTTCTGCTAATTTCTGTTTTTTTGTTTATAGCCTTGCATGGACTTCCTTCGCTTGCTGTATGGCTGCAGCTGTCACCACTATTAACAAATATACAAAAACTATCTTGGAATTCAAGCACAAAAGAAAAAAACTGGAAAGAAGCTTTAGGATCCAATACAGGTTTCCCGACCACACAGCTCCAGAGAAAGTTTGCAATGTGTATGTGAACTCTTTCCAAAACACCACAGATGACCCCGCACACGCATTGAGAAGTCTGCGTCACCTGGCCACTATTACAGTCCTGTAAAGCTGAACCAGACCTCAGAGCATTCTGTAAATTATAATACTAGATCCAAATGAAACAGTGTTAATGAATAAAATGTATCAATGTGTAGTATTATTTATTTTTCTTAATAAAGAAATTATATTTCTGTGGATGTTTCAAGGAAGTCTTGGTATTGGAAAAGAAGATTCAGGTGTCTCAGTTCAGATAACAGCAGTACCACAGGTTGCCCACAGTTCTAGTTTATGAGCAGTGTGTAATGGTGATAGAGAATATGTGAGTTTGTTAGAATTTTAGAGCATCACTCTGATTCTTTATTAAAAAGACTGTAAAAAATCCCATCCTGAAACCAAAGCATGAAAAGGAGGGAAGCAAATAAGGCAAGTGGGGCATGGCTTGAACAGTTTTTTGTTATGAAATGTACAACCTCCCCAAGAAAATCTGTAGACCTCAGTTTATGGTTCAAGAGTTTCACCATATGCACGGTGGATTTGCTGTGAAAGGAAGGCTGAGAGAGGGAACAGGCTTTCAGTGCAAACACTTAAAATGAGAAGGCAAACTGAAATCTGGACAATTCAGGAGAAGGCAAACTGAAATCTGAAAAATACATGATTGTGGACAGCACACAACTCACCTGTGGAATTCTCCAGGAATCATTCTGGCAACAGAGTCGGAAAGAATCAAAATTTGATTGATACATTTATACATGAAGAATCTATAATCACATTAAAGAGGGGGAGGTGGAAATGATTGCAGTCACCACAGATCAGGAACATGGAGCTGTTCTGAGGATCAGTGTGGAGCTTCCTCATGGAACTGAGCCTTGTGCCTGCTTTGTTGGACACCAGCTTTTTTTCTTTATTGGGTGATTACTCCTGTGCTTGAGCCCTTAGGAAACACACTTGTGAACTCTGGGTGGCAGAGGTCTCACACAGTCTACTGAGTAGCTCTGGGTTTTGGAAAAATCCCTGTTTATCTTTATTCAGGCATTAAGTTTGAGCTTGTCATGCCAGCAAGATCTGTAACAGGTCAGGTTATGACCGGTGACAAGGTGAAGCTGATAACAGAGAAGCATCACTAAGTCAGAAAAAAAACCCAACACTAGTGGTAAGAGAGGAGAGTTTTTGTGTATGTATTGAATATATTCAAGAAATTAGATTTCCTGACCTCATTGGCAACAGGTCCCAATGCTTCACTGCTGCAACTGTAGAAAAACTATTTCCTAATATCAAATCAGAATATCATGTGTTGCAGCTTGCGTCCATTACCTTTTTTTCTTCTACTGTTCATATTTGAGAATAATCTGGTTCCATATTCCCTACACCATCCTACCAGGTGGCTGCAGATAGCAGTAAGATTTCCTCTTTGATCTTTAGAAAAGTCTGTTTTTATTCTTTACAGTGCTCTGAAACTGCCATCTTCAGTTCAGCAGGAGAACAAAGCAGTTGCTAGAGTAGAGACTTTGGTGCCCACTCTCTTAGAAGCAGTCTCAATCCCTTGACCAAAACACAAGATCTTGATTCCTTCCCCTTGTTTCATGCATTTCTTTGTGATGGATATGTTTCTAACACCTTCACTGACAGAGGAATTATTCCTGATTCCATCTGATTTTCTGCTTTTTGTCAGCCCTAACTCTTTTTACAATCGATTTTTACCCACCTCACGTTGTTCCTGGGTGTCATGGAAGAATTTCCACCTCATCCAGGAATATACTTGGTTTATGCCTACAAGTCCTTTGAAAAATTCAATTTAAGCAAGTGCCTCATTTCTTTTCCTTAGCCTGCAGTTACTCACACAGCCTGGCAGTCTCTGCCATATGCTGTTTCCTCAGGATTGTTTCTTACACTGGTTTGCATGCATATAAAGTACTATGGGTGGGCAAGGGCTTTTAAATAATTATTCAGTAAAAACCCTCTCAGATCCATTCTTAAATCTCAAAATGTCTGTTCTTCTCATGCTAACCATTCAGGAAGCTGTGTGTCCTCTGCTGGATATCTAGTAAATAAATTCACCTGATGAAATGCAAGATTTCTTACCTGTAAGCCATGATTTCATTATTCTGGCCCTTATTTTAACCTTTGACACCCAGTAAGTCCTGGAACCACATTATTTGAAAGCAGAGGAAAAACATCAGCAGCATTTTTATTCTGATTCATTAGATCAAATCAATTTTGATGAATATCCATTTCAGTAAATTTCAGATACCTGCAGCACAAATACACAGACCTACAGTACTCCTGGTTACCACTGGAAGTTAGTGAGAGAAATAGGCACATCTGGGATGCAATTCCTGTTGTCCTGAGATCATCTTAATAGTTCTTTTTCTTATCATAATATTTTCATATGCAACATATATCCACAGGTGAGACAGTGAAACAGACATCAACAAATGAAACAGAAAACTTCAGATTAAATAGTAGATTTCGCCAGAAGGGAAAAAAAAAGGCATCTGAAATACCAGTGGAGAAACCTCATCTTCAAGACGAGAAAAAGCCACTGAATTAGAGAAAAGTGTGACCCATTTAAAAGGTCATGTAATCCTTCTTTTCTTCTAGGCAGGATAAACTAAAGCAACATTGCTTTTTTACAGATGTTTCATTAATCTCTTCTTTAAAGCTTCCAAAGACAGGCATTTGAAAATTTCTGTGGCAATTTATCCTTTGTGCTTAACTATTCTTAGCAGAAAATGCTGTCCCTGTAAATCTCCTCCACAGTAATTTTAGCACATTGTTCTACCCCAGCAGAAATGGAGAACAGATCAGTCCTACCTTCTCTGAAGCACATTTCAGGAATTCAAAAATCATTAAGATACAACTTTCTTCTACTTTCTAGATAAAAATACATCTGTTTTTTAAAACATTTTTGATAGGATACAGGTGTTATTTTATCTGTTTCACTCTCAGTGCCTTCTACTGTGGCATTGTTTTGAAGTGAAATTGTGTGAAGAATTTCTGCTGATCTCTAGAATGTGCAAAATGGAGCAGGAGGGTTATTCAGCTTATTTTAACATGTAATCTACTTGTTTTTACAACAAAGAAGGACAACAATAGAAATCACAGAAATCACAGAAAGGTTTGGGTTGGAAGGGACCTTCAAGAGCATCTACATCATTCCAACCCCCTGCTATGGGGAGGGACAAGTTCCACTACTCCAGGTTGCTCCAAGCCCCATCCAGCCCCATGAACACTTCCAGGATGGGGCAGACACAAATAATTTGGATTCATGTTTAGCTGGGATATCCTGTGGTGCCTGATCCTCTTCTGATGAAATGATGCTTATTCTGCACCTTACTCTTACAGAAATGTGGAGGACTTGGGTGTTGCTGAGGTTCAGAAACAAACAGAACTGAGATCACAGCAAATGCCCATTGGTTTGCAGGAGTAGAGTTCTACTGAGGACCAAGAAAATTTTGAACAAATGATTGTTTGACTTCGCAGTTAAGTCATAATCACTCACACTACAATAAAAGCCCAGTGCTACAACAGACAATAGACAGAAGTGCAGCAGGTGCTGCAGGGCCTGACCCCTCATCCCAGGGTGAATACCTCCCTGAGCCAGGTTTCTTGAAGCCAGAGCAATTCAATTAGAGACACAGCAAAAGGTTCATGTCCCTGCAAGATGACATATATTCCTCTGCCCTCAGAATTCCTTTCATGTTTGGTGATTCTATTGATGAATGAGGTTTGAAAGTGAACTGGTGCTGGAAGTTATATGAGCAATGGGACTTGCAGCAGCAAGAGCAGTTTGGTTCCAATGGATTGTCATAATCCCTAAAAACAGAAGAGTAGGAGCTTTATAGATGAATGTGTGTGGCAGTGATAGTGACATAATTCTACCCATAGCAAGCAGCACAAGTCACTGACATTCAAAACAGAAACCTTTTTTTCAGGTCAAAAGCATGGATAATAACTGAACAAAATCAATTTTCCTCTTCTGTCTTCAGCTTTTCCCTAATCCCTGAGGCAACAATGGCAAAAAATAGCTCGGGGAAGAATGTTCTAATGTAAACTGCTGCTCTGGGGATGGGATTGGCCATGAGCACCTCCTGTTTCCTCCTGCTCACTGTGGCAAGGACTTCCTCTGCCACCTCCACGGGGTGCACACCATAGGACACCTTCCTGAAAAAGACTGTAAACAAGAGGGGAGTGAGAGCTGCAGACAGACAGACAGACAGACAGGCAGGCAGATACTCTGAGGGAATGGTGTTAAAAAGATACACAATTAGTGAATCAGTCAAATCAATTTAATTTCTATGCACTTTCAATCCCTTCCCTACTCTATCCTCATCAGAGGATACTCTATCCTCATGGGGCCAAGATCTTTCTATAATTGAGGTAAAATCCTTACAGTCCCTAAGAGAAGGAGCAACCTGAGTGCAGTGGAATTGTCCCTTTGGACTTCTTGTGTTCTCCTCCCCCTCAATTCCTGATGCCCTGGTGTATTTATTTTCTCACGTAATGATGTTATCTCATTCCACGTTCCTTCTCTTTTGACCAGGCCAATATGACCTCTCCAGTATGTCTTTTCTTTTGCTCCTCATGTCTTTCTGTCATTTCCATTATTTTTCCTTTTTTCCTTTATTCTTGTTTTTTTTTTTAACCCTGGAAAAGCCTCCCTCCTGCTTTATGTGCCTCATCTTCATCCACCCAAACTTACATTTCCAAATAGAAGCCTCCCAGTTGCCTGGTGCTGGTTGGCGATGGTATGAACAGATGAAGGTTGGATTCACAGTGCTGACAGAAATATCAAATTCTTCCATTTCAGCTCTAAGACAATCAAAAAAGCCTACAGCAGCATGCTTGGAAGCAGCATCTGAAATTAAAAAGCACACATACATGCATGTTGAGATACATGATTGCATGGAAGCAGATGTGTAATAAAGCACCAGTGTTTGGGAAAATGAGCATGGAATGATTAAAAAGAAGTATTTCACCCAGTGAAATTATCATATGACATATTTAAAACAAGTAATAGGAAATTATCTATTCAGGACAAACGTGCATGCAGTCTTGGGCATGTCAATCAGCACGTGTCTGCAGTTCCCAGTCAGAAACAGCACATCCTGGGTTAGGGAATAACGATTCTGTTATCTCAGAAATGTCTGTGGTGGATGGAATTGTCCCTGAGATGAGTCCTCACACCTTCTGTTTCTGTAGTTTGTAACACACCCATAAAATGGAGTGGAATATTTGTGCACTGCTAGTGCTCCTCATGCTTTGTAAACTGATTAGGACTTTGCCCTGCAGCAGCAATCTGAGCTACTTTTAATGCTAAAGTGAATTTTAAAGTAACTGGATGTCAAGACTTTTTTATCTGCTTTTAGAGTCTTTTTATTGAGAACAGTATGAATAAAATGACAGTACGTGAAACTTGACCAGCAAACAGAACTGTGTGTTCAGTGCAGCAGAGCTACAAAGGGCTCAGTCCCCTTTATCTGCCTCAGTTCACAGTGAAAATCAACCTGTGCACATCCAGGCAATGGCAGGAGGGCTCTGGGAATGGAGAGATGCTTCTCCATGCATTCATTTTGACATCCTTCTACTGGCAGCTTCATTTCATGCAAATAAATATTGGTGGGGCATTGTAAAAACTCTCTCTGTTGGCTCTTCTGCTTCTTATGATTTCTCGCACACACAACATATCCTGACACAGCTGTCTGTACCCTAGATGGGAAGTACTCCAGATGTCACATCAATGTGCTGTTTCCTTTTTGAGCCTTTTTTGTCGTTCTTACACTTCTTTTGAGATGGGAGACCAGAACAGCACAGCATGGTTGAGAGGTGGGCTCTGTGTAGATTTATGCATAAATTCACAAAGACATAAAAACGTTCTAATTTTTTTCTGCTGCTTTCCTTACAGCTTATGTCACTGTAGTTTGCTTTCATGGGACTATAAGTCACAATTCTGAGGTCTCGCAGACTTTTTACTTCAGAGCCCATCGTTAGCTCTGACTTTCTGTCAAGCTAAATCTGTCTGTTTACATCTGCCCCAAGTTTAAAATGTCTATTTACATCTCTCCTATATTTTTTGCCCACTAATTCTGTATTTTATTGATGCAAAGACCTCCCATCATAATTCAGAAAAGCCTCGATTCCTCAGGAGTTTTGGATGAAAGACCTCGAAAATTTTCTGGAAAGCCAAGCAGAAAGCAATTCCTACATCTCCTTTTAAACTCCCACACCTAAACACTTTATTGTTTCACAAAGCAGAAGCTCTTACCTACTCATGTTTTCTATTCACACTCTATTCTTCATGAAGGTTTCTATCAATATGCACAAGTATAGATCAGATACAGATTTTAACTTTACTATATATATATAGTCACATTTCTTTATCATCCTATTCTCAAGTCCCTTAGGCAGCAGTTATATTTCAAAGGCAGTATTTTAACTATTTCTAATTGAGTTCCAATTCGAAAAAAAAATCACTCAAATACTGTAGTAAAACTGAATTTGGATGTAAATTAGCACTTTTAATAACCTATAATGAGTGTCATGGACTCCTCACAACTTATGCATTAGAATGTATGTTTTTGCAATGTATAACTTACAAGCTGCACGAAATGGAATTCCTATTTTCCCTTGGATGCTATTAATTAGAACAATTTGCCCAGTTCTTCTCGAGATCATGTTAGGAAGAATGGCTGCAAAAAGAGAAATACAAGAAAGAGCCACTTAAGTAAAAGAGCTGAGTGTATTTAGTGAAAAGCAGTGACAGCTGAAGTATAAATAGCACAAATTCAATTAAGGTTGTCTCAATACTGCAAGCAAAAGTATCACAAAATCCAACAGCTGGAAATTGTCTTCTAGACTTCACCTAAATTCTACATGCAGAGTTTTGCAGCACTAACCCATTTAATTGTCAATGTGCTTTAAATGGTAACAGCAAAAAAAGAAGAAAAAAATTAAAATACCTTTGGTTAATGTTATAGGTCCAAAATAGTTGGCATCCATTATCTTTTTATCAAGTTCCAGTGAAATGCTCTGCACTGCTCCTTTCACCTTCATGCTTGCATTGTTGATCAGTATATCCACACAGCCATAGCAGTTCAGGATTTCCTTAGCTACATCTCGGATGCAGCTTATGTCTGTGATATCCAGAAGTATCAGCTTTGGTGCATATGTCTGATGAACAAAAGACTCATTTCAATTGTACTGTTATATACAAACTGGATTTCTATTTCTATTTCTATTTCTATTTCTATTTCTATTTCTATTTCTATTTCTATTTCTATTTCTATTTCTATTTCTATATTTCTATTTCTATTTCTATTTCCTTGTCTTGTAAGTGAATTTACCTTGATACTCAAAGTGTTTTTGCCATTCTTACAGAAACTTGGGATTTTAGGATTAACTCACTCTAGAAAAAGTTCAGGAATGAGAGCCTGAAGAAGGCTCTGGGAGACTTTAATGATCTTTCCAGTGCCTAAAGGAGCTCCAGGAAAGCTGGAGAGGGACTTGTAACAAAGGCCTGGAGTGACAGGACACAGGGAAGGGTTCCCACTGCCAGAGGGCAGGGCTGGATGGGATATTGGACAGGAGTGGAGTTTAATCTGTATCATTTCTGCAAAAGCAGATTTTATCAGCCGTGGGACAGAGGAATGAAGTTTTTTTCCCTTACTGTATTACTTAGACAATGTCATGCAGAACCCTTAGTCATACTTAATATTTTTCCCTAGTTGAACCTGTGCAGGCTAACATGAACACACTGCTTTTGTGGTTATTTATGCTGATTAATGAAGCTCACGGAAAAAAAAACAAAAACAAACCAACAAAAAACAAACAAACAAACAAACTACAAAAAGTAACTGCAAATATTTGTAGGTCTAAAGAGCAATGGCTGCAAAATGTATGGGATGCCTTCAGGGACACCTGTGCCCTGGAATGAGTCAGCTGTGTGTTGGTCACAGAAGGAAAGCTTTGCCATGAGCCTCAAGAAACACTTGCCAGGGAGCTGGAGCAGGGACAGTCCTGCATGAACACTATCAGGAAAAGACAGGCTTCTTTTTTACTCCAAATCCCTTCTACCTGGGGCTTTTCCACAAATAGTGGAGAAGCTCAAAATGAATTTGATCTTTAGACCTATCTCCCACTCCCTGAGCACACTAATTATATTAAAAAATTAGGACATTTCCTGTCGTTAAATGAATCATTTGGATCCCTTTCATCCAAATTATCAGGCAAATTCCTCTGCTGAGGATTTCTAGCTGGGTGGCTTGTTCAGAACACGGGAGCACTCAGATGCTTTACAGGATTAGCTCAAGAGAGCAGGATTTTGGCATCATGCTCTAAATACCTTCAGAGGTGTTTCTTCTTCTGTCTCTCTGGACTGTGGTTGGTGTTATTTGGTGTGACTAAAGCCACCACTGACAGCAAATCACATTTCTTGTGCATTGGATCTAAAATGACCTTGTGTCCCTGAGCAAGGTTTATGCCAGGCTCTGGATACCCACCGTGCTGGGGTCTGTCACGCTAATTAAGGCATCATACAAGGCTTCTAACTTCTCCCATGTCCTTCCACACAACACAAGCCTTGCTCCTCCAGCGTGAAACACACGAGAACATTCTAGGAGAGAAATACAATTAAAAAAATAATTACAATAGTGGCAAATTGATTTTGTTTATGTTGCTTGAAATGGGATGCTGGTTTTGCTAAGGGTGTTGAATCCATGCTTTAAAATTCATTAATTTTGAAATAATATGAGAAAAAAAAGAAAGCATTGACTTGTGATAGTACATAGGTGAGAAATAAATTAAATGTAATGTAATTGAATAATGCACAATTAATGGTACAGCACAATGCTACTGTTTAGTTACAGGATTTAATAAAAAATTAATTAAGAAAATAACTAGTACAGTTAATGGATGAAGAGACTGAGTTAGAAAATTTTTTCTGTATATCCTTCCCAGATATACTTGCTATAAATAAAACTACACATAAAAATACAAACTGCGTCTTTTGCAAACCTTCATGTCTGCTGCTCTCTAAAGAAACCAGCCAACCCCAGTTAACAGTCACAGCTCTGTGAGCCACCTGCATGAAACTCTGGGCAGCACAGCTCACCCACAGCTTTGAAAAAGAGTAATACAGGTAAACTTAAACTGGCCCACTGGTGAAGCACCCATGAGAGAGTCCTTTCTCCAAAAGACCCTCCCCTCAATGAAAACCACCCCAAAGCCATTATCTCCAGAGCACTAAACCTTCTCAGTTAGCAGAGGCAGCAGGAACCAGCTTGTTCAGCTACATTCCCTAAAGCCTTCCTGAGAAAAGCACCAAAAAGTTCCTGGGAATGCTGCGTTTGCATTTCCTTCATTCAGACATATTCTGAGCTAGGGGTTTACCTCAGTTTAAGACAGGTCTCAGAGAATTCTTCTCCCTTTTTTTCACAAGTGAACTGTGATAGCACATTTCAAATAACAACAGGAATTGGCAAGCAGTGTTACCTCTCATCCCCGCTCAGCACTGCCTACAAGACTGCAACCAGCTCATTAGTGCATGTGTTCATGGGGGTATTCAGGCTAAATCCTGAAATACAAGGCTGGAGCACCCTGACAGGTTATGTCTGGTCTATTTCCTTCTCTATGTGGTGTTGAGGGAGAATATGTTCCTCACCATCCTGTCTGTTTGACCAGAGGAATGGATTTAAAAGCATGAAGCTGAGAAACCCCATGGGCATCCTTGAGGAGTTCACTGTCAGTTGGATCCCTCTGGCTGCTCCAGGTGCCTGCTCTAGCTCAGCTGAACTGAAACAGTCCAGGAATCCATCAAGGATTCCCTCTAACCAGGAAAAGTTCACAACTGCCTGCCTTTTTTTTCTCAGAATAGATAAATTCCTGCAGGTGGGCCTGAGGATGCAGTTGATGATGTCCCCAAAAGCAGAGGTCTGCTCTGGGTGCAGTCAGTTAACTGGAGTGGATTGGTTTTGTGTGCTCCTTTGATTGAAAATCAGGAATTACTTTTCCTGATTGATTCTTTCTTCAAAAAAGCTTTCAGCCTTGGAGCTCTCCTGGTTGTTCCCTAACTAAACAATCAGCATGGGAAGAAAAGGAACATGTTCTTACAATGCCTTGCCAGCCTATTTGGTTTGTCTTGGCTCCTCTGGCCCCTGTGTAATGGGCAACAGAACAACCCAGAGCCTGGAGGTTTGCTGTCCTCCCAGAAATATTTCCTCAATATTTCAATACCCACAGGAAACCCAGTTATGCTGATCTACCCAATTTAGCTTTCTTAAATGATCATGTTAGACTCTTAATATCTGCATGCAAGTATTTATGGATCCACCCTTGTAGTTTTGCAAATCTGTGCAGCTGTGATCTTTTATTTAAGCAATCTTTTTCATTATTTACAACAGTAACTTTGTGAACGCCTTTCATTTCCTTTTTTTTTTCCTATCATAGAAGGGTTTTTTAATTTAATGCCCAAAAGAGTATTTGCCAGAACAATTACAGCAGAATTTCCCTATAAACAACAGTTGAGGCAATCATGTGGGGGAAAAAAAAGACTTCAATGTGAACAGCAATAAAGGGGAAAAAAGTGAAAAAGGGAAACTAATGATGTTCTCCTCTAGAACTTCCCTGTACTTTTCTGAGTTCCAGCACTGAGAAGAAACAGGAACTAGATTTCAATAACAACCACAAACCATTGAAAACATCTTCAATCATCATAGATTTGTTTCTCTTTTTTAACTTCAATGAATGTCACCTTTAGTCTGGAAATTCTGGCATGTAGGAAAAGAATTTGGCTGTTTCCTTAGAGCCCACATCCACAGCAGCTGGCCACACAGCTGCTATTTTAAAGCTTTGAATGAATGGCCATCACATATGCCTGAGTGGAAAATTAATTTTGCATTATTTGGAATCATTCAAGCCTGAAAATAACATCCTGGTGTCAACCTATGGGATACTGGTCATGGGTATATTTAGGATAATAAAATAAAAATACTTTCAGTCACCTCCTTTTTAATCTACATTCTAACCTCAAGAGACAGGTAACAGCTAGCCACGGGGAAAATAAAAAGAAAAAAGAAAAGAAAAAAGAGGAAGAAATGTTAATAAGGAAACTGAAGAAAGATAGTTGGGGAAATGTTCAATAAATTTTCTTTCTTCTTGGAGGATTCCAAGATTTGGCTTGATGCCACAGCCAAGCAAATTCAGCACTGGCGATATTTCTGCTCCAAATGAGATTTTTATCTAGAAACCCAGACATCATATAATTCTACAATCCATCCAATCTCAGTGGAAGTACTCTAAACCACACCTCTCTAAAAAAAATCTGAAATGTAACTGCCCTGGTTGTGGCCAGACCAGGGTAAACTTTAGCAGCAGCCAGAAGGGGCACAGTCAGGACCCTGGGGTTGTTCTCTCCCAGCTCACCCAGGGGTGAGGAGTCACAGGGGGGTCACAGATCCAGAAGGGACCCACAAGGATCAGGGAGTCCTCCCCCAGCCCTGCACAGCCCCAATCCCAAGAGTCACACCCTGGGTATTTCCAAATGCTTCTTGAGCTCTCACAGCCTTCAGCTTGTGACCATTCCATGGGGAGCCTGGTCAGTGCCCCACCGCCCAGTGCCACCCCTGCCATGGCAGGGACACCTCCCACTGTCCCAGGCTGCTCCAAGCCCCAGTGTCCAACCTGGCCTTGGCACTGCCAGGGATCCAGGGGCAGCCACAGCTGCTCTGGGCACCCTGTGCCAGGGCCTGCCACCCTCACAGCCAAGAATTCCTTCCCAACATCCCATCTAACTCTGCCCTCTGGCAGTGGAAAGCCATTCCCGCTGTCCTGTCACTCCAGGCCCCCATCCAAAGTCCCTTTTTGGTTCTCTTGGAGCTCCTTTAGGCACAGGAAGTGCTCTAAAGTGTTGCCAGAGTCTTCCCTTCTCTGGGATGAATATCCTCACTCTGCCAGCCTGTCTTCATAGCAGAGCCCTCTGGGCATCTTTGTGACCTCCTCTGGACTGGAGATGCTGAGTGGCCGGCCATCCAGGCCATCAGTCGTTTAAAAAGATAAATTATTGCATATCCTTGATGCCTTCAGTTTTTAGCTTTTATATTTTTTACATCCCGTACTGCATTAGTGCATAACTCTGAACTCCAGACAGTGTTAGTTACTCCAGATAGTGTTAGTTTATCTTCACATTTTGGTCAGACAAAACAGCCCTTCCAGGCCTGAGATACAAGGACACCCTACAGCCTCAAGCCCCTAAATGTATAAACAAAAGTGAATTGGGGAGGGAGAGAGCATCATGGGGGAATATGATTTCATTACTTGAAGCTGTAATTGGACAATTAACCCCTGATATGCAAATAAACCAAACTTATTTCTGTCTGAAAAACTCGTGACTTTTTGTTCATCCTGGGTGCAGCCTCTGGGAGGCTCCTGCACTGCTCAAGGTGCATCTGTTGAAGGCCTTTAATAAATACCCTCTTTATTCTTTAACTCTGTCCAGCCTCTGCTCTAGGCAGCCACTCCAAGACTCCTTCCTTGTCCTCTGAAGTCACACTGCACAGAGCCAGGCTGGAGCCACGCAGGATGCCAAGGGACAAGGAGTAGCCAGGAGGAGAGAGGGGCAGGAGATGCAAACAGGGACAGAGGGGCGAGAATTGCTGTTCACAAGAAGCAGGAACTGTTGAAGCCTCCAAGGGCTGAAAAGGAACACGTGAAGAGTAAGGTGACACCTGTTTATGCAGCCACCCTGCACTGACAGCCTGTGTAATGAGATCTTACAGTAGCAACCTGCTAAAAATAGCACTCAGAGTTCTTACAAAACCTCTTGTTCTGTTGAATTAAATAAATACAAAGCTCTGCAGTTCCTGCTAATTTACCAATAGTTCCCGTGGCTGAGGCTAAAAATATACACTTAAAAATCATAGGATTTGTTTATAAATATATTTATTAACTTCTGTTTGATCCAGCCAGTTATGAATACATGCAAGGCAATGTGTGCAGGTTTATCACCCAGAGGGTCACTCTCTGGCTGCTTCTGATCTCTGACACCCAGAAGAAATGAGACAACTCACCTTTGCCTAGTCCAGAGATGGCATCTGTGATCACCACTACCTTATTCTGCACCGCTGACTTGGACAGCAGCCACCTGACTGACTGGTAAATATAAATAATTCCACTGATCCCTAAGAGAAGCAATGGCAGAGCAAGTACAGAAAAGATACCCATGGCTGCGGGAAACAAAAGACCACATGAGAGTACAGTAATCACAATATACATTCATTGTTTTTCAATTATTCCTATCTGAAAAAAACTATGTTTTCTTATCTAGAAAATCCAGTGATTGCATGTCAGTACAGCAACTTGAAGTAGCAGGAAGGTTCTTTTCCAATCAATGGTATAATACTGTTTTTAATAAACAGGGTAATATTGTTTCTTTATTTTTTTCATTTTTGTATAGTCTAGGCAAATCTGGATTCCTTTTATGCAAAAAGGATACTTCTATTGTATGTTGGCAAGATCATAATAAAATATACTTACATATATACATGTGTGTACAAGTATGTATATTCTACTATGCCTTGAGGCAAAACATAAAATAAACACTGAAATTTTAATTACATTGCTATTATTAGTAAACAGAGAAAAAGCTTTTAATCCAAATTTTAGATAAAGCTCACAATAGAAGTCTTTTCTGTTCTAAAAGACAGAGAAAATAAAAACACTTACCATGGCTATGAGGACTCCAGGTACAGACAGAGCACTCTATTGTATTTTTGTAAATCTTTGCATTACGGTTTAATTAAGATCCTTTAGCATTTCACAGAGCGCTGATTTGCTGAGGCTGCTTGCCCTGAATGAGGGTGGCTATGTATGGGCTGGTGACAGAGGCACTGCCAGAGTAAATATAGCCTGCAGTGAGATCTGCATGCCTGACCAATCTGCCCAAGAGCCTGGGCAGTCACAGCAAAGCTCTCAGTAACTATCAATTCACCTGTACCAAAAAACAGCTCTCCTGCCTTGTGTTCCATTGCAGCTCTTTACGATGTCTCAGTTCCTTGTGATTTTCCTCCAGGTGACTTTACACATCAAAACATTTGTGTAAACGCCATAAAAGCTCTTCAAAACCAAGCACAGAGAAGTTGCCACTTGAAGCAATGGCAGTTCAGCAATATGGATGATGCATGGATGTGTCAGGGAAAGGGCTCTGAGCAGGCTGGGAAGCCAGTGCAGCACTCAGAGCTGCTGCAGGACACACCAGGCTGCCTTCCCCTCTTGGGGTCTGCAAGACACATCTGTCTCTATCCCAGCAATTTCAGGACCATTCCAACTTAAGACAGGTGATCTGCATTTTACATTTTTACATTTTCATCTCTTTCACATTTCCTGTAGAGACATTATCTGTTCATAGAATCACAGAATGGTTTGGGCTGCATAGAACCTGAAGCCTCATCTTGTTGCATTCCCATGCCAGGGGTACAGACATCTCCCACTTGACCAGACTGGTCCAGGGACACCCCTCACCTGACCAGACTGGTCCAGGGACACCCCTCACCTGACCAGACTGGTCCAGGGACACCCCTCACCTGACCAGACTGGTCCAGGGACACC
>VXBU01010191.1:397622-410217 GCA_013400315.1 Bombycilla garrulus | reverse complement strand
CCCCCCCCCCTTGCCCGGGCGGCCCAAAGCCCCATCCAACCCCCACCAAGGTCAAGGCTCCAAGCCTTGAACACTTTGAGGGATGGAGCAGCCACAACCTCTCTGGGCAATCTGTGACACCAACCTCTTGAGCAGAGGGTATGTTCCTAACATCCTATTGAAATCCATCTTCTCTTAGTTTAATGCTGTACCTCTTTGTCCTGTCACTATTTACTCATATAAAAAGCTTTTCTCTCTGTTTTTTTTGGTTTTTTTTTATAACCTCTCTTCAAGTGCTGGAAGGCCACAATGAGGTCAGCCCAGAGCCTTCTCTTCTCTAGGCTCAACAGCCCCAGCTGTTCCAGCCTGTCTCCAGAGCAGAGGGACTCCAGTGTCGCCCTGATTTTTGTAAGACTTTCTAAGCCTTCTGATATTTACATATTTGTGAAGAACTTTCTCACACACTTTCTGTAAACAGCTCAGTGTTTTTGCATTCCTTCATAGAGGAGGAGAAAAATTGATGGGCTGTTTGTCTGTCCAGTGTCTTTGGAGAGGTGGCACTGCCACCGTCCAATCCACTGTCACTTTTGAAAAACTATAAATACTGGAGTCAGAAAAAATAAACTCTTCTCTTTCTCTTCTCTTCTCTTCTCTTCTCTTCTCTTCTCTTCTCTTCTCTTCTCTTCTCTTCTCTTCTCTTCTCTTCTCTTCTCTTCTCATCACCTGAGTTGCAGTGTGTGTCTGTGTTCTTTCATGTCCGATAGCGACACTCCAGCGCTCAGAACATCCCAGGTGAGGTCTCACAAGGACAGAGGAGCTGTGATTGCTAACCTAGCAGCCACACTTACTGACTTTTGGAGTTCTAGGAAGAAGAATGGTTTACCATAGATCATCCCTGTTTTGCTTCTTAAAAATTGTATTACTGTCTTTAAACTGCAAGTTCTGACAATCAGATTCATAGTTCTGTTTGTGCTGTGTAACTGGTCACCTATAGTCGAATTTTCATTTCCAATGTGAGAATGCAATTCTACAAACGACAGAGTCATTGATGTTTGAGATTTCCAATGAAGAACAAGGACTTTGTGGTTAGTTCTGCAGCTACCAGGACAGTGATCACTTTGGATGAGTGGGAATGGTAGAAGTTTATTGAGTGAGTGTAGGAGAGGGAGTTCAGACATAGTTTGTAAACCTTGCTCCAGAAGCTACTGACTTCAAGAATCAAGATGTGTACTCTTGTCTCTGAAAGCTGAAGTTGCCTGCCAAAGAACCCATGGTTTAAGATTTCCAAACCACAGAATTCTATAATATATGTGTGAAAAACTGCATGCATTTCTAGCTAAAAAAGACATAAATGAAAAATACCTGTTTTTCAATTCAAAATGGTCATTGTCCTTTAATGCACATCATTTTCTGCAAGTGAATATAAAAACACTGAGTCATACCAGGCCATCTGCAGAACAGAGAGGAAATCCAACTTTCCATCATTCCTAAAGTCCAGTTACCTTCTTTACTTTGAAAGCACTAGCTTTTAATAAACAGATGAGCAATTCCCTATCAGCAACTGAGCCAGTTTGTTCCTTTCATGGAACATGATGTGTTGTTTGTTTAATTCCTTCAGCGTTTCTGGAAACATTTTTCCTGGAAAGTTGAAACATAAAAAAAAATAAAAATAAAAAAAAAGCCACAAAAAAACACACACTAGAGATAGAGGACTTACACAAGTTCCAAGTGATTTGTTTCCAAACGAGCCAGAATAAAGGTAGAAGGACCACAAAAAAGCAAGACTAGGAAAAAGTCAATTGACAGAACTAGATAGCCCAGTGTGTAAGACTGTAAAGATAAAATGCTATCATGTGCATTAATAGAATGAAAAATTGTAAAGGAAAACTGCCAGAGACATCTGGGAAAATACAGATATACAGTGACTGCATGAACCAAACCAGCCAAATCTTCTGAAGCACAGAAATTTCAGTCTGGTGAAATACCAGAGAAATGCATTATGCACTGCCACCTTCAGAGCACTGCTGGGAACACCAGAGGAACAAGGATATTTAAAAATGGTTCTCGAGGGCAGTTCCCCTAGAAAGGGCGAATTTTCCACAGAGAAACTTGAACAGAAGTGAGGCTTTCTCCCTCCCTCAGCTGGCTCTGAAAGTCTCTATATCCTGATCTCCAGGAACTGTCCCAGATGATGCCAGAGCTGAACAGTGTGTGTCCAAATCTGAAACTCGATGGAGATCTAGGGCTTAATTCCTTGTAGTCCTCAACCCAGCTGGCTGTTTGAGACCATCAGCATGTACTTGCAAAAAATCTACATTACTGACGTTTCACATTGTCCAAAAGTGCTGCACACAGCATGGGATGGACACTCTTTGACGTTTTCTTGGTGGGGCAGGGCTGAGGGTGCTGGGGTGGGGGGATGCAGGATGCTCTTAGGGGCTCAGAGTGCTGCAGGAGTAAGGCTGCTCTGGGATTTGGCGTGCCTGGGAGCACAGGGCTGGGTGCCTGATGCTCGGGAGGTGCAGGGCTGGGTGCCAGAGGTGCCCCTGGGTGCAGGTGCCACAGCGGCCCGGGCAGCAGCAGCTGGGGGGATGTGATCCTGCACTTCAACACCTGCGTGCACCAGGCTGAGCTGATGCACAACCCCCAGAAGTGCCACATCACCAGTGCCATGTCCTTCCAGCACAGAAAGTCTCTGCACATGGGCCTGGCCCACAACCATTCTTGGTCTGGATGTAGTGCCCCTCCCTGCTCTGGATGTGTTCAGCACGTTGGTCCTGGTCCCCACATGGTCCTGACTGTGGTGGCTCCCGTGGTCCTTGTCCCAGTCCCAGCTGTTGTCCTGCCCTGGCTCTGGTGCTGCACATGTTCACCATTATGGTCCTGGTCCCAATCCTAGTTCTGATGCTTATAGGACAAAAGGGGCCTTATAGGTATGAGGGGCTTCTACACCATCCCCCAAAGCCCCAGATCCCCCCAGATCTCTGCTGCCTCGGTGCCCTGGAGTCACCATGGCCTTTCCCCAGCCCCTCTGGGCTCCTACAGTCTGCCCAGCTCCCCAGTTTGGAGAGGAGGATGCCATGTGGGACCATGCCAAAGGAGTCACAGCAGTCCAGGCAGGTGCCATTTAGGAGGAATGACAGATTTGTCTTTCCAAACAAGCTGTGGGTCTGCTGGTAGATAAAACCAGTACGGAGAGATGAAAGAAACTATGGGAAGGATTCCACTGACTGATGAATGGAAAAGAGGTATTTGCCTTTAAAAACAAACTGTAAGGTTGCTGACAAATGAAACTGGATATTGAAAGAGCAGAGAAACTATAGGGAAAAAACATAAATTCCGTAAGAACTAAAAATTAAAAGGGAGGGTTATACATGAGAGGGGAATCTCAGGTATCAGGTGTTCCGGGAAATCTGGACCTCTCAAGTACCTCAGCCCATGGAGAAATAGAGAGGGAAATGGGGCCAGAAAGTTGGGATAAAAAGGGAGGCAACGTACTCCAAAATTTTGAGACCCCAGGGGAATGCCCCATGGCCTCTCCCTTCATTCAAATAAAACAAAAAGACTCCTCTGTCTCCTTTTTGGACATAAACCTCTGGTGTTTGTGGCTTAATTTTCCTGACATATTGTTCAGTCTTCCCTGTCCCAGACGGTCACAGAGCGCCAGCGAAGCCGCGCTGGCTGGCTCGGGTTCCCTCCTCACTGCCCTGAGTCCCGTGCCATCGCAGCTCGCTCTCCAGCTGCCATCCCCGTGCTCTCCTCAGGATACAAGTCCCTGCTGGATCCCTCACACACGGGGATGGAGAGCTTATGCACGGAAGTGGCCTCTGACAGCTCCGCTCGGCGCCGAGGTGCTTGAGGACGGTTCCTGGGGCGATCTCACCCGCGAGTTCCCCGACCAGANCCCCCCCCCCCGCCATGCCTGGAGCCGCACTTCCGCCGCGGTCACGTGGGCAGCGCGTCATGTGACCGGCGGCGCTGCGGGCTGGAGGTGCGGGAGCCCCGGGTTCGGGGGGAGCCTGGGATCGGGGGACCCTGGGATCGGGGGGGACCCTNGGGGATCGGAGGAGCCCGGGGATCGGGGGAATCCCGGGATCGGGGGAGCCCGGGGATCGGGGGAGTCCCGCGATCGGGGAGCCCGGGGATCGGGGAAGCCCGGTGTGGGGTTAGGGGTCACTGCCTGGGCTGCGGGAGTCCCCGGGATGGCTGCGGGGGCCGCGCGGGTCGGAGGGGTCTGAGCACAGGGGGATTGGGAGAGGGATTCCGCAGGGACAAGCCCGGATCGCCCCCGGCTGTGCCCTCCTGACGCAGCCCGTGTCCCCTCAGCTCATGGCCGCCCCCCGGCCCCCCAGGGTGGTGCCGGGCGAAGCCTCCGAGAGCGACTCGGAGCCAGAGCTGCTGGTGGAGACGGCAGGGGAGGCCCCCGGAGCCGGGCTGAAGGTGCCGGGCGAAGCCTCCGAGACCGAAGAGGAGGAGGAGGATGAGGAGGAGCAGAGGCCGNAGCAGAGGCGGAGGACGCCGCCGGTGCGGGCAGAGGAGCCGGCGGCCGTCTGGGGGGGCGGCCCCTCGCTGCTGCAGCAGCGGCTGCGGGAGGGCACGGGGCGGCTGCGGGGGGCGGTGGGCAGCGCCCTTCGGCAGAGCTACGGCAGCGCCGCCCGGAGCCTGGGGGGGCTGGGGGGAGCCCTGGGCCGGGCACAGGTGACCGCGGCCGCGGCCGCACACTGCCTGCGCCTGGCCCGCCGGGACCTGCGCGCCGTGGCCGACACCATCGACATCGTCACAGCCTGTCACCTCCTGCCCGACATCCGCGGGCAGCTCTGACCGGCACCGCCATGTGGCACCGCCCGCCGTCACTATCGCTAATGCGGGCGTCAGCAGCGACACCGGGCAGACATCTGCCGGCATCACCACCGTCCTCGGCATCGCCAGTGCCACGTCTGGCACGGCAGGGTCACCACCGTCAGGATCATCAGTGTAGCACCCTGCCGAGGGTAGAGTTGTGACATCAAATCATGTTTGCAGCATCCCACACTGACCCTGAAGACCTCCTCACCACGGTGGCATCATCACCAGTGTAGCCACAGTGACACTGAACATTGCCTTTGGCACAGAGGCCGCGGGCCTGGTGCCCCAGGACCTGCATGCTCTGCTGGCATCATTGCTGCTGGTCCCCTGGACAGCTGCCACCATCCCTGAACTGCAGCCTGGTGCTGGCTCATCACCGTTGTCCCCAAATGCCACTGTTTTATGTGACATGGAACTGAATAAAGCTGTGGTGGTGTCAGAGCCATAGCAGGGAGCTTGGCCAGCGCTGTGAGGACAATAGTGTTGCAGGAGGGGAGACAAAGACACCGTAGGGTGCAGGGACAGGATAGGTGACATGGGTGCTGGTATCACACTGCAGTGCCTTTGAACTGACAGGTAGCCCAGGGGACAAGACTGGTAGCCTGGGCTGCATCCCAACATATCCTCAAGCATTGGTACTGTCACTCTCTTGTGATGTCCCCGGTGCCCCCAGCCCAAGAAGGACACACTCTGTGGCCACAGAAAGGTTTATTTGGGGGGACACTTGTACCACACCACCACTGTCACCCCTGAGGGTGCAGGGAGAGGGTGTGTGTCCCTGGAGGGGTCACATGCGGGTGTTCAGGCTGTCCATGTACTCCTGCAGAGCCTGCAGCCGGGCATCGATCTCAGCCAGTTCAGACTCCTTGGAAAGGTTTTCTGGGGAAGCCAGTGCAGGAAAAAAGGGGTTAACAAGGGCCTGGATTGGGGTATCCCGCAAATATCTAAGGGCTCAGATGGGGCCTCACCTTTACCAGGGCGCTTGCCACCAGTCCTGCACACTGGCAGCTTGCGGCTGGCAGCTGAGCGATGCACCTGGGGAGGAGGTTGGGGTCACCAGTGACCTCCTGGTCACCCTGCTTTGGGATGGGGGTGGGGGAACCCCAAAGGGGCAGCCACTTACCATACAGGGGCCATTGCAGGATGAGGTGCTCAGGGGTCTCCGTGTACGGGTCACTCTCCTCTCCCTGCCCAAGGTTGGGGGGTTAAAGGGTGCTAGAATGGGTGCCCAGGCATCCTGCCCAACCCCAGCATTACCTGCAGGGCACAGCCTCGGGGCACTCGCTGGCTCTGCTGCCAGAGCTCCCTCCCAGGCGCCAGCTCCGGGAGCTTTCAGCTGCAGGGAGAAATGGGATGGGGGGAAGTTAAGGGAAGCAGCCCCAGCATGCAGTGGGCACACCCCCAGCCCTCTTCATGTTCCCCACTCACCAGATGAGCTGCGCCTGTGGCTCCTCGCCGGGCTGGTGCTGCCAGAAGCCACTCCATGCCGCTGGCTGCACCCAAGGGAGATGGTGGTAAGGTGGAACATGGGGCCGAAGGGGGGAGGAGACCCCTCAAGTACCAGGGAGAGATGGTGACAGCTCAGTCACCAACACTTACTTTCTGAGCTCAGCTTCCTTCTGCCGGTGCTGCCGGGCCCTGACAAAGGCAGTGGGGTCGAAACGTGGCGGGCGGGAGCCTGGCAGGGGGAGGCACGGGAGAGGGTCAGGGAGAGGAGGGGGTGAGCCATGTCCTGTCCCCACTCCTGGGTTTGAGTCCCCAAGGGTCCCACACCTGCAGGCGACAGGGACTTGGGTGAGGGATGGCTCCGGCTGCTCCTGTGGCTCTCCAGGGATGCTGAGCGTTGCGCCTGGGGGCGTGGGGCCGGGCTGGCAGATTTCTGGCGGCTGCCAAGAGGACCAGAACCATCAGCGGGAACCACCATGGTCATGAGGATCCTCCTGCAGGGTTCACCCCAGCCTCACCCCCTCCTGCAGGACGCCAGTTCAGCTGTCAGGTTCTTCACTCGCAGCTGCAGCCTCTGCTCCGATGCCTTTGCCTGGGCCAGCTGCGAGGGGGAAAAAAGGTTCACTGTGCATCTGGCAGCCCCTGTCCCTACCAAGAGCAGCTCCCCCCCTTCCCAGCCCACCTCTGCAGCCAGCTGCCGGTGCTCGCGCCGGTGCCGGGCCTCTGCTGCTCGCTTCTCCTCCACTGCCTGCCACAGCCGAGAGGAGGGGGTAGGGGTGGTCTGGGGGTTCCTTCCTCACCCTGTGAGACAGGAACCCCCAAACCCTTCGGGATGTCACCGGCCCCACTCACGCGTCCCGCAAGTGCTGCGTCTCCTCCAGGCGCTGGGCCCGGAGCTGTGCCAGCTGCTCCTGCAGCTCCCGCACCAGTAACACCAGGTCCGGCCGCCCCGCGTAGGGCAGGGGCAGCGGGTAATGGATCCTGGAGGAGAACATGTGCAGGAGATGAGGCTGGAGTCACTCCCCTGTGACCCCTGCCTGGTGTCCCCTGTCACCTATCGAACTCCACAGAGTAGATGAGGATGAGGTAGCGCTTGGTGCTGAGGGGGGAAGAGGTGGAAGGGGGAGGCCGGGTGACTGTCCCCACTTTCCGGCTATGCAGGGTCTCCAGGTCGGTGTAGGTGAGGAGCTCCAGGCTGACGGAGTCGCTACTCTGCAGAAAGTTGAAAAGCAAGAGGGCTGGGTGGGACACACACCGCACCTCAGGTACCCCCAAAACGCCGTGTGGGGGAGCAGCACGGCCGCACCTGTGTTAGTGCCGACTCCAGCATGCTGCAGAAAATGCCAAACTGCTTGAAATTCCCCGTTTTGCGGGTCAGGTCTTCGATGACTGCGAGGAGAGGCGGGGTATTTCGGTCAGTGGCAGTCGTGGGAGAACCCCTCAGCCCCCCCAGGCTCCCTCCGGCACTCACAGGCGGCATCGAACTCGCCCCTCCACAGGTCGGCGGTGCCGTGAGCCTCCACCTCCACCCGCAGAGTAGCGCGGGTCAGGGTGACCCGCACCGTGTGTGCCCCGGGCCGGAAAGCGCACTCGGCCTGCAGGTACCGCGGCTCCCCCATGGCGCCGGGAGCTCTGTGGGCACAGCGCACCCCTGGCAGACAGGGACACCCCGGGAGCACAGACGGCACCCAGAGAAGACCGAGAGGCTACCTGGGAAAGGGGACCCCAGCTGGAGGGCTCGGGACAGGTGAGCTGAGGTGGATTCTGGACTGGTGAGCGCAGAGCGGGAGCGCACCCGATGGGCGCGCACTGACGGGGTAGGAGAGGGAGCCCACACCACGAGGGGTGAGCAGAGAGCACCTCAGAGCTTTTGTTGACTTGGGCTCCGCTGGGGGCGGGCTCAGTTTGACGGGGTGGAGTGAACACAGAGGAACAAGGGGAGAGCCATGGGCCTGGGCTGCTGCCTGGGGAGCAGAGAGGGTTCCAGGGCCACGAGGGGCTGTTCTGGGGGTACCGAGGGAAGGGAACCGGGGGTGGCCCGGGCCCGCGGTTATGCCCGGCCGACAGATCCCGGGAGCAGCCCTGCCGCACCGGGGGAGGCTCACCGCCACCGCGATCCTCCGCGCCTCAGCCGCGCCCCGCCCCGCCTCATTGGCTGGCTGCACTGCCCTCCGCCGTTCATTGGCTACTGGCGCCGCCCATCATCGCAATGCCGTTGGCCGCTCTGTGCTGCCCGCCAGCTTCCCGCTGCCATTGGTTGCCAGGCGAAGCCTGCCTCCTGTTCCCACTGCATCATTGGCTACTAGGGCTGTCACTCACTTTTGGGGCCGAGGTGGAGCCGCGCCTGCCTGTGGCAAACCCCGCCCCCTGTGGGAAGCCCCGCCCCTTCTCTTGCTCCCTGAGGGGCCGCGCCCGCCATTGATCATGGCCGTGTCCCGATCCAATGTGGGACGCGGAACGGGGCGGGGACTGGACCTGGGACAGAAGGTCTGGGCTGGATATGGGCAGAGGACAGGACCGGAGTTAGTGGAGCAACTGAAGCTCGCAGCTGTTTTTATTAGCCAGTCTGTCAGACTGGGGCAGTCTGGGGGACGCCCGTAGAGGCCCCAGGACTCCAATGTTTGGCAGGATGCCCCTCAAGTTACAAAGCTTCCCCCTGAAATGGTTGGAAGGGGCAGCCCCAAGGCTCCAGCTCCCCCCTCCACCCCCAGAATTTTGCAAGAGGTTGGCGGCCACAAAATACGGGAGAGGAGAGCGAACAGCACTCCTCAGCACACCTCCAAACTGCCCCTGGCACTTCAGCCGCCCTTCTCAGGCATGACTGTATCCGTGGGTGACACTGATGGCATTGTGAGTACCCCAGATCAAACCTGTGACTTTCAGAATGACACTCTGTGCCCTCTAAATGAGTGATTGAACTTTAAAAACCTAAACCTTGTAATGTATTAATATGGTTTTGTAGCATGAAAATGTCGGTTTGGACTTAAATTGACTATTTGGTCATCCAAGTGTAGGCTTTGGTGATTTAAAAGTGGTGCTGTTTTCCTTGCTTTTCAGGATTGGGTTATATAAATAAAGGTTTGCACTTGAAAATCTTGGGGCTGAATCTGAAGAGTAATGCTTTGGTCCTTAAGCACTGGCAGAGACAGGAGGAGAGGCGCAGGGCACAAATGCAGACCCAGAGTGACTCGAGAGGAGACGTTATTTACTGTGAGGGTGACTGGGGCTCCTTGGGCGGGTTCTGGGCTCTCTCCCTGGGGAGCGCTCCCGGGCCAGCAGCACACAGCTGTGGTGGTTTGCGGGGCTTGCCTTGGAGCCCATCACACCCTGAGGCCCCAGGACAGGTCCCCGCTGCACCCAAGGCTCTCCCAGCCCGTTAATTCCCAAGTTCCTCTGTGGCCCATGCTGGTCTCTGCTGTGCCCTGGCACCCCCCAGGAGCTTTCCGTGGAGAGGGGCAGCAGGTGCTGTGCACCCTCAGCGTGCCCCCCAGGCCAGCGCGTGCAGCCGGCGGGCAGTGTCACACAGCCGCTCGCGGTACTCGAGGCGGCAGTGCAGCCCTGGGGGCACGGATGCCAGCCCCTGCCACAGCCCCCAGCAGCCAGCAGCAATGGTCCCCGTGGAATCGCTGTCCCCGCCGTGCAGCACTGCCCTGGCACACAGCTCCTCCCAGCTCCCTCCAGCCGCCAGCAGCGCCTCCAAGGCCACCATGGGTGCGTCGTGGCCGCTCCGCCCTGGCCACCCCTCCAGTGCCCAGCCTAGGTACTCTGTGTCCCGCTCGGCTGGGGATGGGAGGGATGGCACCCGCGGCGGGCCACGACCTTCCAGGAGCCCACGGGAGTCCAGGTACCTGCAGAGACGTGAGGGCACTGAGGTCACTGGCACATTGGGGTAACCAGCGACACTGGGGATCACTGGGCTGTGGCTCTCCAACAGCCCCCGTGACCCCAGATAGCTGTGGGGACACTGGGGACAGTCAGGAAACCTGGGGAGTAGGAAGGCATGTAGGGAGTAGGATGCAATGGGGACACCAGTAACACCAGTAACACCAAGAAAACCCAGTGCCCCAGAAACCCCAGGGACACAGAGGTCACTGTCCCTGAGGATGGCACCTCAGGCAGGGACATGAGGGACACTGGGTGCAGCAGGAACAGGATGGGTACTGCCAGCCCTATGGACAGACTGGGCATCAGGGTCAGCAGTGGCACCACTGACACGGCTGCAATGCGGTGCCAGGACCATCAGAGAGCTTGGGTGGCACCAGTGGCACTAATGGACCCCTGAGCACTTCTCGGTATCCTTCCCAGCCCCACCTTGTGCTCCCAGTGCCCCCCAGAACCCTCCCAGTGCCCCCTCACCGGTGCCACGCCTCCCCAAAGAATGGCCAGGCAGCAGCATTGTCCTCCACAGCCAGCCCGGTGCCTTTCACGTAGTCCCATGCCAGGGGCAGGACCCGCAGCAGCTCAGCCCCCCAGCGCTCTGGAGGTTCACCCCGAGCCCCCAGTGCCCCAAAGAGGGCCACCGCCAGTGCTCCAAGGTACCCTGTGGGGACAGGGATGGTCCCTGGTTCAGGAGGGTTCTGCTGTCCCCTCCTGCCCTCCCCTGTCAGTCTGGTGCTCACCTGTGGGGTGGTGGTGGGTCATGCGCCCGCTCTCGATGCTCACCCGGATCAGGGTCGGCAGCTCCCAGGCATGCGGGTACCTGCGCTGGCATCACACCAGTCCCCACTCCCCTGCTCCTGTATTTCCAGCCTCATTCCCATTCCCACACCACCACCCTTTTCTCTGCTGTCCCTGTCCCTGCTGTGCCCCTTCTCCTAGCCCCATCACTTCCACATCCCACTCTCAGCTGCTCTGTGACGTGTGTCCCTCTTCCCTATTGCTGTCCATATGTTCTCTGTCCCCAGCCTCCCAGCTCCAGCACCACCTGTCCCCAAGCCCTGGACCTTGTCCTCTCCACCTCCACCAACCCCATGTCCCCACCCCACTCTGGGTCCCCATTCTTTCCCTCTGACATACTCATGTCCCTCTTACCCTACTCCCACCCCTTCCTCCCTTGTCCTCTTCCCTCCAGCTCTGTCCCCCATTTCCCCAGCCCAAACATCTTCATGTCCCCACTCCCCCACTCCAACACCCCCTTATCCCGTGTCCCTCCCCGTGTCCCCGTGTGGCATCCCTGTGTCCCCCCTTCCACTCAATCTGACACCCCCACATCCCTGTCCCCACCCTGTCCCCATTCCCCAAACTCTGATACCTACACCCCTGTCCCCAGGTGTCCCCAGGTGTCCCTCAGTGTCCCCATGCCCACCTGAGGCCGATGGCCAGGCTGCGCATGGCGGCCCCACAGCCAGTGCCGCGGGGGTTGAAGGGGATTCGATAGCCCTCGGGCTCCCCTGGCCGCAGCTGGGAGGTGCCTGGGGGGACACGGGGGTGTGAGGCTCCCTGAGCCCTCCTGCTTCTCCCCGGGTCTTTGGGCCCTGCTCACCTAGGAGGCTGCTGGGGCCGGGCTTGCGTCCCTCCATGTCCCCCATGGCGGCCACATAGCGTCGAGCCAGCTCCTGCAGGAGGGGTTCCCCCTCCAGGCCTGTGCAGGATGTGAACACCCACCCAGGTTATCCGGGCTGGCAGGGGGCCCCGTGCACCCCCTAAATTGAAGGGGAGAAGAAGACCTCTACCCCCAAAAATGTGGGGAAAGAGAAGATTGTCCCACAGACCCCCTAAAACTGGAGGGAAAGCAGGACAAGTTTCATGGAGAAATGGGGAATTCTCCTCATCACTCCAAAGTGAGTGAGAAAGGAGTACCCTGCCAGGTTCCCAAAGTGGGAGGGGGAAATGTCCCCATCTCCAGCACCCAATGTGGGAGGAAGGGGCACATGAATGGGGAAAAACACACAGACACAGACAGACTCACAGTCACCACAACACCCCTACCCAGAAGAAACGAGGATATATATCCTCCTTGGAAACCCTTAAAAGGTGGGGGGAAGTGGAATGAAGATGGCCCAAAGCCCCTTCCAGAACTGGACAATCCTCAAAGCTCCTCTCAGCAATCCCCCACTCTAAGTGAGGGATGTAATGGGGACCTCCCTGACCCATCCCAGTGCTGTGAGGGGATTCAGCCGCACCCCAGACACCAACCACGCAGCCCAAGGAGCAGGACAGGGACCCCACCCCCGAGGGGACACACCGAGGGCAGTGCCAGCAGTGCCAGCTTGGGGTACAGGGGAACCCCACCCCCGAGGGGACACACCGAGGACAGTGCCAGCAGTGCCAGCCTGGGGTACAGGGACCCCCACCCCCGAGGGGACACACCGAGGACAGTGCCAGC
>VXBU01010191.1:369194-397603 GCA_013400315.1 Bombycilla garrulus | reverse complement strand
CCCCGAGGGGACACACCGAGGGCAGTGCCAGCCTGGGGTACAGGGACCCCCACCCCCGAGGGGACACACCGAGGACAGTGCCAGCCCGGGGTACAGGGGAACCCCAACCCCAGGGGACACACCGAGGGCAATGCCAGCAGTGCCAGCCCGGGGTACAGGGGAACCCCAACCCCGGGGGCCCCTCCCTCTGTCAGTGGGGTGTCCCGGAGTGCCCGCACCTGTGGCCAGCCCCTCGGCGGTGGCAAGGTGCAGCACGGTGTCGTCGCTGACGGGCCACTCGGGCAGCTCCAGGGCGATGGCTGCCAGCCCGCCCAGCTGGGCCAGCTCTTCGTGGATCTGGGGGCCCGAGGTGCAGTATTCCCAGTGCCCTCCCCGGTAGCCCAGCGCGTCCCCCACCCCGCTGAGCACCATGGCCGCCTCGTAGGTCTCCACCGAGGGCACCCTGCGGGGACACACGGTTCAGGGGGCGCCAGCGGCTGGGGAAGCCCCGGGGATCCCGGTGCACTCACCTCTCCTCCATGGTGCAGCAGCTGGGAACGCCTGTCAGGCTCGGGGCACGGGGCCAGTGCTGGCCCGGGGCCCTTAAGGGGACCAGAACACCCCGGGGATGTGGGGTACAGGCTGCTGCCCCACAGCGAGGGGGAGAAGGCAGGGAGGGACTCCAGGGGCATCCTGGGTGGGCGAGGCAGAGGGAAAAAAAGGCTCCAGGGGCCTCAAAGGACACCCCTTTTTAGGGGCAAAGCTTTAAACTGTGGCAACATAGCATACTTTGAGGGCACGAAACCTAACTTCAGGGTTCAAACTCTCTGTTTTCAAACATCAATTTTTAGGGCCCCAAGCCCTCTTTTTAAGACCCAAAACTTCTCCTGGAGCGTCCAAAGCCCTCTTTTACCACTCAAAATTTATACTTGAGTGCCTGAAGCCCTCTAGTCAGCACCAAAAGCTTCACTTCTTGGGGCCAGAGGTTCACCTCCATTGCAGGGTCCACGAGGTCATTTGAAGCATTTTTTAATGCCTAAAGCCTCCATTTGGGGTCAAAATCCTATTTTTTTTGGGCTCCCTACATCTCTTTTATTAGGTGGTGCTTTTTTTAGGGTACAGAGTTTCACCTTTTGGGTCTAAATCCTCATTTATTGGATAAAAATTCTGCCTGGGCTACAAATCTAGGATGGGATGGTTCTAAACCTCATGTTTCCTTCCAAAGGTCTTAGTTCTGGCTTCCTAATCAGCTCCTTTTAGGCTACAAAGTCTCATTTTTAGTGTCCAAAGAATGTTTCAGTTCACAACTTCTCTTTTTGTGAATTCCAAGCAGGGTTTTTCCTCTCCAAAGCCTTCTTTTCAGGCAATTTGGCTCTTTTCCCAGTTAAAAAAAAAACAGAACAAAAGAAAACAAAACAAAACCAAAAAACAACCAAACCCCTGTTCTTTCTTGCTTGGTCACAAACCACAGAAATTAAACTGCCACCTCAGACAGGCTTTGGTTCTGAAGGCAAGTTTACTGTTTGAATCATAACTTCCAGGCTGATGATCATGAAATAACAGAATTCTCAATAACTGGTGAAACCAGGAGAGGCACCAACAAAACTTCCACACTGGGCTTCTGGAGGGCAGACTTTGGCCTTTTCAAGAAGCTGATTTGGAAAGTTCCTTGGGAAACAACCCTTAAAAACAAATGGGTCCAGGAAGGATGGATGTGTTTCAAGAAAGGAATCTTGAAGGTGCGGCAGCAGGCTGTCCCTGTGCGCTGAAAGATGAGCTGTTGGGGATGACAATCAGCCTGGATGAGCAGGGATCTTCTGAAGGACTTCTGTTCATGGTGTCCAAGCCTCACTGTGACGAGTGAGCAGCTGGCAGAGCTGTGCAGGTTTCTTCAGTGTCTCTCCAATTGCCTCCTTACTAGAGGCAGGACTCGGAGCAGAGTCAGGGTAGTCTGCTGGTGCTCTCTGTGCAAGCTGCTCCCTACTAGGGACACTTTTGGTCTTTCCTGCACTCTTCCTCTCTGGCGTTGCAGAAGTCAGATCTGCTCCTCCCTCATCCAGGTTGACAATCTGCCCTTGTCACTGCTGTAGTGGCACGAGTCCCCTGACCTGAGCACCACTCCTCCTGGTGTCCTCTGCCAGCTTGCTGAGCCTTCTCTCTGCCCCAGCATCCAGTTAGGACATTGAACAGGATCAGCCCCTGAGCCTTGGGAGATGCTGTTTGCTCCTGGCTCTGTGCTTGTGGTGCTGCTGCTCCCTCAGGGCCTGGCCCTCCGGCCCTTTTCAGTCACTGTTGGCACATCCAGCCCCTGTCCCCCCATTGACTTGAACTCCGTATTTAAAAGTAACAGACTGTTAGATGGGCAGATGCAAGCACACAGCTTTCAAAATCCCATCACACAAACATCCCACAGTGGGTATTTCCACCAGCTGCCTCAAAAACTAGGAAGAAGGAAACACCCTGTAAATTGTTCATACAAGACCATGTCACAACCCACGAGTCACTGTTCATATGTTCACTGTAAATTGTCATCAGGCTCCACAGAGATACTGATGATGTGTCAGGGAATTCTTTATGTTTTATTGTTGCCATAACTCTGGCAACTGGCCCAATATTTAGGTTCAAAAGATGTCGACTAACAAACCCTTAAATTCTACATCAGGCTTCTACAAGTGGTCGCTGACAAGCCCTTAATTTCGTACAGTACACTTCAATAATTTCTCAACTCCCACCACAAGCTCCTCAAAAGTGCTGGCTAACAAGCCACAACACACTTGTCCTAGGTTACAATGTAAAAATGTGCCAGAGTGTCTGTATTCTATCTCCATCTTCATTAACTGTTGAAACAAAGGAGGGGCAGTGTTTTTCTTTGCCTCCTCCCCTGGACTATCTCCTGTTAATGGGCCATTAACGCCTTGCCCTATGAGTCATAGATAACTCCCTCCGGGAGCCCTTTGTGTTTAATGGGCNTAGCAGGGTATCAGGTTGTATTCTGACTCTGTCAGTGGTTTTTATTTTCTTTGTATTACTTGCATGTATTTTACTTTTTTCCTATTAAATTGTATTTCTGACTTGGAGTCTCACTGGTTTTGCTTTCAAACCAGCACACCACTCCCACAACAAACTTCAGTATTCTACCCCCCAGAGCGTGGGGTAGAATATCATAGCAGTGCTTTGCCCAGACAGAGCAAGAGAGGAGAGTAATAAAGACAGAAGAGGGAGAGAGAGAACAAAGCTTATCAGCAGTCCATAGATCCCATGCTGGTTCCAGTGTGGATGGTCTGGAGCTGGGATTGCAAGACAAAAAAAGCCAGAGAGAAAGAAAATAAAGAGCCAAGGGGCCCAATTTGTTTTATTATATTATTGACTTGGTGCCTACCTCTGACACAAACTACATTTTTTGAGCTGTTTTCTTCATGCATGCACAGCCAGCTCTTTTGGCCATCTTCTGGGAAGTGAGCATGAATGTCAAAGCAGAGCAGGACCTTGGCTCAGCACAGTGCTGCCCCACCTCTGCAGGACTGTCTCCTCTAATGACCTTCCCTATTGTAATAATCAGAATGTTTGAGACAAAACATACTTAGATCTGGTTTTCCACAGGCCAACAATGGGTTTTAATTCTGGCTTTTCCAGAACTGGTCTGTTGATTCCAAACAGGTGTGTGTTTGTTGGTTTCAGATGCTGCACTGCTTCATCATCCAGGCTGTGTTTGTCTGATGTGCATCTCTGGGATGCTCAGACCTCCTCACTGAGTGGTAAGAATTTGCATTCTCCACAGCCTGGCTCCAGAGACCACAGTTCTGCCATGAGGATCTGCCCAGCTCTCTCTGTACTTCCAAGGTTTGCACCCAAGCAGATCCTATTGGAGGGCTCTGGTGCTGTGGCACTCCTGGGAGCAGAGTCAAGGCCTAAGGGACTGGTTCTCCTCCTCCTCCTCTTTCCTGTTAAATTGCCATTGTTGGTGCTGTTCACGATCCAGCTGCAGAGATCGTTGCCCCACTGTGGGGATCTGCTCCGGGCCCTCTCCCTGGCACGGTTCCTCAGACTGTGCATCACCTTAATCCTGCCAGGCAGAGCCTGTGGAGCTGCAGAACCTGCCTGCTGGTGGCTGGCCCCTCCCTGGCCGAGCATGCAATGGACATATGGTGGTGCTGGTGAGGAAGCCACCATTTCTCTCATTTTCAAATCTGAGCACCTGGGGGAAAAAAGAGTTATCTCTGCTCAGGCATTCCTTGTAGACTTCTCTAGGATTCAGTCATTTTTTTGGAGCAACAGAGAGAAGACTTCACCAAGGTCACCACTGTAAGTTTAACTAGAGTCTTCCCACCAGGTCTGCCACTGTCAGAGCGAGTCTTTGTCATTTTACCCCCTGTGGCCTCCACGTCACAGAATCCTAGAATCTGGATGAAAGAAATCTCATTCCAACCCCAATGTCATGGGCAGGGACATCTTCCACTATCCCAGGTGCTCCAAGCCCTGTCCTCCCTGGCCTTGGACACTTCCAGGGATCCAGGGGCAGCCACAGCTTCTCTGGACATCCTTTTCCAGGGCCTCACCACCCTCACAGGGAAGAATTTCTGCCTAATATCTAATCTAAATCTTCCCTCTTTCACTTTAAAATAATTTCCTCTTGCCCCATCACTACACTCCCTGACCAGGAGTCCCTCCCCATCTTTCCTAGGGGCTCCCTTTAAGGCCTCTTTTCTACCCGAGCCAGCTCCAGAGAGCAGACAAGGGGCAGTTTGCACAGGGCAGCACCCTAAATCCCAGCAGGGAAAGGGGAGGACTGGAGTGGGGTGGTTCAGAAGGGACAGCATTGAAGGATGCAGGAAGGAATTGTCTCCTATGGCAGAAACACTCCAGGAGGATAAGAAGACAAACAGCTAAGACAGGACAAGGGAATGTTTTCTGACCACGTGATCCTGGTTATTACCTGGCATAAAACAGCAAGTAGGCTTGCTGCCCTAGAACTGTGCCAATGTCACAATTATCCACAGACTCATCATCCATCTTGTACCACAGCCCATTGCTGGCCTGCAAAGAAAGGCATCCAGTTCTGGAGAGAAACTGCAGGGCTTCTCCACAGCACCAAGGGCAGAAAACTGCCAAAGCAGGAGTACACAAAAACAAATTCAGTCGAGCCCCGAAGGAGACCTTCTCCCCCAGAACCCTGGCTGCCAGTAACTCTGCTGGGAAGGTTTGTCTTTCCCAACACATATTTCTCCCTGTCAGGAGGGAAGTCACTCTTTACCTTTGTGTAGCACAAAAAGTGTCCTTCAAGACAGGTGTCCCCACTGTGAACCACAATGGCGTATAAGGAGCAGAGGAGGGGTTCTCCAGCTGTGTCAGACATGTATGGGCGAAGATTCAGGTACTCGGGATACTCCACAAACTACAGAGAGACCAAGAGGGCTCAGAAATGATCTTCGGCTCAGAAATGATCCTTTATCTACCACATTAGGTAGCCTTCAGTATGTAATGGCTTGGGTAGCAGGAAACTGCTCTGACAGAGGTGCTGTGGCTGAGAACAGAGTCCAGCCTCCTCTTTCCATGAGAATTCTCCTCTCCCCAGAAAGGAACACAAAAATCCCAACATGAGTATCTTGTGACAGAACTTTGGGGAACCTTCTGCTTTGGAAAGTGAAAGTTGCACTCCACTGGCATACACACCTTGCTGATCTTCGTGCCAGTCCATTGGTCAGCCCTTTCCAGACACAGCGTGAGGACTCTGGGTACGCGGTGGACTGTAACCTTCTTGGAGGCAGCAGCTTTCTTCTTACACCTTGAAACCAAGCACATAGCCAAGTGCTGAAATGCACCTGATCTTCCCCCAAGAAGGCCAGGCAACCTTTCCCCTGTCTCATCACATCCTTATGCTATTTTAAGGTATTCAGAAGCGTATTAAAAAAGTTGCGCCTTGTTATGTCTTGTGCACTAAACCTCCTTTAGAAGATGACTTCTGTTGAGTGCCTTGCAGCCCCTCACGCAGGATCTGGTGTTACTGTGTCGTGTGGAATCATCTTACTTGCTACATCTGAAGCACTCTTTCTGATCCAGCTGCTTGGGTGTCACACAGTCCTCCAGAACTGTGATGAGGGATGAGGCTGCCTGGAGGAGTGAGAAAGGAGATGCAGGACATGCTCTCACCCAAACACTTCCCAGGAGCTGACAAGAAGACCCAGGCAGCTGATGCTGAGGAGACCCAGCATTACCCCGGAGAGAGGCACAGGGAGGGTGTGATGCTGAACATTTCCCTCATGTCCCAGGGGCTCCCAGAGTCATCAAGAGCTCCCTCTGTGTTGGCACCACTCAGTTCAGCTACCAATGGCATGCAGGGGCAGCAGCAGTGAAAGCTGATCCTACCTATGAGCCTGGCAGCCAGATGGGTACTGAGGGAGGGCAGAGGGAAGGAGGAGGAGAGTATGTCAAGGGTGCAGTGGGGTAATGATTGCTAGTCCAGCCCAAAGCCAGCACCACGAGGTGATCAGTGCCATGCCCCCTGCAGGAGGACACTGAGGACACTGTGCTTTCCCCTTCCCACTCACCACCAAGCTCCCTTGTGCACGCAGTATAGGTTTTTAAGACAAGAGCTTTGGTTCTGGAAAGCTACAGGGGCCTTGGGATATCTTGAAGCTCAGTTGCAAACCTCTTACTCTGATATCCAGAGAGACATCCAGGAAGGCCTTGTAGGAGTCAACAACTGCTTGGCAGCTCAAGCATGTGACTGGAAGGAAAATCCAAATGCTAAGTGAAGTTAATTGACTGTGCTGGTTTATGGTTGTGGGTTCTCCTACGTCAGTCAGCACAGGACTGCTGCTTGTCACAGGCAAGCCAAGTAAAGCAGTAGTTGTGGAAATGTACCTCTGGATTTCATTAAGCCCCCAAATATTTGATGGACGATGGTAGTTTCTTGTGAAGAGACGTCCAAGCTGGAAATAAATGGCAAGGCAGAGTTACCTCCTCCGAGGGTTTAGCACTGAAAGGTCTGGACATCAGTTTTCCTTGATGGGAGCACATCAAGGAGTCCAATGAAGATTGAACCTTGCAATTTTCTTGTGCTTACTCGCAGCGTCCACTCAGACAAGCCCTGTGCATGGCATTGAGAGTGCAGCGCAAGAACTCGTAGGCGTTCTCCTGCCTGCCATATTCAAACTCTTCTCCTATGACTAAGAAAGAATTTAGTGGCGCTCCCCTAGAAGAAGGGAAGACAAAGAAGAAAAGCTATTGAAGCACCTAAAACAACTTACATTTGAGGTCCCTGAGGACAGCTCCAGGCAGGATGGCACCGGCTGAGGAGCACAGGACCTTCCTGACGTGCGCTTCCATGATGCACATCATACAAAAGCCTTGCTGCTGACCTGGAGAGGGAAGGAGGGAGGGAGCAAGGAAGGGAGGGACAGAAGCTTCTCAGGGAAACAAAACACCACAGTTTCTTGGTAAACCTAATGGAGATCCTGAAGTTCTAAAAATAGTCTCTACATCTTTACTTCCAAACTGCCAATGTCCCAACAATCCCAGGACATTTTAGTGCACAGAAAACATACTTCAGAGGGTGGATAAACTGGCTAAACTTGGCTCTGTGCAAAAAGCCAAGAGAGTTCAACTTGCAGGGGTAGAAACTTGATGCCAGAAGGGGTGTTCTGCTGAAGGTGAGTGCACCTTGATATGCCAAGCATCTTTTAACTGATGCTCAAAGAACATAAGTTCATGGGGAGACAGAGAAGGGCTGCTGTTCTTCTAAACCTGATTCCAGGTTCTGGGAATCCTTGGATGTGCCCAGGAGATTTACAAGGAGATGTTCCCAAGAGCACTCACACGACTGGCTGTGCTCGTAAGAGAGCAGGTAGTTGGCCAGAGGGGGTGTGTATGTCAGGCACTGCAGGATCACATTGAGGTAGCAAGTGCTACCAAGGTTGTAAAGTCCTGCTCCAGGTCTCCGTTTTTGCCGCCAGTCCATGCAAATCTTCTCTGGGGGAAAGACAATCCTTTGTGGCAGAGCCATTCTCTCGGCAATGTCTGCAGGGAACCGACGTTTGAAAAGAGATGAGACAATGTTGTTATTTAAACCCTATTCAAATGTTGAGTTGTCTGCAGGAGCACCAAGGTCAACAGCTCTGGTCAGCAACTCAGAAACATCGGGGAAAGCCTAACACCTGCTGACATCTACTGGTAGGGAAGCAGTTTTGGAAAACTGTTCCCCTATGTACTCTGCCAAATATCCAACAAACCCACTCTGATTTCTGGGCCTCAGGCCACCTTCCTTTCCCTCTAGAGCCTTGTATTTCCAGGACTCACAAGAGCTGTTCCACATTGCAGCAATCACTCCTCTCAGAAACAGAGGGGAAATCTTTGGGTAACAAAGCTCCAGAAAGATCTCTACCAAAAAGATCAGGTCAGCACCAATCCCATCACTTGAAGGGAAAGCGAATAACTGTAGCTCAACAAAATTATTTAGAAACTCCAAACATGGCTCACAAAGCACCTTCGACTATCAAAAAAGTTTTGGTGGTGCTTGTAGCTGCTGTCAGGGATGAAGAATGCTTGGAAAAAGGCAGGCCCACAATGGAAGGAGCCCACAATGGAAGGAACCTAAGTATCCTGAAGGCCGGCTCAGCCCAGTTAGCTTTCAGTGGCCCACTCCTTGGGATGTCAAACCTTGGGCAGGTGAGATCACAATTGCTGGACCAGAGCCATATTCTCTGTCCCTTTGTGACATTGGGCCACATGGGGTCATGTCCCTTTGAGGCCACAGAACGCCATGGCTGTCACAGCCCGGGCACCTCTCACAGCTGAAAGTCACTGGGCCAGGTGCTGTGGACAAAGGGCTGTTTGTCGTTTGTCTGTCAGCAGAGCTCCTGCCTCTTCCAGGAGCTCCAGCAGCCAGAGGAGCCAAAGGCTGCTGAGGGCTGTAAATGAGCCTGGTCACAGTTTAGGTTGGCACACTTGGAGTCCTGGGGGTTTCTGTTCCACTCTTCTCAGCTTCTTCCAGGCTTTTAAGCCCCTAAAGATCCATTTCTAGGAGGAAAAGCCTTTGGCTGTGGCAGTGAAGCATCCTTTGAGGGCACAAACCCCAACTTCATGGCCCTCATTTTCATTTCCAAAGGCCCATTTTTAGTTCTCACAGACCCAGTCTGAAGACCCAAAATCCATTTTAGAGGGTCCAAACCCCTCTTTTACAGCTCAAAGTTTCCACTAGAATGCCTAAAGTTCTCTAGTCAACATCAAAGCGTTGTTTCTTGAGTCCAGAGAGGAACCAGTAGCTTCACCTCAAGTTTGTAGACATGCTCTGCGAGAGTGGAAAAATTTCTTGATACAAATTAATTCATGTTACGCTTTAGGGGTGGTGCAAATAAGAGTTCGTGCTTAGAAGGGGAAGGTCAGCAAAAACTTTCCACCCTGACACAGCTGATTTGAGAGCAGGGATGTTTGCATCTTGGCTCTGTGCTTGGGGTAATTTTGAGCTGGGCTCAAGAGTGTTTCCTTGTTTTGCAAGTGGGCAGCGCTGTCGTGTGGCTGTTCTGATGAGCTCTGACAGTGCCCAGGAAAAAGCCAAGCACTTTTCTGTCCCAGCCTCATTCGTGTGGGAGCAGTCCATGTGACAGCTCCACTGTGGATCCTGGATCTCAGAGACTGGGAGAACGTGCTCCTGCACAGGGCTGGGAAGGAAGATGAATCGTCTCATTGTTGGTTCTGCAGTTTATAGCCTGCAAAAGAAAAGCGAATTCCAGCACTGCCTGTTTCTTCTACAACATTTCGGGTGTTGAACGTTCTTAGTTTTGTAACTGGACTGTGTGAGACTGAAAATGCGTGAAGGTGCACAGAGCTGTGCCGGGACAGAGAAGCGCTTGGCTTTTTCCTGGGCACTGTCAGAGCTCATGAAAACAGCCACACGATAGCGCTGCCGACTCGCAAAAGAAGGAAACACCCAGCCCAGCTCGAAATCTCCGAGTGCGGAGCCGAGCTGGAAGCGTCCCTGCTCTCAAATAACCTTTGTCAGGACAGAAAGTTTTCGCTGACCCTCCCCTTCTAAATAAAAACTCTTATTTGCAACACACCCAAAGGGTGTGACACAGCATGAATTCCTTTGCTCTAAGAAGTCTTTTCACTCTCGCAGAGTCTGTCTGCAAACTTGAAAACATCCGGCAAAAACAGCTCACAAGAGTGCCAGCTGAGCAAGCTCTGGCTGCCTACAGCTCCAGCTGCACCCATCAGACTACCCTGGTGTCTTCACTTTCCTTCTCAGCACTGTGCCCTGCCATAATCCTGCAGTCTCACAGACTCGGGATTCAATCTGAACAGTACCAGGCACTGCTCCCACACTAAAGGTATCAGGACTAAAAGCTCAGCAGCCTGGACTTTGCATTCCCACTGTAACCAGTTCAACAGATCTAGCACATAGAGCTGCCTACTAGGAAAAGCAATTAAATTCACCAAGGACCACCCAATGTGTGGAGTCAAAATTGGCTTCTTCGCCAAAGAGAGGAACTATAAGCCCATCTCAAAATGGGATTCTTTCCTCCAATATAGAAAACATCTGGGGACTGATCCCATAAAAAGGGATTGTTACTGAGCATTGCCTCCCCTGCTCGGCCTGGGGAAGGGGCAGGCAAGGGAAGGGCAGGGAAGAAAGGGCCGGGAAGTCGAGGCAGGGAATGGGAACACAAGGCCGTGAAAAGGAAGGGACGGGCGGGCAAGGCAAGGCAAGAACACAGAGGGGTCAGAAAGGCAAGGCAAGGCAAAGAAGAGGAAGGGAAGGCAAGGGAAGAGAGGAGCAGGCAGGTGAAGGCAGGGGATGTGTCTGAGAGGAGGGGAATGCCGAGGCAGGGCAGGGAGAACAAGGGGTGGCTTTGCAAGGCAGGGCAATGGAGAGACAGGCAAGGCAGGGAGAGGCAGGAGGAGCAGGCAGGGCAAGGCAAGAGGAGGCAGGTAAAGGGTGTAAAAGGCAACACAAAGCCAGATGTGTAGGCAAGACAGACTCAGGGATGGAAAGGAATGGCAAGGAAAAGCAAGGTGGGAATGGCAAGGCAAGGCAATAGACTGACAAGAGAAAGCCTGGAGGTTTTAGGAGAAAGCAGGGCAGAGGAAGGCAAGCCCAGTGATGGGTAGGCAAAGCAAATCAATGGCAGGGAAGAAAGAGTAGGAAAGTCGTGCTGGCTCTGAAAAATGAAAATGAGATTTCTTTTCCACAACAAAGAAATCCCGTAATGCCAGTGTTCCAGGTGCAGATGAGAGGAGGCTCATGGGAGGTCAAAGCAGCCAGGCCTGTCTCTGCTGGCTGCTTTAGTCTGGGAGAAATCCTTGCATGCACTGAGATTTGGAGGTGCGATGCAAATTTCAGCCATGGGCTTCTGGAGGAAAAGGGAAGTTCTTTCCACAGGAAAAAAAGCCTGAGGCCCCAGTGTTCAGTGTGCAGATGAGAGGAGGCCCACAAGAGGACAAGGCCAGCCAGACTCATCTGCCCTAGCAGCTTTCATCTCTGAGAAATCCTTGCATGCACTGAATTTTGGAGGCGGAATCCCAATTTCAGCCAAGAGAATCTGGATGAGAATGGCAGTTCTTTGCCATAGGAAAGAAATCACATGGCCCTGGTTTTCCAGGTGTGGATCAGAGACATCTCAGGGGAGGTCAAGGCCAGCTAAATCCGTCTATCTTGGTTGATTTTGCCTGGGAGCACTCCTTGCAGGTACTGAATTTTGGAGGTGCAATAAAAATTTGGCCACCGGCTCCTGGATGAGAATGAGAGTTCCTCTCCATAGGAAGGAAAAAACACAGCCCCAGGGTTTTATGTGCAGAGGAGAGGCAACCCATGAGAGGTCAGGGTTAGGGGGTTAGGGTTACATTTATGCAAGGATTAGGGTTATGGTGAGGGTTAAATGAGGGTTAGGATTAGGTTTATAGAAGGGTTAGGGTTTGGGATAGCATTAGGGTAGGTTTGGGTTTCAGATTGTTTATGTAATGCTTTGGTTTTGGGTCATTTAAGGATTATTTTTAAGGTTGTGTGAGGCTTGGGGTTATGGTTAGTGTTAGGATTAATGTTTTTTTACATTCTGAGTTATGGTTAATTTTAGGATTTGGGATTGGTTTAGGTCTGGTGTTAGTGTTAGGCTCTTGTAATGAATCAGGATAGGATTAGTGCTGGTGTTAGGTTTAGGGTGATTTTTTTGTTATGGTTAGATTTATGTTTTTGTAAGGTTTAAGGTTTGTGTCTTTTTTTTGTTTTGGGGTATGGGTTATGGTTATGTTTTGGGTTATGGTTTGTTTTGAGGTTATTGAAGGTTTTGGACTAGGATTATGTGAGGTTTACTGTTGTGGATAGGTTTAGGGTAAGTTTTGGCTTTGGCTTTGGGTTAGCATTTAGGGTGATATTATGGTTAGATTAATGTTTAGGGTAAAGTTTAGTGTTAGGGCTAGTGTTAGGCTTAGGTTTATGCTCTCAGTTCTGGATAATTGAGGTGTTACGGCTGGAAAACAAAAAGTAAACTCGAAATTCTAGAGATCACCTTGGATGAGAAGAATAGGAAGAGCTGGTAGGTGAGCGGGCTCATTAATTAACTGGTTCCCTCATTAGCTTCAGGGGGGTCTGGGGTTGCCATTTGCAATACAGAGAAATGAGGGACACTTGGAACAAATGCCCGTGGCACTCTCAGAGCTGGGCGTGTGCTGGTGCCACACAGGAGCAGCTGCTCCAGCAGCAGCTGGTGAGTGGCTGTCAGCTGAAACCCGGGCAGGGGACAACCTGTGCAGGGGACATCCCACACAGGAGCTCTCCATGGCTTCCAACAGCCTCTTCCACCCTTGGGGATAGCTCTTGAGTCTCACCAAATTTGGGTGAAATACGGAGCAAACAAGTATCCACGCTGGCCCGGGCTTCTTCCTCCTTGCGTGACTGATCTTCAGCCAGCCTCTGCAGCTCTTTTGGGTTTTCTCACACGGGCTAAAGCGTTTTTGGATGCGTGGGGCCGGGGCTGATGGAGTTCAGCATCTCATCAGCAAGTGCTAAACGGCAGCAGAACGTCCTGGGCCAGGGCCTGGGGAGGGCTCAGGCTGCAGCAGGAGGAGCAGGCGCTGCGCAGCCTCTTGCCCTCCCCTCAGCAAATATTTATGCTTTAAGCTTTCTCGCTTAAAGGCCTAATTGGAGTCTAGGTGAGCTGGCACACTAGAAGAGAGCCTAATAGAGACATTGCAGTGCTATTAGCACAGATGGTTGTCATATGTATGCAAATGAGGAGCAAATTGAATTTGGTGTCCCCTCTCACCAGCTGTCCTATCAGCGCTGGCTCCTGCAGCAGCAAAAGGCACTGCCACCGCTCTGCTAATCTGTCATCGCAGATTAATTGCAACGAACACATTAATCTTCATTTGTTTCCCCATACAAAGGAAGTATCCTGTTCTTTCAAGTACACTCTGATGGGATGGGGTGCTCCAACCTGGGAAAAGAAAAAAGAAAGGGAAGGAGGGCCGGGCAGCTTCATTAGTGCCAGCCCCGGGGGCTGGGGCTGCTGGAGCCTTAGTGGGGCTTTCGTGCTCCTTCTGGCAAGGCAGACCCCACCGGGGGCGCTGGGAGCCTCAGCCACCTGCCGGGAGCTCCTGGGACCTACACTTTGCTCCGTGAGCCTTCCTGGGACACGTTTCTCTGCTCGGCTTTGTCCTAAAGTGACAGTGTCACTCCTTCCCCAAGCTGGCAGCTTCAGAGGGGGTGGTTGGTGTTAGCGCAGACGTGTGCTGCTTCCCAGTAAAGCTGTAATGGGTGTGCTGGGCCAAGGAGAGCCTTCAGGATGCTGCAACCCTTCAGGCAGTGGCACTTTTAATGCTGCTTTGGGTGGGAAGAGAGCGGCTTGCTTCAGTCTCACCACTAATTTTGACATTTTGATGAAAAGCAAAATAATTCTTTCTGGTTGTGGATTTTTATTTTTTTTTCCTCCTCATGAAAATATTGCAGCTGAGACATTTTACAGGCTTCTGGAGATAGCACCCACTATGTTTTTGGGTACAAGTCTAGCCTTTAACGTTTTGTTCCCCCTAGTTTTCTGCTTTTTATTGGAGTAACGCATAGTTCAGTTCTCCATTAGCTGAGTGTTTGTACTGCTGTCTGCTCCACGTGTGGTCTCTGATGCTGTGATCGGAAGTGTCCTGATGGCAAATGTTAACAGTGTCTATTTAACCAGTCTGTAGAAGCTCTCATCCCAGGTATCCCATGGGCTGGAGAGATGCTGAAGGAGCCAAGGTGAACAACTTCCAGCCAGCCTGAGACAGCAGGAGCTCTCTTACAGGCAGCAGCAGCAGACAAACAAGCACTTTCAGCCATCCTGGAGTTGTCTGTCCTTTTGATCCTAAGACCTGTTCCACTTGCTGGGCTGCTCTAGCCCAGCACTGTCCAGGATTCCGCATTCCCTTCCAGTGCATTTCCAATGGCCTGCACGGGTTGGATTACTGAAATGAAATTAGATTAAAGCCTTGTGATGGCATCACCTCATTCCTTAACCTGGTCCTGCATTGGCACAGGTTGTTACTCTGGCCCAGCTCTGCATGTGCTCTGCTCTGAGAGCCACCCAAGAGTCCCCATTCCCTTCTTTTTGGGCCAAGCAGCTGCTGCTGTTCAGGAAGGAAGAAAGACTTAGCACATTACACCTCAGAGCAACACTCACTTTATTCTCTGCCTTCCCGATGGCATATCTGTGAAGTTTGGAGGAAGTGACACTAACAGCAGGATGATTCTGGTGCAGAGATTGCGTCCCAAGGTGTTAAACAAAACTGCAGAACAATTCCCAGGGAAGAAAACCCAGGAAGGTGGAGTTGCATTTGTGGGAGTGAGTCAGGAGCTTGTGAAGGATAACCACGACTGAAGTGTGATCATTCCTAACCTGGCATAACCAACAGCAGGGATTCAAAGACACAGCACTGTCACTCTTTCCATGGAACCTTCAGAAGGAAGCAAACCCAGTCCTGTGAGAAGAGTTTGCAAGAACACAAACAGCTGCAGAATCTGGTGACAACATAAAACATTTTGCAGAAATAAACGGAACATACACTTCTGTTGTTCTAAAGTTTAGTGTTTTGTACTGTTTCCAGTTATGGGAAATTGCATTTCCTGCTGTTCTGATTGTCATGCCTTGCTCCCAGAGAGCTGGAGCTGGCCTGGATGGCAGTGGAAGGGAGAAGGGGCGGTGTGGGGTATGCTGCTGTTAGCTGGAGAGAGAAAACCCAGTCACTTGGTGCTTTAATAACTCCTCACAGGAAAGTTGAAGAAAAATGTTGTTTAACAAGAAATGGCAATTCTAATATCTAAATGCCTTTTTGCTGGAAATTTTCCATAATACTTAAAATACAAAGTTTGTTCTGAAAACTGAAAATGTATTTGTTTGGCCGAAGCACGACCATGTCTCATGCCAGACTGGTTTCCTACCATGTGCTCCCTGGGAGGAGCAGTGTCCTGTCCCAGTGCCGTGGTCACCTGAGGCCACAGCTGGCCCTGAGGGTGAACCCCAAGAGCCCTGTGCCACACTGCTGGGCTGGGCAGAACCAAGGGCCCCATGGCACATCTGGCCAGCTGTGGGGTTTGGAGACAGGGACTTTTCCAGTCCTTGTCAAGCAATGCAGATTAATGCACTTCTGAACGCTTCTAGAGTAGGTTAATGATGTGTTCAGTGTTGAACTGGGCAGGAATGCTGGGTTTGGGGTTCATTTCTGGTCAGGGTACAGAAGATTCTTTTTTAAACCTTGTATGAAGTGCTTTTATCAATATCAGCATGACCAGGGCATCCCATTTCTGTCCCAATCTCCTGCTGCAGGTGAGTGGTGCTGTGAAGGAGCTGCTCAGTGTGGGGTGTGTGCAGTGGGAATCAGACCCACCAAAATGTGAATGTCTACATCATTTTGGGGTCACCAAGAGTAGTCTCTGGTGGCCCTGCATGTATTGACCAGCATCAGGAAAGGCACAGAGCACACTTCAGTATCTTCAGAGGCACCCTGTGCACACAGTGGCAGCAGATTTTGTAACTGAAGTTTGCGGTGCTTTGCTATTAAATTTAACTGGGATTTGTATTTCTTTAGAGATGGGGTTTAACTCCAAATTTCTACTGCTTTTCAGAGAAGCTGTCTCATTCTCAGAGGGGTGGCTTCGCTGTTGAAATCTGGGGTCAGTGCAAAGACAGCTGCAGAACTGTGCTGCAGGACCTGTGCCACAAGTAGCCATGTCCTGTGTCTTTGATCAGGTTAGATCAGTGAGACAAGAACCCTCAGACCTGTCTGGCAGCTTTAAACTTGTGCTCCTGACGTGCCTGTCTGCCACCCAACAGCCCCAGAGCTGCCTGTGCCCATGCCCAGACTGGTGATTCAGTTTCTTGCAGATGACTGATAATGGGATTATCCCTGTGCGCCCACAGCAGGACAACTGGGAGCACATCCTTAATGAAAGAAATGTTTGTCACTGGTTGGCATGTCTGCTCCTGTCAGGCTGAGCTCTTTATCTGTGCAGAGTCCTGCAGCTGACAGTGTCACTACCTTGTGTGGCCCCCATGCAAGCAGAAATCAAAGGGGCAGCAGAGATGCCCTTGAACAGCCAAAATGGATGTTCCCAGCAAATTCCTTGCACAACAACTTGCACTTCAGGCTGATGTGACTGCTGCAAGTAATCCCATTTTCCTGCTCCATGAGAAGTGCTTCCCTCAGACACACAGAGTGTTTTCTGTGGTTACGGGGTAGAAACTCAGATATTCCTTCTGTCCAACAGGGTTTGAAGCTGTCTGAAGCTGGGAGTGTTTCTATTAACTGCAGTCCTCATACCCAGCCCTTCATTCATGCTGGGCTGGCAGGATGCGTGGGGGGAGTGCCTGGCATGGGGGCAGGATTTGGGGTGTCCCTGAAATTTGTATACTTTGGCTGAAGCTTGCTTGTGGGCAGAAAGGCTTTTGGGCGTGAGGCTTAAAAGGGTCTTTGAGTAGTTGTGCTCAATACTCTGTAAGGGTTATGTTAAAGTGTCCCTTTTTTGTCAAATATGTGTCTAGACAGCAAATTCGTAGTCGTGGCCGAAATGTTTCCCTCCTGGCCTCATAAAAACATACCATCACCTTTAAAACATCATGCTCCTGGAGAAAAATTTGCTGCTCTGGAGTTACAAGGAGCACTTGAGCATCTCTGCAAGTGGAAAAATAGAGGAAAAAATAGTGTCTGGTTTTCCAGGGAGGTTTTGGGCAGCACAAGGGGCATCATCAGACTTAGCAGAGGCACATCCTGGTTGTTCTTTACAATTGTTCATATTTATGTGAGTGTATTCCTCCCATTCCAGAGAAGAGGGCAGGTATCCAAGTATTGTCCACCAATCCAGAGCTCCAGAAAAACCAGATTTCTCCCCCTTACCCTGCTCTCTGCTGCAGGAAGAGCCAGTTCCCTCTCATCACCTCCTCCCCTGGTTTGCATAGGCAAAGAAATGCAAAGCACATGCCGGGAAGGCGATGAGGCTCTGGTGCCACCCCTGGCACAGGCTTTCCAGGTGACAAGGGTACTGCAGCATCGGCAGCTCCCTCCTTTGCCCCCGAGGGTGGGATCGCTCTGTTTGCATTCCAGCCGCGATGCCGGGGCGATCCGCGGTGCCCGGAATTTCCTGGGATGCAAACACGCAATGCAGGTTGCCGCGGCTGGTGCCCGAGCCCTGCTGTCTGGATAAACAAAACTCTTATTTTGGGTCCAGCTCCACCTGTGCCCACTGCGTGCGATGGTGAATGAATGGTGCGGGGAGGGGAGACAGCTGGAAATTCAGGCTTTTCAGTGACCCCCAGCGGTGTCTGGATGCTGCCCAAATCTGTGCTAATTGGCCCCGGGAGATCCCCATTTACTGCACCCTCATCAGTTTCCTGAGCCTGAGGAGGGGGAAATCACTGGATGGAGCCCGTGGGGGTGGCACTTTGCATTCACATTCAAATAACGCAGGTCTGGTACCAGCGAGCACCTCCTGAACCTCCGGAGTCCACCTGATGCTGGCACCTCCCAGTTTGCTCCGGCACAAATGGATTGCACTTGGCCCCAGGGCTGAGTTTTGCCCGGTGCTTTCCAGGCAGAGCTGGAAATGGGGAGCAGGTGGGAGGAATTGCTGCTGGCCCAGGGTGGTTTTGACAGTGAGTAATAAAGAATTGAAAGAATTGAAGTGTCCCGATTTGGGGCTTCCGTGCTGTTGCGTGACAAGGAGCTGCCAGCAAGATGGGCAGGATGGCCTGGAAGTCTGGGCTGGCAGGAAGTGAAATCAATCCCTCCTGAGCAGCCTGACCCCATCCCTGATTTGTCCCAGGCTCTGTCAGCAGCTCTGAGAAGCAGGGAAAGGTTTTCCCCTGGATTTAGCCCCCACTCCAGACTCTGGAGCCACCACCAGCCAGAGCAGCAATGTTGAATTTTGGTTTTGAAGTTCTTCTCTTCCTCCTGTGAATGACTTGATTTGGGCCCCTGTGCCCCTGCCCTGACACCATCTCTTCTTCCTCTGTCTGATTTTGATGAGGTTGTGGTTGACTTCTCCTATGGGGTTTGTGCCATCTCTGCCTTGTTTATTTATTTTCTACGAATCTGTAGCTCATCAAAACCTCACTAGCAAAAGCAACTCCTCTTATAGCAAATACTGGAGACAGGGTGTGTGCAAACTGCTGACAGTTTTATTTAATGGGACCACCCTCTTCCCAAGATAAGATTCATTCTGAGTTCCTCTTAATTCACTTCCTGCAAGAAAACTGAAATATAGATTTTTAAGGGTTTGGGTTTTTTTTGGTTTTAGTTGGTTTGTGGTTTTTGTTTGTTTGTTTGTTTGGTTTTTTTGGGGGGGGGTCAGGAAAACATTCTGTTTGTCTCAGCATGCTGTATTTGATTCTTTCTGTTTCATCCTTTTTAATTATTAAACATGAGCATCTTTTGAAACAGGGCTTGGTTTCCAAATGAAATGTCAGAAAGTTTTTCTTGAAAATACCAAGGAAAATGTGTTTTGGTATTTTCCATTTTGGCATATTCCAGAGGAATAAACCAACATTTCCATTTGGTATGTCCCATTTTTCTTCCTGATTTTGTTGCCAAAGAACCCAATTAATTTAATTTGAGATTGCTATTAGTTTCAGTCAATTGTAGTTCCATTTTTTTAAAAAAAAAAGGAAATGCTTTCCCTTGAAAAGAGAGGAAGGGGGAGGGAATGATGCTTGTAGCAGGGCAGGACTGTGAGTATTGCCTTCTGACAGCACAGAACAGTTTATGGAAGGTGGAAACTGGAGTTGTAAATATGAAAAAAAAAAACCCTTTTCATCTCTAACCAGGCAACAGTTTCTCTCAGGCAAATCACAGAGATCTTACCAAGACCCCAGGAAGTAGCTGGAAATGTTCCCACACCATAAATACGCTTGACATCTGCCATTGCACAGTCTGTTGTGTGAAATGGAGCCAAATTCGATGAATTGTGTATCTGTTTTCTACTTTGCACTGCTCTATGTTCACTTGCTACATACTTGCAGTTTTTAATACTTTTCTTTTTTTGTATCTTTTCTCCAACTGGTGCTCCAGTGACCTTTTCTCTAAGGAAAGGTGCCCGAGGAAAGGTGCTGCTGCCTCAGGGGCTGTGGTGGCGAGGTTTGGATGCTGCCAAACCTTGAGCTTTCTGCTGCCTCCCAGAATGACAAACAACTTCTCCAAAGCCTTGTGGCACCTTCTGTGCCCTGGATGGGAACTTGGGAATGTGGCTCCTTCCTTCTCGAGGCAGATGTAAAAGGATGTCACAGAACCTCAAACTCGAGGTTTAATGGCCTTTCAAGTGTCTATTGTTTTCTGGTTTGTTCTCTTTGTGCTCAGCACCTGGCATGTAGAAAACGTGCTTTGAAGGACAAATAAATCATTCTGATGATCCTGATGGTCACAATAAATCACACAGGCCATGGGAATTGCTCCCAAAGGCCCTGTGGGAGCTGGGTGTCAGATTTTGTCTAGGCCAGACCCTCAGTTGACAGCAGATCCCCTGCAGGTTTTGGTGCTGATCCCTCTTGCTGCCTCAGGCTGGGTGGACGCTCAGGGTGGGCCCATCAGCTTTGGCCTGGCTGCCCCAGGTGTGGTGTGGGTGGTGGGGATATGACATGTGAAACCAGCAGCTTGGGTTTTCCTGCTTTTCATGAGGGCAGAAAGTAAATAAATGGACTAAATAACAGAGCAGAGTGGCCTATCCAAGTGACTTGAGAACTGCGAACCAGAGGGGAAAAAATAATTCAAAACTCATGTTATTTTTGGGAAACGGATAACACAGGATTTCCATTTAGCTCTTGTCTTTTGAGCTTGTTCTGCTTGGGATTTTTTGTTCAACCTGACTAGAAACCTATTATTTTGTTTAAATAAATGATGATCCTGATACATGGCTGAGGAAGCCATTGCAAAACAAACTTGCCAGCTTGCAAAAGAGAATTGCAACACTGGCAAAGAGCAGCTAAAGTTTAAAAATCCTCCTCATCTAATAGCCCCAAGCTGTTATTAAGCACCCTCAGGTAAGAGGGAAAGCCATCCACAGCTCTCCCTTCTAAAGTGACTCATGAATAGGAATGCTTTTGCCATTAAAAGTTTTCATCTCGGCAATTCCTTCTTTGTGCACAGAAGCCTCATTAAACCATGGTCAGCTGGTTTTGGCTGTTGGACTTGTTTGCTGCAGGCCTCTGCCTTGCTGGGGCAATTTTGGGAAGCATTGGTTTACAGCATCAAGGGGTTTGCTCTGGGCAGGGTTTGATCTCTGTGGTGGGTGGATGTGAGAAAGAGGAGCCACAGAGGAGTGACTCGTGGTGTGGCAGCAGAATCAAGTCTGGATAAAAGGCAGCAGAGAATAAATGGAAGCACTTGACTCCCCTGCTCCGTGTTTCTTAGGAGCATTTTCTTTCAATTGAGTGGGCCATTGTTTGCTGAGCATAACCTCTCGCTTCCCTTTGTAAGTGTGCTACCCCTTTTAATTAAGAGGGATGAAAATGGGATATTCCATCTTGCAGAGGGGCAGGAAGGGGTGCAGCTGAGGCTGCTCTGTCCCCTGCAGCTCTGCTCGGCACACTCAGCTGCATCATTCACACCCACTGCGCAGCCTCAGTGGGGTGGGCAGCACTTGCGTTGGTTTAAAATAGCCCAAGGATGGCCATTCTAGAATCATGAAGTTGGAAAGGACCTTAAAGACCCTCTTGTTCCGGCCTCCTGCCCTGGCAGGGACACCTTGCACTGAACAGGTGGTTCAGGCAGGTTCCTCTGGGCTGCATGAGTTTGGATCGGGTCAAACCCTGGCTCTGGGATGCAGAATGACTCTTTGGCTGCCCTTTGGGCTGCAGACCCTTGGAGAAAGCCAGCACAGGGCTGTGGGGCTGCCAACGGGGACATTCAGTACCTGCCTGGCTGAGATGATTGCCAAAAAGATGGTTTTGAAAAGCAAAAGCACAAGGCAATACAAGCTTTAATACCTTATTAAGGAGGGCGCTGCCTATCCTGTACTGAAATTGATGCCTAATGGTTTTTGGTTCTTTTCTTTGATATTTCTCTGTATTCTTGGCACATATATTTGGAGTTCTGTAGCCTATTGCTGCATTCATAGCTAGTTTGCCCAGTACCTTTCCCTGCCCTGATAGGCAGAAAGACAAAACATATTCCAAAGCCCCTATCCTATCTTGGTTCTCACTGGGAACCAAGGCCAAAAAACTACTCCTTGAGACACAGTTTCATCCACAAAGTACAGTCCCATCTGAGGGGGGGAAGGATTTAGAAAGGGCTTGAATTGGGGGGGAATTGCATCACCACTTGTGCTCCTAATTGGTGCTTTTTGTCAATTATGCTAATTTGCTAAACTTATAAAACTGTACTCACCCCCGTGGTGAGGGGTGGGCTTTTGTGAACATTTTCTATATCTGCCCCTGGAGGCCTCCAATAAAGACCAGCCTTTATATCACCTTCTATACTGATATTGTCTCCAAGATGTGCATTGTCTCATTTTTCAGGATAAACCCCTGAGCAGTGCACCTGCATCAAGGGGAGCCAGAGCGATGTGGAACAACAATAACAAAGGGATTTGAGCCCTTCAGTGCCAGGGCCATTTGCAGGGCTGTGCACTAAAGGGTTAAAGTGCGTGTCACCGAGGTTCCTGCTCCCCTGGCTGCTGGGAGGATTGATGTGTTTGGCACATGCACACCTCCCTGCAGATAGTGCACGAGCACACTGAGCTGCTTTGTGTGCCTGTGCGTGTGCACCGTGGGTTAAGGTCACCTTTGTGCTGGGGGTGAACATATGGTTTATGTATTTCAGAGAAGGGAACGGGAGATTGAAGCTTGATGTGGCTGCACAGGGGTGAAACAATTTCTGAGCTCAGGGTCTGGGTTGTTGGTTCTCCAGACCCTGAAAGAAATGGGGAGGCTCATTTAACTGGGTATTACCGTGTGTCATCTGTGTTGTTCACCTTCAGGTTTTTTCTTCATGGCATGGTCAGAATCTGGCAGAATTGCGGGCAGAATCTGGCAGGGAAGGAGTCAAACCCCATGCTCAGGGTCTGCTTTGAGTCATGCTTGTGTTGAGCCCTGAAAACTCAAACACAAGCACGGTGATGAATGCTGAGCAAGTGGCTTCCCACCCCTTCCAGTGGGATCCCCTTCTCAGAAGCTGAGGGGACAGGAGTCCTGCAGGAAGGGCTTGGGATGAGAAGACAGTTGGGGTTTGGTTTTAGCTCAGTTCCTACTGTTCTAAAGACCAAGTCCAGAAACTAAATTTAAGATTTCTATTGTGATGAATGGACTTTACACCTGATTTTGATTTAACTTTAATTCTCAGGACAGAGGGTAATATGGACTTGATAAAACATGCAGAATATTTTCACTAGTATTGATGGCTAACATGCTCAATTCACTGATTTGGGTTTTTGAAAATCACATATATTTAAGAATACCTAGACCTGGAAAGGAGCTTTTTTGCTTCCTCTTGGCCCATTCTTCCTCCATTGCAGAAATCATGGAGGAGATGCTGGTGGAAAAGTCTGGCAGTCTACAGGAGCAATATTTTTGCATTGTTTTCTCTGAGCATTGCAGCAGATCTTCAAGGTAGTACCAGACACTGCTTTTGCCTCTGTGTTTTTCATTAGCTCTCTGATGGCCTTTCAAAGGGAAGAAACACACTGAATATGGGCTGTACAAATACGCTCTTTTCCATCTGGAGAGAGGAAGTGATGTTTTTTAATGCCTGTGATTAGTCTGCAGTAATTTGTTTGTTTACCTGCTCGCTTTTTTTTTCCCCTCCCCAAAATGAAAACCCAGAAAATTTTTGTTTTTGCTGCAGCCTGAAATGCAACCTTTTGTTTCCATGCCTTAGTAATTGAAGGTTTATGTTATTGCTGCTACAGCCTTTTTCCTGACATTAAATCAGTAATTAATGCTCTGTTGCTGGAATGTTAGCGGCTCTGTAGGAGAGTTTCTCCATCAACATGAGAGAGACCTTTTGGTCCTTCCTTCTGTGAAGTCTCTTGCATGGGCTGTTTCTGAATCCACTCAGCTAGAAAGTGAGCATAAGGCAGATTCTCCAGCCCAGTGGCCAGGGTGTGCTTTTGGGAACCACAATTGCTCAGCTCCAGCCCTTGCTCCAATGAACCTGACATTGAAATGCTGACAATTGAAAGTGGCTTTATTAATATTGCCAGCTCAAAGCATTTGGAAATCATGTGTCAATCTTCTAAATATTGAGATAGTGGAAAATAAAGCTGAATCTTTGGCTAGTTTTTATTTCCCTCTTGGTTTGTAGCTTTTGAGGGACAAATTTTCAAGCTTAAGGCCATGACCAGGGCTAGGAAAAGCTGTGTGCATAAACCCTTCCCCTCTCTTCACAGTTACCCTCTTGGAGAGAGTTTTTCCCCCTTGCTTTATTTTATCAGCTCCTTTGTACCCCTCAGCAGAGGAATCAACCTTTTAGTGAAGGCACTTCAAACTCCAGGGCAAAAAACCAATCTCCTCTGAAAATGAAACCATCTTCTCCCCTTGCCTCCAAAGGGGATATTCATACCTCCCTTTTACACTGGTGCTGACTTCAACCCACCAATTCTGAAAGGAATAACCTTGAGGTGTCTTTCAGCACTATTCCAGACTGAAATGATTGCTCATCTTTAGTTTGCAGCACAGCCTGACCAGATTTGCTCCCAGCAACCTCGTTTGAGCATCATTGTCAGGTTATTTTTCCTGCTTTCTTTCTGTATATCAATATTGAATCAACTTCTTGCCATTAAACAAACAGGTCTCTGTTGATATAGAATTTAAATTTTAACCTTAACTCATTGCTTGGAAAGATTCAGTGACACTTCTCAATAAAAATACATCTTCAGTGAAGGTGATGCAAAGGTGTCAGAACCTGCATGTTACAGAGAAGCCCAAGGAGATGATCTGGGGAAAATGCCTCACTCCTCATTTCTGCCATTAATATTGGAGAAGTGGGGTGTCAGAGGTAGTTAAGTGAGCATTTTTAAAATTTATAAACAAAATAATCAGCCTTTCCAAGAGCAACAGACCATCTCCATTTATTTAGAAAGAATGTCTGAAATGCAAGAAGCCTTCCTCTTGCAACTTGTAGTGCCAAAATAATGAGGTGAACTGGGTTAGAAGAGTGAAGTGGTTAATAGTAATCTTGCTTTTAAATTCACCACATTTGGAGAAATCCCTAAAGAATTCCTACAGATGCCCTAGTGACTGATTGCAAGCTATCTGAAGTTCAAAATATAACCTACTCTGACATGGTCCCAAGAGGGACTGACATCATTTGTCCTTATTTTGAGTTCCTATGCATAATAGAGTCAGGTTCCAGAAGCAAGACCACTCTAAGAGGCATGACTGCAATTTCAGAAAATAATTCCCTATTTCTATACTGAGTATTTCAGTGTTTTCAGGCTCCAAAGATTTCAGTGTTTTCAGGCTCCAAAGATGTGGAGAAAATGAAACAATCTTTAAGCAGCAGCCACACGCTCACCTCTGGCTCCCTGCATCCCCAGCTGTAACCTTCACAATGTTCAACTGTTATTCCTCACATGGATATTTTAAAGATTGGTCATGCCCATTAATACCTTTGTTCCAGCCCATGTCTTGCTGAATGGTGTGATATGATACAAACCATGATTCATAAAAGTTTCTTGGAAGTGGCTCAAGAGAGATTTGGTGTTTTCAAACAGCTTTTTGAAATGTTAATGGCTGTTTAAGAGCAGCAGTGAGCAATTTCAGCTGGGGATGATTCAGTTGAGGAGGTTCTTGAAGCAAGTTTGTAGGAGTCAGAGAGACTCAGAGAAAATAGGAAAACTGGTATTTTGCTTAAACAGTTCAGAGTGGGAATTGCAGCTTCTTTAGAAGAAAAAAATATTCCAGTACATTAAAAACCACTTTAAAAATCAAGAGAATTTCTTGAGATCAGAAAGTTACATGCTGGAACATAAGCAGGACTGGAGCAGTGGCTGGAGGTGCTCCAGCTTTATCCCTTTGGTAGAGGGAAGGATTCCATGGTGGCTGTGCTGCTTTCAGGAGCCCCATCATGGGCTCTGCTAGAAAAGAGGGTTTGTAGCTGTGTTTTGTTACCCTGCCTGATGCAGCTGCTGTGCTGGTCCTGGTTGCAGTGGAGCCCACATTCCTGCACAGCACCAGCTGGAAAGGCTGAATTCCTGCTGCTGGGGAGGACTGGGATTCTCACTCAAGACTTTGGACAAGTCACTTCATCTGTGCAGTGAGTGTAATCATGTTCCTCATGAGAATTGCACAATTGGGCACATTGAGACCATAAAACTGAGCAGAGGGATCTATAAAACCAGAATAGTGGCCTGTATGGAATACCAGATCTCTAGGAATAACATTCCTGACCCTGGTTAGCTTTGTGTATTCTCAAGTGCTTTGCCTTAACCAGCAGCCTAACTCAAGCTGGCTCACAGAGTACATCTCCATGTCCTAACCCAGAGAAAGTGCTCTGGATGGGAAATGCAGATTCCCTAATTTCAGCATGGAAAGAATTGTCTGATTCAGGAAAACCAGCAGGAACTGGCTATATAGTTGTAAATGACCTTTCAAAGGGTGATGTGGCATTGGCTTTCCCTTTTTCACCACCACTGAAGTGTAGATGGAATAAAGGCACTTGAGGCATTTTCCTTGTGATAAAATGCAACTTGTTGAGGTTGAACTTGCAGCTCTAGTCCTGAGAACAAGCTGGCAGTTAACAGGAGACTCTGGCACACCAGAATGATGCTGTCTTGATTTCGGCCTCTTTTTCTTTTATATATTCTCTGTATTCTTTCACATATATTTGTAGCTTTGCAGTCTATTGCTGTAACTCAGCTTCAGTGTTTTCCTAGGCAGGAAGACAAAACACATTCCAGGACCCCATCCTATCTTGGCTCTCCTTAGAAACCAAGGTTGAGACCAGCTCTCTGAGACATGTTTTTATAAACAATGTTTAGTCCTCATCTGAGGGGGGAAGATTTAGAAGGTACCAGAACTGGGGGATGACTTCACCAAGTGTGCTTCTAATTGGGGATTATTGTCAGATATGATAATTTGCAAAGTCTATAAAAACTGTACACACGTTAAGCAGGATGTGCAGCTTCAGTGTTTCCCAGCTGACAAACTGTGCACCTAAGGATCCTCATACAAAGATCTTTAACACCCTAACTGTGTCTGGCTGGTATTTCTAGGACCAGAGAAAAAGGGATCAAGAGCAAGAGGGCTGAGTGGAGGAGGGTCCTGGCTCCTGAAGGAGCTGCACAGCCTCAGCATTCCCTGTGTGCAGGCTGCTCTGCCGAGGCTGGGCATGCCTGGCACGTGGTTTATTGCCGATGGAACGAGCCTTCCCAGAAGGAACTGCTGCAGCAACAACCTTATGAATGCCCAAAACCCAGATGTAAGTTTTCCAAATCCACTGGTTCATAAATAACGCATTGCAAAACTCGATTTAAAGTCCAGAGACTCCTGGATGTTCCTCAAGGCCAGAAAGCAAAGAGAGGCAAGGTTGGGGCACAGTTATTTCACAGAACTGGGAAGTCTGGGCTGTATTTACCCAGCTGGAAGCAGGCTTCACATCTATGCCTAGGTTTTGCCTCAGGTGCATACTCTCCCATTAGGTTTAAGTGACTGGAAAAGGCCAAATACGTCTGAGGTCACTTTTGGCTAATTACTATGGCAACAAGTGCTGATTAATTAGTTTGTGTCTGAAATTAGCTGAGATAATTTTTTTTCAATGGCATAGGCCATGGATTTATGAGTGCTTCTTCTCCAAGACAAACAATACTCTGAAAATGCTATTTTTGGGGTGCATTCACTCTGAAAATTACTACCTGGATTTCTCAGAACTTCAACAGGAACTATTTTACTTCATTTAAATGCATGCTGTAATTTATTTTTACCTGATGGAAAATCTTACCACACGCAGCATCCAGTGACAATCACCTGCCTTACCATGACCCCTCTGCCTGAAGTGTTCTGGAATGTCAGAGCAAGTTAAAAAACCTTTGGGACTGAGGTCCAGATTTTCAGATCAGCTGGACATCATAGCAGGCAAAAGGCCTCAATGAGAAATGTGGTGTCTTCTGGTGATCAACATGCTTAACACCCAGACTTGCTGACTTTACCAACTCGGTCAGTGAACTACCAGTTTTGGTGATGATTTTCTGCTGTGCTCATATGGGCTGTGGTGTGTCTGATTTGCGGATATACAGAAGTCCAGGACCCAAAAACAATGGGGAAATTCCCCTTACACCTACACAGAGAAACTCTGCAGACTATGTGCCATAGGTGTGGATTGCAAACATTGTCAGACGAGTATTTATGAAGTTAATGTGGCCATGGATAGTGATGCTTAAGAGATTTTGGACTTTTGTAGCAGAGGGGCCCACTGCTGTGTTTGGCTCAGGGATTCCCTGTGCAGGAGATTTAAACTGAGTTTGGCTTCCATTGTCCATCCAACTGCAACAACTTTGGAAATAGAAACTTGTAAATGGGAGTGGCTGGCTGTGCCCCACTGAGTGCTCAGCTCTGCTGCTTTTGCAGCAGGTCAAGAATCAGGGTTTCCTTTGCATGGGACTCTTTTAGCTTTAATTTTGCTTTCAAAATCAGTTTTGCAGTTCAAATCAGGAAAGTGTTCACATTTCTCATGTACTGGAGGTTGTCACTGTGCACAATGAAGAAAATATCTGCTATTAAAAGAAAAATCCATGGAACAGCTAAAAATGGCTGTCAGTTCTCAAATCCAGAACCAGCCCTGGGATGACAGCAGTACCCAGAGTGAAAGATCCCTCAGGTGGGAGCCCAGCAAACCATGTCAAACCCAAGGTGCTTTCAATATTTAGGTATAAATGTCATTTTGCCATTACATAAGGAGTTCTTTATAGCTCTGCTCCATCCATCCATCCATCCATCCATCCATCCATCCATCATCCATCCATCCATCCATCCATCCATCCATCCATC
>VXBU01010191.1:334304-368694 GCA_013400315.1 Bombycilla garrulus | reverse complement strand
ATCCATCCATCCATCCATCATCCATCCATCCATCCATCCATCCATCCATCCATCCATCCATCCATCCATCCATCATCCATCCATCCATCATCCATCCATCCATCATCCATACATCCATCCATCCATCCCAGGTGCTTCTCCCCCTCTCTGGGGGAGTGATTATCAAATTTAAGCAGAGGGACCCAATAATATTTCATCTGGAGCACATTTTTTGCCACTAAAGCCACTTTATTTGCAAGTTTTTCTCCTCCTCCTCCTCTTGTTCTCCTTTCAGCTGGCTGGTCTGACTGTTGCCCAGAGCCAGGAACCATTCAAACCAGTTTGGCAGGAGGCTTCTCCTCCTTAATAGGACTCTTCTCACAAGAAAATTAATGTGGATTTGCAGGGCCTTCATTAGGTGAGGGACACGATTGGGTTTGGAAAGGTGTGTATTGCAGAGGGTCTGTTGATCCCAGAAGTGGCAGAAGCCAGAAGCCACTGCCAAACAGAAATGATCCTACAGGAGATCATCAGATAGAAACCTCAGAGAAGACTCTGCAGACCAGAGTCCTTCAGGGATTGGGTTTTTTTGCCAAAGATTAAGTCACAATGTCGACACACCCCTTCATTGCATTTAATTTCATTTCTGGGAACTGCAAATCCCTGGCCTTGGGCAGCAGTTCTGTGCCACAAGCCCACGTTTTCCACACAGCTACACCTGAGCACATTATTGCTTTTATAGCCTGCTTGTGTCCTTCCTGCCCCACATTATTGCCCTCACAGCCTGCTCTTGTCCTCCCTCCACCAGTCTGTGTTCTAGAGCGGCTGCCTTGTGTCAAACCCCTGAGGTAATGAGTGACACGCATCTTCAGACTTCAGATCATTGTCTGAAGTGTTTTTTTGGGAGCTAACACAGACCAGAGTCTTCTGCTTGGATTTCCATTGCTGTGTAATTGCTCCAATCTCCAGGTCATGCTTTATAATCCTGTTATCCCAGAGCTGCTTCACAACATCTTGTCCCTTTCCAGCAACTCTCTTTCCAACTCATGTTTTTGCAGCTTGTCAAGTTTTCCTTTGCCACTTTCCCCTACAACACCTTTTCCCTTTTTGTGATTTCTGAGCTCTCTGAGCTGCTTTTACATGAATCCACAACCAAATTCTTCCCAAGGCTTCATCATCCATTCTGCTGCTTCTGCTCTATTTCCTGGGAAGTTTGAGCTAGTTTTCTCACTAACTATATTGTCCAAGTATTTAATAGCACCTAATTCTTCTCAGCTCAAGGAACCCTTACATTTCAGTCTCTCTCTTCACTGTCCTGTTGCATGCCTAGATAGCCTGAAAAAACTGTTTGTATGAAATGGACTCTTTGCATTATTGGAACCTAAACTGGCAGCTTAGCAGAGGCTAATGGACTCAATTGGTCATTTCTTTTCCTTCATTCAGTTGTGAAAAGGACTGTCCAGAGAGCAATTCACTCCAAATGGTTTAGGTCTGGATGAAACACTTTTTGAAAAGTGCTTATTTCTCTTCAGCTTCTGCTATTTCCAGCCTGCTGGGATTTAAAAATTCAGTGCAATGTTCAAACATTGACACCTCTATTTGACATATTCCTGGACATCATGAGTTGCATTTTGAGCAGGGATGTTACTAGTGATAGCATCTTGCTAACTCTTAATTAAGACTAGACAAGGTAGCAGTGCTGCATTTAGGCTGATCACAGGCTGATCTGATCAGCTGATCATGTAAATTTAGTCTGATCAGATCACAAGCTCAGGCTTTTGAGAGGGACTGGAAAGTTGAATTACCTGATGGGCATTTCTTCCCTGGTTATGCCATGCAAAATCCAGCGTCGAACCATCAGCAAATGTGTCTTCATTTGGCCTTTGCAGCTGGTCATGCAAACAGTTTTTAAACCCTTGCTGCCTCTTTAAACCTTGCTGCTCCTGGTAGGCATTTTTCAGTGGGAAGTCCTTCAGTGGCCTCCAAGCTCCACACCTTGTGAGTAAGACATAGCAGAAATAACAGATTGCTGCATGTTTTGCTTGGTTTGTGGTTAATACACAGTGGAACTGGGAAATTAAGTAGACCTATAAATAGCAGGTCTCATATACACACCTGAGCCTCCTGAGCACTGGACCACCTGTGAGGAAACCAGAGCTGGAGCTGAGCACCTCCAGCCCCTCTGACTGTGAGCAGGGCAAAGCAGTCAGGCCTCCCTCACTGTGAGGAGAAAGAGCTGAGTGTGCCCTCATGGGCAGGCAGAGGGGGATGAATCAAGGATTGGAAGATTTAAAAGTTAGAAATTAAGTTAGCAAGATAAAAATAAGATATTTTGATTAAGGGACTTAACAAGGGGACTAGAAGAAGAAGCTAGAGGTTTAATTATTAGCAGGTGAGTAGAATTGGAGTAGCTAGAGTGAAGACTGTAAATCATGCTTTTGATCCAGTTATGTTTTTTAGAAGCAATAGGGAGTATACGTAGTATTGTGAAGAACCAAGAACTGAAAACGCACCTGGCCTCTGAGATAACTGAAACCATGAGAGGGAGCCTGGACCATGACTTGGAGGGTCAAGGAGCCCTGGCAACGGGACAAGGTAAAGAGAGAGAGACTGACTTCATCTTCAGAGGAGCACTGCCCCATTTCCAGAGACCACCGACCCAGTTAAAGAGAGGCACTGCGCAGCCATGATGGACATTCATCTCATTTTAATACAAAGCAGGGCCAGGTGGGGCCAGGCAATGAGTATGTACAGGAATTTTGGATGATTTTTATGAATATGTAAGACCTTTACGGATATAAGGGCGAGCCAATGCTTTAAGAATTGGCACATGGTTTTGGGAGGATTACCTGCCGTGTGCCCAGCGCTGCAATAAACATACCACTGTTCAGCTTCAGTGAGTTGAAGAGTTCCTTTGTCCTGGCACTTTTGTGCATCAGGGACGCAGTGCTGGCAGCAGGAGGGTGCACACGTAGATGTGCAGAGGCTTACAGTGACAGCCCTGGTCCCACTGTGATGCTCTGGAGTGGTTCTGGGCTGCCCTCACTTGTGACCTCCTGCTGGGGCAGGCAGGGAGCTCTCCTGCATCAGCCCTGACCCTGTGCTGCTCCCAGACTGAGGGCAGGAACCAGGGGCTGGCTGAAATCAGCATTTCCTGGGTGCAAGGCAGAGGATGCAATCATTCTGGTTTTGAACTGGGAGAACAGGAGCTGTTGGGGTTGCTGATGTGAGCCTGCCTTTGCAGGCACAGGGGGCTCCAGTGGCTGTGGCCACTCCCCATCACACTGCAGCAGAGGGGAGAAGGGAAGAGGAGCTTTGATGGAAGGCTGAAAGCCAGAGATTGCCATGTCAGATGGAAGGAGGAAGTTGGCTTTGCAGGGAAGGAGGAAGAGGGAGTGTAACAAAGGTGTGAGGACATCAGCAGCTCGTCCTCAGAGCACTGGGGCTCAGGCCAGGTGGTTTGCTGTGGCTCCACAGAGATGGATGGACTCCAGCAGGCATGGCAGGCCCATCCCAGGCTGTGCTCTCCTGACCCATCCCAGGGTTTGCTCCCCTGGCCCCGCCAGCTCAGGGTTCACTTTCTTCTGCTTCCATCCATCCATCCATCTGGAAAGAAAATTATTGAATGCACTTTGGATGGTGATGGGCTGGAGAGAGGCAGGGGACAGATGATCACAGCATCGTGTACAGAGGTTTTGGTTCACAAGGAGGTGCAGGCTCCAGGTGAAACTTTCTCTGGATCACCTCTTTCAGGGCAGCTCCCTGCTGGGAGGGCTGAGCTTCTCTTTGCATGTTTCCCTCTCCAACCCAGCCACCAGAGCTGGTGGGAGCTGCATGCCTGCAGCAGCCATGGCCTGGTCCAGTCTGGAGCAGATGATGGCCCAGAAATGGGGACGAGACATCCACACACACGGGAAAGCTCATGAGCTTCATCCTCTGAAGAATCCAGGATGAAGACACATGGAGGAAAGGTTTAAAGCTTTGTCGAGCAGAGCTCGGTGGTGGCTCAGGTAATGCTGTTTCAGTGGAGTGAGCACATCATATTGCATATTTACATGTTTAAATCAGTCACAACCTCTCTGCCTTCCCCACATGGAGATCCCATCAATAGCAGCTTTATGCAGGCAGGAACAGAACCTGGGGACTGGAGCACCAGCACAGTGTCAGGGGAAGTTAGTACAAATTGCTCCATCGGCTGGACATTAAAGCAAGGAGTGATATCACTCTTAAAATAAGAAACCTAATGTAATGTGCTTTAATAGCTGAATAATTGCTGTGGGCAAAGAAAGAGGCTTTTGTGAGGGAGGATCAGTGAGAGCCAGGAGTGAGTGCTCATGACATCACGGCAGTGCACAAGAGAAACTTTATTCTCACAGCTCCACAAGAACGGCTCGTCAAGCTGCCAGTCCCAGATAACTCGGTGGGAGACTTTAGAGAAGAGTTAATAAAATGATTGATTTACAGCTGGAAAAAATTAGAGCCTGAAAACTGGCAGGCTGACATTGTTTGAAAGATGTGCTAGAAACCTCCCCCACTTGTTTTTTTGAGAAGAAGGTCATTTGCACCTAAATTTGGAGCTTGCAGCACTTGAACTGGTATTTTGGGGGACTCACTGTCAGTCACCCTTCATGGGAAGCAGTTGTCAAACTATTATCATCCTAATTTAGCTATGTAAAAATAGATCTGAAAGGTCTGTACCTTCTTATGGGAAGGAGTGGGTTTAAAATATTTTATTTTAATTTACCAGCTGTGGATCAAACCCAAAACCTTTATGTGTTTCTTATTGCTGGGTTTGAGTGCAGCGTGTTTTCTTTGCTTGTTAGGAAAAACTGTCAACTTTGTCTCAACTCTGTATATATTTTTACGGTGGTTTACAAGCACAAGGAAAACTAAGGGTCCTTTCACAGCTTTTGGAGCTGATCCACCATGGTTTTTTTAAGAATTTACTTTGTAAAAATAATTCTTAAGGTTGAAACACATGATTTACTGTTGATAGAAACAAAATCCTGGGGACACTGCATTGTGTCTTTGCAGAGAAATAGTCTTTATTTTTTAAATGAAATTTCTCAGGCATGATGGTAGAGGCAGCTCCTGGAGCTGTTGGCACCCCAGTGTTCTGCTGCAAAAGGCAAAGGCATCCATAAAAAGTAGATGTTGAGAGGCAGAACTTTATGCTTTCAATCTTCAACCACTCATTTAAAACCAGATTTTTATTTTTGGTGTCAATATGTTTGATCCATCAATTATACAGCTAATAAGGCACAAGTCTGCCTTTCAGAAACCTTTCATGGGCTTCCAAAGACGAAACAAAACTTGCTTCAGACTGGATTTGACTCAGACTAGACGTGAAAAAAACACCTTCACAAATGCGTGTGCAAGTTGAGGGTAATCATGTAAGATGCAGTGAATGGAAATTAGGACGTGGTGATTATTGCAGATGAAGGGAAGGGAAAGGAAAACAAGGGCAAACATCAGCAATGTGCACTTTGAGGCAGCCACAAACACAGTGACATTATGTCCAAAGCTCCTCTGTTATTGAAGCCAGTTAAGAAAGCGAGTGTCTGAAAAAGAGCAACACGACTGATGAGCTTCAGTCTCTCTCAGGAAAAGGTGTAGGCTCTGTGTTGGCTTTTGCATGAGATTATTATCGAGCAGTTTGTGTTTTTAGAGAAGAATAGAAAGAACCAAGGTAAACTACAGAGGAAGAGCAGCTGAAGAGGTTTAAAAATTTTCTGGTGTTTGACTCTAATGGACTCTGAAGCCGGAAGAGTTTTACCAAGAACTCATATCTTTATTTGAGACATATTGAGATCTTATCTTCATCAGACAAAATCACTGGTATATCAACAGTCTGTTATCACAACTTTTGGAATCTTGACAAGTAAATCTACTTAAGGAGTTGTGTTCTGTGCTAAAATCCTCTTAAACAACTTAACAGCTCTCCCACGCTAAAAATAGCCCTCAGTTTTACCTAAATGTATGCTGACATGTCAAATTAATTTCATTTCCTCCTTAGGAATGAGAGCCAAGTGATGGCTTTTGAATAAAGAGGCTTTTGACAGTGTTTGGATTGATGCTCTCCTAACTTAGGCCAGTGCTGTCTGGAGGAAAACAGCAAGTGAAAGATGTAATTTCAATATGCACTTGGTTGAAAAAACCTCATGAGAACAAAAATGATAACAAGCCATGTAGCTGATTAGGAACCCAGCAATGTAGCATTCAGTGAGAACTGTAAAACGGGACATTTTAGAGTAACACAAATGCACAAGTACCCATCAAAACTAATTGACTAAAAAATGGTCTGCATAAAAATGGATCACAAGTCAAACATGGGCCAAAATCGCAATCTAATGCAAATTCTCAGTCAAATCTCATTCAGGGATGTATGAAGATTACTTCTTTGCTTCCTTTGTGTGCTTGAGGTCTCATCCAAAACACCACATCCCACTTTGGATGCAGCTCAGTTGAAAGAGAGAGGAGATCCAGGCCAAGGTCAGGAGAGTGTTGTGAGGTACAGGAGGGAGCAGAGAGCAGCTGAGGAAGGTGAGGGTGTTTGGCTCAGAGGAGGGGGCAGGAGGTGACTCTGGCAGCAAAGAGACACTGTGGGAGGTCAGTGACCGACTGGTGCAGTCACACTGCAGGAAGAACTCGTGAGCATTCTGGGGGTTCTGCAGCCTGGGGGAGGAGCTGAGGGGCTAAACCTATTCCCTTTCTCTGGAAAAATCCATGGAAAAGCTCATGATGAAGTTTGCCACCAGTGCCATTTCCCAGGTGGGCAGCAGGGAGGAGGTGTGGTGTTCTGCTCCTGGCTCTGGCCCTGGCAGCAGCGAGGTCCCACAAGGACTGGGAAGTGCCACCACTTAATGATTTTGTGATTCCAGGAATCTTCATCTGGAGCATTTTCATTATATCCATTTATTTTAAGGGCAATTTTTTAAATCTTTTTCATCATGTTGTTTCTTATTAAATATTTTCTAACCACAATGAAAGTTTTTCTTTCCTTTTATACTGCTGGGTTTTAGTGTTTCCCATTTCTGGGGAGGTGAGGTGCAATGATTAGCAGAGCAGGCAGTCAGGCAATCCTTTAAAATGCCAGACAGATCTTTTTTTCTTTAAATTAAACCCCCAACTAAAACAGAAACCAGCAGCTCAGGGGTGGAAGCCAGAGGAAGATTATTATTAAGAAGAGAAGAACAGGAGGATAAAATGTGTAGCTTTTGAAAAGTCCTTTCTCTAATGACACAGTGCTCTCTGTTTGCAGATGACAGAATAAATTAAAAATATTTCTGCCAGTCTAAAGATACTGGTTTAGGAAGCCAAGGCTGCCTAATGGACTGGAATATCATCTCCATGTTTTCAATTTCCTCCATTTTACCAAAATCATTCTCTTCAATAATTAAGGGATAATGAACCGAACAGTTTCCCCCTTTATAACCAACTCTCTCTGGATAAAGATTCAAAACAATAATTAAAAATAAAAAGGAATCCTGTCTGCAGAACATGCTTGCAGATAATGGGAATATCCTTCACTTTCCCTCTCCTGGGGTTTCCTGGCTGCCCCTCCTCGGGATGCTGTTAGGGCTGCTCAGGATGATCTATCCAGAGCCACATTCCTCACACATACAGCCTCCTGCCTAGAAAATGTGTTTGTGTCCATCCTTACAGAGAACCTCATTGATTAGGTAGAAAGAAAAATGGGCTCATCTTAATTACAGCACTTCTTAAACTTTTCTTGACCTCTCCCTGATGCCGTCACCTCTCGGATCCACTTCCTTGCCCAGTCTGCCAAAAGGATCAGGGAAAGGCAGGGCTGGCCTTAGCCAAGAAGCTGTACAGAAAAGGGAATTTTCCACAAAATCTGCACTTCTTGCATTTTTAAAAATCTGATGTGAAAGCAGTGTAAGCACTGAGCAGCTCATGCAGGAAAACCTTCCTGAATCTTTGCATTCAAATGCAGCAGGATGGATTCACACCAGCCAGGTGTAGGCGTTTCCCTGGACAGCCCAAGGCCAGGAGTGGGACCTTCGCTCCCTGTCCCCAACAGGGACATGTGGATGTCCCCAGCAGGGAACTCAGAGCTTTCCCAGCAATTCCCAACCTTGTGCAAGCAGCAGCTCTCCTGGCCCATGACCAGCACTCAGCTCTCTCCTACAAGGAGACTGAGCCCCTTCAAACATCTCGAAAACAAGGCTTGGGCTTTCCCAGGATCAGGGTTTTTAAAAGTGGTTTGCGTAAGAAAAGTGTCAATTGAGACAGATCAACATTTGATATTTTTAAGGGAGTAAAATTCTTTCTGTTTTTTTCCTAAAATCTGCGCAATGCCCATTGCCATCCCTCATCACAGTCTGCTGCCCTGACCACCAGGGGCATAAATAAATTAGTTATGAGATTTTCCAAGCAGTAAACTTTCTTCTTTGTGAAAAAAAAAAAAAAAAGGAAAAGAAAGGAGAAACAGCAGTGTCTAAGAGCTTTCCATGCTGGAGTCTGGGAGCTTTTGAGAGCCATTAAGTATTTATTTTAGAGCTGGCTTTTTTTTTTCCATTAGGTCCTAATTCTCAATATTTTATAGGAAGTTAAATTATCCAGGAGAAGTGAGTTTTCATTTTGGGGCAAAATAAAAATCCCAAAAGCCATTTCCCTAATTAGAAAGTGACCATCAAGCATAGAGTGCAAAGAGCATTTTGGACGGAGAGAACAGAGCACAGAAGGAACAGAGCACAGACTTTAAAAAATGAGAACTGTTTGTTTTTCCTTCAAAGTGGATCAGTTTTAAGAACTGAGCAGGCTGCAGTTAATTTAGATTCCTTTATATTTCACCCCAAAAGTAAAGCGGTGCTTTTTATTCTTCCCTTTCAATAGCATTTCCTTCTCTGAGCCCTTTGCTGGACCAGGCCCCTCCTGGCTCCCCACGTGCCTTCATCCCACCACGCTCCCACAGCATTTCTCTGCCCTGTGCATGTTCAGACCAGGGCAAGTAAGAATTTGAGGGCCCAAATTTAGGCTGTAACCCCAGGATTGTCTATTCAGACCTTGCAGCCCTCAAAACACTATTTTTATGTAATGTTGAAGCTCAGAAAGCTCTGTCAGTGCCAGAGCACCAAGCCGTCCGGGGAGCTCCAGGTCTCTTGGCTCAGGCAGAAGGAGGGGAAGAGGGGCTGAGGGAAAGGGGATGTCTTTAATGAGAGAGAAGCCACCATAAAACAGGCAAAAACACCAATTCTAGCTCTTCTCCTACGACAAATCAGTTTGGCTGCAGCACGCTGGGGTCTGCCTTGGTACAAGTAACACTCGTGGGCAAAGAGCAGATGGAAATTTCCAGCCCGGGAAGAGGGAAGGAGTGATGGCCCAGATGTGGGATACAGGGGACACCAGGGAGGGGGAGCAGGTGGCCCTTGGGCACCCATCTGAATAGTCCTTGGTGGGAACATACAGATTCCTATCAGTCCCCTCTAGACTAAACACTATCGGGGAAACCCAACCTTGGCTTAGTTCAGACCTTGTCTAAGCACAAAAAAATGTCTCCTATGACCCACTTCTGTGTCAGAACTAGCTGGGCTCTCTGCTGACACAGCCAAGGCATCCCAGTGTCACGAAGTGTTACAATTGTGCTCCCAGAGCTTTGTGCCTGCCCCGCTGCCTGTGCAGAGGCTGAGCTGAGCCCAGGGAGCAGCACACACATGGTTCGGGGCTGATAAATGTTGTGACAGTGCAGGGGGGTTGGAATTTGCCATAGCTTTTCTCATTAATTACATTCTAAGGTTATTAATTATGAACTCACTTGTCGACATTAAGCTGTTTCACTGTCCAAGAGGCAAAGCTGGGTTGGACACAAAGAGTTAGAGGTTTGTGCTTCCCTCTGATGAAGCAGCCACCTTCTCTCAACACTATCTCCAACTCACCCCCTCCTTGTCCTCCAAATCAGGAAAGAATTTGCATTATTCCTCTGAAAGCGTTAATTGAGGGGAGAACAAATGGAGTTCCAGGCAATTTGAAGAAGCCTCATTACTGACTGAGGGCTTGTTTTGAATCAATGTCCATCAAAACAACAATTGCGCTGCCCTGGCCCAACACCAAAATTGTCCTGGGAGGGCTGGGACAGGGAGAGACGGGGTTTTGTTCTCCAGGAGACAGTTGTGCACCTCTAATGACGACCATTGCAGCAGCTCCTGGCTGATTGCTGCACAGTCCAGTGCATCCTTTCCAGCATTGAACTCTTATTATCCAGCAGCAGGATGGAGCCCAGGGCCCGGGACACGCCGGCCTCCACACTGTGCACTGGCTCCCAGACAATGTCACACTTCTCTGCCTGGAGACCACCCGCAGCAGGAGGTGCCACTTGCAATTAGGATGGGTTTTTCTGCTTTGCCTTTGACTTTTTCCCAGCTGGAGGAGAGCCCCAGCCTGGGCCAGGGTGAGCCATGAATGCTTTGCAGACAGCCCAAAGGGACGAAGAAACTTCTGCTTCTCCGCACAGGGAGGGGGCACAGGGAAGGTTGCCCAGGTTTTCAGCTGGGCTGAAAGCTCCTGGAGCTTTTTTATTTTTCTCTTTCCTCTTGGTTCTCTCCTTTCCCTCCGGCCCAAATCCCAATCTCAGTCAGTTTGCAGTTCACTGGATGGGATGACCTCCTCTATCTGCAGGCAGGTTTGGTGCCTAAGAAAGGTACAAAAGTCAATGTGGAAACACGGGATCTAAGACAGGGTTAAGGGTGTTCCTGCCTCTCTCCATTACCCTGATGGACATCAACCCATCGACTTCCCTTCTCTGTAACTCACTGCCTTAAGGTGCTGCATTATCCTGAGTTGGCTGGTAATTCCTGAATGGGTCTGAACATGTAAGGGATGGAAAGAGAAGAGTTTTTTCCAGCACCATCCAAGGCTGTTTGGACCCAGAGATTTTGCTTTCAGCCCATCTGTGCTTTCTGGGTGAGCAGTATAATGGCTGTGAGCAGGATAAGGGTGAACAGAATAAGCTGCCCACTGGACCAGCAGACTTCTCCCCTGATGCTGGACAAGCTCTGTGGGGTGATCACTGAATTCAGACAGGGCTTAGGGACATCCTGTTGGGGGTAAGTGCAATCATTTTAGCAGCTTCCTTTGTGTTTGCTCATTGAAAGTGATGCTGAAATACCAGTGGGACAGAAAAGGAGCTGGGCTGAGCCTGCTCTGGATAAAAGCTTTGGTAGCCTGAGCTGTGCATATGCAGCTCATCACCACCACGGTCCTTCTGCAAGTGCCCAGCCGATTCAGAGTGGTCCTCCAACAATCCAATAGTAAGTGTTTTCTCTAAACATTTACAACCAACAAAATGTGCCTGTGTACACTGAGCAGAGAGCCAAAGAGAAAAACGGCAGCTGCTCCCCACATTCCTGCTCGAGCTTGTGTATATTCCAGTGCTTTTTCAAGCATCTATTTACATTTTCAATTTTGGATACCTCTACACTTCCTGAGAAGACTTGGCCAACTCCAGTCCTGGTGCAAAGAGGGTGCATTGCCCTGGCAGGGGCACAGCACTCTCCTCTCTGCCAGGCACAGGGGTGACCTGGGGTCTTTTTCCATGACACACACGTGGACCTCCTGCTTTGCTTGTGGCACTGTGTTGATTTTTGCCTTTTATATATTCTCTGTATTCTTTCACATATATTTGTAGCTTTGCAGTCTATTGCTGTAACTCAGCTTCAGTGTTTTCCTAGGCAGGAAGACAAAACACATTCCAGGACCCCATCCTATCTTGGCTCTCCTTAGAAACCAAGGTTGAGACCAGCTCTTTGAGACATGTTTTTTATAAACAACGTTTAGTCCTCATCTGAGGGGGGAAGATTTAGAAGGTACCAGAACTGGGGGATGACTTCACCAAGTGTGCTTCTAATTGGGGATTATTGTCAGATATGATAATTTGCAAAGTCTATAAAAATTGCATACGTGTTATTCAGGGTGTGCATCTTCAGTGTTTCTACCTGACAAATTATGCATCTAAGGATCCTTATATAAAGGTGACCCATTTTATCACCCTAACTGTGTCTGAAATTTAGTTCTAGGACCAGCAAAAAAGGCATCACTTGTCCTTATGAAAAAAGGCACTGGCAGCCTTACTGAAGTGTCCAGGCTGTGCTGGACTGGACCTTGAGGCCACTCCTGGCACCACCTGAGGTCCCTGGGACCTCCCCAGCTCTTGCCCAGGGCTGCTGCTGAGGGAATACTGCACATCATGGAAGGGGGCAGAGAGCCATGGGGACCCACCTTGGGCAGCCCAGTTCCACCTGCAAGCAGTGTGGCAACACAGCTGCTCCTCTGCTTTCAAACTGCAGCACAGCACTCACAGGGAGCCCAGAGCCTTTCAGAGCTGGATAAATCATGTTGGCTTCAGCCAAGAGCATCAACCCACCACAAAGGGATGCAGGGAGCAGTCTGGCTTTCTGCTCAGCAGGAGCCATGGTTCTCTCCAGCTCCTGGGAGTTAATGAAGGCTGGGAGGAGAGAAAGTGCCACCCAGCCCATGCTGGGCTCTGGGGAGCTGTATTTTTATCAGCCAGCATGTGATAATTTCAGTCTTTCCCTTTTTAATGATGTCTCAGAGCAGCACAATTCCCATCTCATTCCATTATTGCCCAGAGAAGCAATCCTGCCAAGAGAGCAAAGGGACAGCAGTCGTGTGTGTTCTCCTGGGATCACACTCTCCTGGGAAGGCTGCACACCACCAGGGTCAGTCTCCCTGCTCCTCCATGTGGGACATTGCCAGCAGAGGTGTCTGCAGCCATCTCACTCCTCCTGGCACCAGGAGAGCCCTGTATGAAGTTGCCCGTGGGTGTTTTTGATAGGAAGGCAGCATGGCAGTGCCCCATCTCTGGAAAAGGGCTGCTGGATGGACCTGTCAGTGTTCTGCTGACCAGAGAGTTCCCACAGCCTCCCCCAGAGCAGCAGCATCCCCCAGGCACATCCCGAGGGCACAGCCCTTGCTGGAGCAGGGACACAGCGCTGAGGGACAGACAGAACGGCAGCTGCCAGCTCTGAGGGGGATTTGATGGGAAATTCTCCTGAGTTCTGACCCACAGTGCTGTGCCATGTCAAGGATTAAATTCCTTCTGAAAGACAAACCTGATGCTCATGGGAGTGGGTTACGAGGAGGTATGAGTGCTGTCTAAAAGGTTAACACTTTACTCATTACAAAATACAAAATACCTGAGACTGCTGAGGCTGGTTTGGGAATCTCAGAGCTTCCTGATTTCTGCTGCCAACATGCCTTGAAGCTGCAGGTAATTGAGAAGGTCAGGGGGAAAGGAAAAGGGCACGCTGGGGTTATATCTGATGCCTTCCATCCTTTCCCTTCGCTTTTCCCTGCCTTTGCTTGGAAGGGATCCCCAAAACAAAAGATACACATTTCTATTTGTTTCATTCCAGGTGCTTTTTCTTTGGATGGAAAGATAAAAAAGCGAGACACATACAGCGAGGCACAAGTGATCTTACATATTAAACAAAATGCTGACACTTAAGGCCAAAACCATCCAGGAGGGATTTTCAGAGTATTGCCCTAGGACCAGAAGGGAATTGGAATATCCTGTGCAGTGTGATAAAATATCCTATACTCCTTCTACAGGGCACGATCCCATAAACCCAGGTGTTCCCGTGGTACAACCCAGGGACCTTCTTCTCTCTCCCAAGCTGCCTCCCATTCTCTTTAATTATCTGCTGCACCACAGCAGGTATCCTGCACGGTTGATCACCTTTAATAGCTGCTCAACAGGAGAGATTTAATTAAATTAGCAAGTTCAAAAACAAATGTGGAAATGAAGGGAGAATAGGCCTGGCATGTTAAACATAAAAAACTTCATCACTTAACAGTGACATTAACAAATGATGTTCACTACTAATTTTCCAAATGACCAAGTCTGATATTTGACGGAGATATGGGGAATTCTGGTAATTCTCTTTTAATCATTTCCCTTTACATGATGGAAGATGGGAACTGCTCACCAGTAACGTGGTGCTGGGCCCAAGAGGAGAGGCAATTCTTTATGGAATCCAAGTTCAGGTTTTGTCTTGGTGCAGCGTCAATGTGACCAGAGACCGAGACTGAGGGAGAGCCAAGTGCAGCAGTGCTTTAATCAGAGAGCAGGTTTTGATCCAGGCTCAGGAGAGCTGGCTGATAGCTTCGCTTCCATGAGGCAGCACCTCCAGAGAGGACATAAAGACCTGAGTGGTGTAAAGGACTGCAATTTCATGGCAGTTAACAGCAAGGGACCATAAAAGCTACGTTGCTTTTTGCTTTAGCTTCCCCTTGAAGATCCATCTTCTTGTGCTTACGTGAATCTCTGATGAATTCCTAAAAGCCGTGAGTTTATTTATATTTCTGTGCCGCTCGTTCCTGTTTGCTCGTCCCCTGTTAACTGCCACCATCTGCTTTCACCTCTGTGAGTTGTGCTGCTCATCCCATCTTGGACTCTGCTTTCACTCCAGGTTCATAAATAAACCTTACAAAAAAAGGCGGTGGGGGCTGACACTGACTGCAGTGTCTCACTCCATCCGTGTTTGATGTGGAGGAGCTCTGCACTCCTATGGCAGCTTTGTTTTCTCCTTGCTCACCTTTCAGAGCAGCTGTCCCATTGTGTTTTTGCCTCTGCAGAGTGTTTGTGGCTGATTCAGAGGCCCCAGAGGTGTTTGCTTCTGTGGCAGATGTGCTCTGGGAGCACACGTGTGTGCTTGTGTGGGACGTGACAGGACACGCCGTGCCACAGCCCGAGAGCACAACAGCTGCTGGCTTTGCTTTTTTCCTGGTTTTTTTTTTGTTTGTGTTGTTATTGCTGTGAGGGTTGGATAAACCTGCCCAGAATGACACAGGGACCAATGGGGAGAGATGCTCTGCCTGTCCTGTGCCTGTCCTCACTGTGCATCACAGCTCTGGCCACGCGGCTCAGGCAGAGATGGCTTCTGCACACTGCTGATGATTGGGAGTGCACACTGCATTGCCTGTATAGGCCTTGTCACTAAGTGCTACACCTCTAAAAAAGGCAACCTCAGCTCCAAAGAGTTTGCAGCAATCTCCAGCAGCGCCTTCCCCCAGTGGTTACAGACAATTAACCCTGCAGCAGGTAATTCATTAGTGCATGGAGCATCCCTAGCCAGAGACAGCAAGGACAGGCAGAACTGTGGTGCACTCCTGAGACTGGAAACAGCACTTCAGGCACAGGGAATGGCTTTGTCCTCTTCCTTCCTCATGCTCTGTCATGGAATCATAGAACAGCTGGGTTTGGATGGGACCTTTAGAGGCCATGGGCAGGGACACCTTCCACTAGAGCAGTTGCTCAGAGCCCCATTCAGCCTGGCACTGAAAGCTCCCAGAAATGGGACACCTTGTGCCTCATTGCTGGAAATTAAAGCACTTTTCTGTCACCCTGTTCATATCACCTTAAGTGATATCCACAGGAAACAGGAGCTGCCGGCACAGGGAGTGGCACAGCCCCAGCTGGGGGAGGTCAGGATGGTTGTGATGTTCAGCCCATTCTTTGCAGATGTGTAGGGGCTGTCTGGACTTCCCCAACACGCAGGAGGGATCTCCTGTCCTTGTAGCGTCAGAGTGCTGTACCTCGGCAATCTGAGTGGAGCAGGAGTGGGACAGTTCATGTGGAGGGTTATTTTTTTCTTAAATTCCTCAGGACAGACAAATATATTTCAAACACTCTGTTTCAGCTGAGCTAAGAGGAGAAACCAACACCAAGGCTTTGGTTGAAATCAGTGGTGATTACTGTGCTGTCCTACACAACATGTTCAGCTCTGATATAGGAAACTGTCATTACAAAAACCTTCCAGCCTTTTGTGCAAGGCTGGGCAGTGGATTTCTCTAAAGCCCATGTGCACACAGATTCTGGGAGAGGGTGACAAGTGCCAGGGACACTCTTGCTGCTGTAGTGGCCATTGGGCAGCTGAAAGGCTGGTAAAGTGTGAGACATGGCAGTGTCCCAGCACAGAATAACCCAAAAGGACTTCCTTTGGGCTGTGACAAGAACCACTTTGTGCTCTTCAGCCAGCCTGGTTGATGGGCTCACTCCATGTCCTCCATGCAGTTCTCTCTGTTCTGTGTCAGGGAAACTGAGGCACCACCATGGCTGCACAGCACACTGCTCCATGGAGCTTGCAGTGCCCACAGGCAACAACCCCCAGATCATTTAAAATAAAGACAACACAGTCAGACCCTGGTTCGTCAAAGGAGAGGCCTCTGTTGTCTACCCAGGGCTGACAGGAAGCAGGGACATGGGTTTTGGGATCCAAAAATCAGGGAAATTACAGGATAGTAGACCTGTAAGTCAGAACTTAGAATTTAATATAGGGTTTGATCTAAAGCTCTGGGAAAGCTTCCAAGTTTAGGTGTTAGAACCAAGAATGTAGACTTGTAGTTAAAATGGAGACGTGTTAAGCCAGATAAAGAAAAGTTTAGAGTCTAGAATTTAAGATACAAAGAGTATAGAAGTAATTATAGAGGTGACAAGAAGTTTGTAGAATGGGTCTGTGTGGTAGTAAAAGATTGGTCAGAAAAGGTCACGTTATTGCTAGATTAAATTCCTTATTGTTGGTTTGATAATGTAAACATCCTAGTTGTCAATATTCTATTGGCTAATGAGTCCTTAAAGAACAATGCAAACTGGAGTCCTGTGACTTCTGGCCATGCTTTCAACACCTGTAACAGACCTTAAGCTTTCTGCTCCACGTAGAAGATAAATAAACTGCACTTTTAAGCATCTACAAGTTCCGTCTCTTGTCTCATCAAAAGAACTTCCTGCAGAACCGTGAAAGCAGGCCGTGTAACCCACACATGGGCACTTTGCACTCTTTGCCAGGGCTCAGGGGTGGGCCAGGCAAACTCAGAGGTTCCCAAAAGGTCCATTCCCAAATAATCATCTGCGCATGTTCCCATGGAGAAGGTGATGAGCTCCTGGCTACCCTGGGTTGGCCAGAAGGACACTGTGGTGACCCCTGCTGAACACTGACCCACAGCAAGCAGAGGGAGCGCCTTCCCCCTCCAGCTGCCACCAGGGCTGTCCTCAGCACCAGCAGGGTCTGTGCCATCGGGAAACTTCATTTATTCAATTAATTTATGAAAAATCCCATCTCAGGCCTGCCACAGAGCCCTGGTGCTGCTCACAGCTGGGGCAGCTGCTGCTCAAAGCCTCAGTTTGATTTAGTTTAGGTTTCGAAGGCAACGTATAAACATTCCCAGTGAGGACACTTCTGAGGGGCTCAGCCAAGTGGGGTTTCCTTCTCTGTGTTTATGGGAAAGCATTTTGTTTAGATAGAAAAGCAAATAAGCAAATCTTCACATTCCTCTCCAGCACATCTCAGCCAGCTCACCAAGTTCTGGGATGGAGATTTAGCACAAACTCGAGGGAAATTTTCATTCATAGTCCCTTGTTAACCCCTGGCAGTGTGTCTGGGGGGCAGAGGCGCCACAGCCTGGCCTAGGTGCTGGAAGAGGGTGGGAAACACCGCTGGTGATGCAGCCTGCAAACCAAAAGTTACCCTGAGATTCATTACAGCACAAAATGCCTCTTTTATGGACTCTTCTTGCCCGTGACTCAAACCCACAGCCTGCCTACAGCCCAGGAAGGTTAGAAAAGCTGATATTGCTTGTACTGTGTCCTCAAGAACTACAAAATAAGAAAGAGTTTCCAATTCTGCCCTTCAGGGCAGGTTGAAAATTCACCTCTACATGAAAACACCAGAAAAAAAGATTTACACCCATGTTGTACCACTCAAAATAGGCTGTAAGTGAGAATTAATTGGTATCTGTACCTCAGAGCAGAGTGAATTTCCCCTGGGCCTGAAAAAGTTCTGCCTAAGCCTTTTGTGGAGTTATTATTTCTTTCATTAAAGGGGTAAAAGAAGGGATGAAAATCTCCACTGAGAACAGCTGGCTAATTTTTGCTCTTTATTTATAACAACTCAGGTCAACATCTGATTTCTGGCAAGCAAAGCCCCAACATCTGCAGGAGGAGAGGCCTCTGTCCCCCCTAGCTTGCTGGAATTTTCCAGCTAGTGGGAGATGTTTCCCCGGTTAATGACAGAGTCTGTCGAGGTGGGGATGGGGTGACCAGGTGGTCATTTTTGGGTGCATAGCTGGATATCACAGGGCAAGTGACTGAGGGAAAACCCAACCTCATGCAGAGGTGGACTCCACAATCATGCTCCAAGGTTTTCTTTCTGGGTCTGCTTTAATGAACAGGAGCCTTCTCATCTCACGTTGGCCTTGTCCAGTTTGCTCCCTGGTTTGTGGGACCGGAATAAAGGAAGGGTCTGATGTCACTCCCATGTTCCCACTGACCTACAAAGATCTACCATCAGTCCAGAAACACTCATATCAGCAAATTCCCAAAAGGTTTGTGCAGCAGGTCAATAAATCTGTTTATCCCCACACCTGGGGAAGACAAGGCCCAGTGCTGAGAAGTGGCTTCTCCAGCTCACCCACCATGGCCTTCTTAAGGGCTGGTCCTTCACCTCCCTGCCCTTAGGATTTGACTCCAAATGCTTCCAAAAGTCATTTTATAGCTGATCAGTGGCATCAGCATGACAGGAGACAGTTGGGATGCACCCAGGGTGGGATGCAGAGCATGGACTGCATTTCCTCTGATATTCACAGTGAGGGTGAGAGTGAGGAACAAAAGCATCAGGACCAACCTCACCTTCAGTTGTGATCAAGGTGAAACCCCCAGACAGGCGATGGAAGGCCCGAAATTAGTCAAAACCAGTCTGAGAGAGTCACTGAGCAGTGATCTGGCAACTCTCACCTCTAAGCCCCCAAAACCCTCTCCATCCTCAGAGTTCAACCCCAAAACAAAGGGAGCCAGTTCCTGACTGGGGACACGCTGGGCATCCAGGGGAAGGAGGCACTGCAGGGGTTAAGGCTCTTGGCAGCATTTCAGTGGTACGATGCAATAAAATATTTTATGACATTTTTACAATATTGTGCAATGGGATTTCAAAACCTCAAAAGAAAACACTGCGTTCAAGTAAGATGCAGCTGAGCAGAGCAAGCCCAGCAGGTGAGGGTTTATCTCCTTCCCCTCCTCTCCTCACCCCTCCCTCCACCCTCGCTGCAGGCAGCAGCACTTGCTCCCCATGCCACCGGCCAGCCCAGCTTCCCTGGTGCTTCCCAGCACATCTGTGGGGTTTGTGTGCGTGCCACATTCCTCCTCAGTGAGCACATCCTGCATGTTGCTACAAACAGCCCCAATAAACACCCGGGCCAAGTGTGCCTAAATATTACAACACATTAAACATCCTTTATCCCCATCCATGGCCATGGTGTAAGATAACATCTCCCCTCGCAATGGGATTCCAGGGTTGCCATTGTCCATCAGGTTGTCTCTGAGTCAGAGGTCACTGAGGCTGTGTGAGCATCCTGGGGAAGGGAAGAGCATTTCCCCAGACGTGGACATGGGGGTGGCTCAGGACCACAGGGTTGTTCTGATAATCTTCTGTCCCTGCTTCAGAAATGATGTTCCCCTTGGAATGTGCTGGTGAAGTACAAAATTTGACTGCAATTCCAAGATAAATTCAAGCAGGGCTGTTTCTGATTCTCAGGGATCAGAAAACACTCCTTACTACATGCAGGATCCTTAACTTTAATCCCCAAAGCTGGGTGGTGGAAGAGGCCTCTTTGCTTCCCCCAAGTAAGATCCTCCTTCCCCATTTCAGCCCTTCTGGTAACAACATGGGGCAGGAATGTACTTTTATAGCCGAGGCAGCAAAGAGGTTCTTCTGTAATCGCTTTATTCCAGGAACTGGCACTCGAAGAAAAATCCCAAACATCACAAAGCTTGGCATAAAATTGTACAAATCGGCAACACTACATTCAGAGTGAGGCAAGCTAAGAAAAGCCTAATCCAATCTTATGCTTTAGAGGAGCAGCATCGTGGCAGCAGATTGCCTGGGAAAGAAAGGCTTGTCCCAGCGTGGGACGTGTCCAGGTTCTCAGCAGAGCAGGGAGACATTGACTGAGGAAACCCCAGCGTTTGAACTTCTGCAGGCAGAGACATCTCGTGCCATGGCTGATTTGTCTGATCAAACAGAGCAAATCCCTCACTCTGATCCTGCTGATGGCTCTAAATTGCTTTAACTATTGTGAAATGAGCCACACAACACATTTTCAATGTAAGCAATTTTCTTTTTCCTCCTTAACAGCTCTTTGGCCTGACTTCAGTAGGAGGTTCAGCTCCCTTGGGGGGTGCTGCTGAGGAGCTGGTGTGTGTGAGGACTCACCTGAAGTGCTTGTACTCTTTTGTTTCCTCCTCTGGATTAAAAAAATGTCTTTTATTACACAGCTCGAGCTGTGCCCAGAGGTTGCTTGCTGTGGATGCTGCACACACCTTTGTTTGGAAGGGTTTTACAGCCTCGTCAGGCACGAGGGAAAAAAAGGATGACCTGAATGGGATCAGGTGCCAGCTGGGGCTGAACACCTCCTCTGAATGCTTCTGGCTCTTCCCAAAACAGGGCCCCCTTGGCTGCCTGATGGAAAATGTTGGGAGTTGTCACCCCTCCCATAAATCCTGGCTGTCCCAGCTCCTCCCTCTCTGCAGCACCACTTCTCCCTGCCAAAGCAACTCCAAAAGTTCTGCTGCTAAAGCAACTTGGGTAGAAGCAACAAGAGGAGTCATATCCTGAATTGTATGAAAACACCAGAGAGTTTTCTTCACCCCTTCAAGTTTTCAGGATCCTTGTGCCCTTAGACTTCACATTTTTTACATTACTTTTAGAATGCACAAAGCCATGTAAAAATTTCAATACCAAAACTTTGGGCAAAATTAAAATGACAGCATTTGTAAACCACAATGAATTTTTGCTGCTGGGAAAGATATTATTTGAAAGCCCAAAAATTTCCTCACAGTGTGAATTTTCCAGTCAAATGGTTCCCAATTCAAATTTTTCATTAAAAAAAAATCCTAGCCTATATTTCCCTTAAAACGCTGAATTTCTTTGTTTTTCCAGTAAAAATTGAGGACAGTATCTCTGATTGGAAAATCCTGGGGGAATTCTGCTGGAAAATACCATCCCCGCTGGCAGAGGAGCTTCCCAAAGTGACACCTCAGGCTGTGACTCCTCACAAGGCAAGGAACATTTCCCTGGGGAGCTGCTGTTGGTCAGATGTTGGAACCTGGGCATTTCCTGCTCACACACATAAATCCTGGATGCCTGTGGGTGTCGTGGGTGACCTGGGGCTGAAGTGTCTCAGCGTTCATCCATTCTTACCACAATTTCCTGTGGAGTCTTTTGGTGAAACTCTACCAGAGCTTCAGAGGGTTCTGGAGAGCTTTGGATGGAAAGCAGGAGCCCTGCAAAGGAACATGCTGAAGCTCAGGGACAATGCTGGCTGGTGACAGAAGGTGAAAATGTCCTTACCTTTACCTTCTTGAGCTTCTTCTTGCCTGTTTGCAAAGCCCTGTCAAGCCACAAGCCTCAACCCTTTAAAAAAAAAAATAAAAAAAAGGAACAAGAAAAATCTTTGGCTTGGAGGAAAGAGAAGGTTCCTACAAGTGATAGAAGGTGGGAGGGGAAGTTTTGTATCCTTTGGAGCAGCTGGGTATGTTCACAGTGCCCGTGAGGAATCACAACTGATGCCCCTTTCAGCTCGTGCAGTCCCAGTGAGTAGTGCAAAACTCTTCCCTTTTGCCTGTGGGTTTATCCAAGTTCCCCCCAGTGCCTCACAGCGTGTCCAGCATCACCTCCCTGTGGTTTTCCCTACACCATGGGGGTTTTGATGCCCAGCTTGGGCTCCCAAAGCACCTGCAGCTCACCTTGAACACTTCTTCCTTCAAGGATCCTTGCAGAGCATCTGCTGGTGGCAGCAGCTTTCCTGAGAGCTCACACTGTGCCTGGACACCTCTCTGCACCCTGGCTCCCGGGCCAGCTGCTATCAGTGGCATCAGAACTTGGATGACATCGATTCGTGTGACATTGCCCAACTGAAACCCTGCTCCCTGAGGGAGGCTCAGCTTAATTGACTGTGGTTGTTAATATTGTATTATTGGCAGCCAGATGGTCCAGAGACGGGCAGTTTTCATACATTTTACTGATATCCTTCAGTGGGAAATTATTTCCACTTATCTTTCATCCTCACAAGCTTCAGCTGGAGCAAAATGTTAACAGCAGCACCCTCCACCACAAGCAAAGTCACCACGAGGAAGTGCCTGGCTGGCAAACAGATGTGAAGAGGTGTCTGTGCTGGGTTCAATTAAAACAGCTTCATGGGATGGCTGGGGGAGCAGGAAGAGGTGGTGGGTCCTTCCTGCCAGGCCTGGGAAACACCTGGAGTGGTACTGCTGGAAAGGCTTTGCTCCTTGTTCCTTTGTTTCTGTGTTCCTGACTTTTGGAATGGCACTCAAAGAGCTTGCAGTGGAGGGTGCTCAAAACACAAAGCCCCCAGGAGCACCAAAACCTTTCCAGATGAAGCCTCCAAACACAGAGATGGGACCTACACAAGTTTCTGAGCCCATCAAAGTCTAAAGCTCATGGGAAGTTTAGGTTAGAGACCAGGAAAAAATTCTTCACTGAAATTGCAGTTGGGACAGGAATTGTCTGCCCAGGGAAGGGGTGGAGTCACCACCTGGACAGCTTAAAAAAATCCTGGATGTGTCACTGAGTGCCATGGTTTAGTTGATGAGGAGGTGTTGGATTATAGGTTGGACTTGATGATCTCAAAGGTTTTTTCCAGGCTGGTTAATTCTGTGAGTCTGATAGTCCTGGCTAGAAAAGTGAGAGGTTCTTCTGAAAGGTTTTTAACCAAGAGCTTTTCCGGCTCCCAGAGGAGATTCAGTGCTAGGAATAACCAGATGGGTGCCTCTCCATGGGTCATTTCACTTGATCCCAGTTCTGCCACTGTCCATTACCTCCAGCTCCTGAGATGCAAAGGATGGTTGAGATAAACAGAAAGAAGATCCTGAGCTTTATGTTGCCAGAGGAAATTGCCATGGATGGTTCTGTGTGCCCTGGGTGTGCGGGGCTGCTCTCACTGAAGGTCTCCAGAGCTGTTCTCAGTCCTGGCTCTGACACCAGCTCACCTGGTGGCCCTTGGCACTTCCCTGCAGTGCCACCAACACCCCAGCTCCCCTCTGCCTCATCCCCCTCCATCGTCCTGGGGTCTGCCAGGACCTGCAGAAAGCATGTCCCCGAGGTGTGGCAGTGACAGGGTTAACCGATGACAAGCCCACAGCTCCCTCAGAGCCTCGCCAGCACATCACCCCTGTCATTAATTCCCCTCCTAATGAGTGCTGCTGGCAGCTCCAGCGGGAGCTCACAGGAGGTTTGAGGGCGGGCTGGAGGCTCCAGGGGTGTGGGTGGGGTGTCAGGAGAAAGTGCTGGTGCTACCAAGAGCTCAGGGGAATGGGCTGCGCTCAGACCATGGTATTACATAAATGTAATGACTCTCCTATTCCTGTGCCAATTGCAGCTTCAGCCCAGCCTCTGTTTTCTCCTCACAGCAGGAAGGGTGTGATTTGGGGGATTTTCTTGGCTTTTACTCACCCATGTGCCCAGCCATCCTCCCTGCTGGGCAGCACTTTATTTCTGCGAGCTCCTGGAGCACTCATCTGCCCTCCAGCCTCCCCCCTGCCCTGCTCCCTTCCTTCAAACACAGCTGAGGGTCGGGGCGGGGCCGTGGGGGTCCTGCCAGCACAGCTCCGGCCCAAACTGGGCAGCTCACACATCTCCTGATGGACAGGCCACCAAAGCTGAGGGGAAGCCTTTGAACAGACACTGGATCTCTAACATCAGCAGATTATTTGGATCCTACTCAGCATTGCTGGGCTTTGGGGTACCCTGGGGAAGTTTTGGGAAGCACATCTCCCCACGGAGAAGCAGGCATTTCTAAAATATCCACCCTGTCTTGGGCACAGATTTAGCAAATGAGCAAATTGCAAATTTAGAGGAAGACCAGGACCATGAATGCCTATTTAGGGACCTCAGCTAAGTGCTTAAAACAAGGTGAGCTGAATCCTCTCTGAGTGATAGTTCTCAGACCACCACAAGGACATTTTTGGGACATTGGATGCTTCAAAGCATTTTGTGCTTTGTGGTGGAGGCTTTCCCTCCATGGCAGAACGGTGATCTGGCTGAGCTCAGGAGAGGGGTCCTGGGTTCCCCACAGCCTTCTGTGCTCAGCCTGTGCTGTTCCACACCCAGCACAGTTCCAGTTCCTGCAGCCACAGGGTCCAAGCACCCCCTGCCCCTTCCCAGGCCGCCGCACATGAGAGCACAGGGCACATTTTTGTGTCAGCAGCACAACTCTCTCCTGGCACAGAAATTTTAGTGCTTGGCCATAATATTTCACTGTTTTGCCCAAGCCTCAAGTAGCTCAACCTTCCAAGATCTGCTTCTTGGATAAAATTTCCCCTCCTCCTGGGACCATCTGATGAAGAGAGCCAATACAAAGCAGATTTCTGTGAAAGAAACCAGCCCCAGGTTCAGTTGAAACCTTGGTAAACCCAGTGCTGCCTGCTTAGCTCAGACACCTCATCCTGGGTGATGCTTCTCACGTGTCTGGCCCAGCCTAGGACCATGCTGCCGGGCTGCAGCTGGGACCTGCTCGAGGATAGAGCTGAGCCCTGGTTTATTTTATTATTTTATTATTTTTTATTTTATTTTATTTTTTTTTTTTTTATTCATTTCATTTCATTTTATTTCATTTTATTTCATTTTGTATTTTATTTTATTTTCATTTTCCTGCTGACCCACCAGGGAGTGCTCCTCTGATGCCCACACTGCCACGACCAGCATGTGCTCCCCAGGTCAGCCGCTCACCGGGAACATCACCAGCAAAATAGCAAACAGATGTCATCCAAGATCATTCATAAATATTTTATAGCAGCCTGTGAGCCCTCTGGTGAAAGACAGAGACCTCAGCCCTGCTCCAAGCTAATTACTGAATGCCGACAAATGCTTCTAATTGGGCTGGTGGCAGTGACAATGTTATTGACAGCAACGGAGAGAACAGCACGCTGGTGTTTATTTGCTTTGCTGTGGATACCCGTGGTAATAAAATGTAAATTGAGGGTGATGCAGAAGATTTGGTGGAGAGCTTCTGTTCTGTCTTATTGAATTAACACAGAAAGCGAAGGGAAGAGGGAGAGGTGAGGGGGTGCAGGGAAGCTGCTGAGAGGATGCTGCTCTGAGGCACAGGCAGGAGTCACTTGGCATTTGGGGTTTTCAGCCAGCTGAAGTCAGGCAGGCACCATGGAGTGAGGAAAGGGAATTTTCCAGGAATCTAACCCATTTGCTGTCAGACTGAACATCCTGAAACTACCATGCTGCACGTGGACCCTGCAAACAGGGCATTTTCTGAAAAGGATCCTGCTGCAATCAGAGCAAAAATCCCATTTTTGCAACTCTTTCCCAGTGACAGAGATGTCAGCAAATAGGAGACATGAAATTAAAAGGGGAGAGGGTGCAGGATTCAAAGAGGCTTCTGTTCCCGGGCTGCCACGTATTTGCCACACACCACTCATTTCTCAGAGGCTGCAGCACCGTCCCCATGTCACCAGGGATGATGTGACACTTGATTTGTTGCTGTTTCCAGAGCATTTTGAGGTCTTTGTTTGAAAGGAGCTTTTATTAAACTTCCTGCGTGCTAAGAACTGCCTAGAACTAATAAACAGGGTTTAAAGAAAGTAATTTGGGGACATGACAGCAGCTTGGTTCTGTGTGCTCTTGGGTGCATAATCGTGTATGTGTGTGTGTACGAGCCTGGAGCTCACAAATTCTCCTGAGAACTCCCTCCTTTTGGAAGCAAAAGACTCCCATATGAACCTGAGTCTTGAAATGGCAATATTTTATATGCGAGTATTAATCCCCTCTTCAAGCAGCCCGTTTATTAGAGCTCGGCAAGTTTCATTTTTGAAGCTGGTTTCTCAAGATGTCATTATCCTCCTGCTGCAGCAGATTAGCGGATTGCTAGGAGGATGCAATTTGAGCTCAATTAATTCTGCTTCAAGTCCCAATTCAGTGTTGCTAAATAGCTCTCAAACCCTCTCATCAGGCTCTCCAGCACTCCACTGCCTCAGGAATGCTGCCCTGGGACTGGGTTTCTACCCCATGCCAGGCTCTGGTCCTGTTTGCACCATCGCTCTCTCTTTTCTAGAGGACTTCTGCAGGATTTTTTGCTTAGTTACTCAATCTTGTGTGCAGGGAGCAAACACTGAGCTGGTCTTGCAAAATACAAACTTCAGCATTCAGATTTTCTTTTTTTTCTTTTTTTTTGTATCAATTCCCTTAAGTCAGTTAAACTGTTGGTGCAGTCATTTCCTTGTCTGCTTGGATACAGCGCTGAGAGGGAATGGCAGAGCTAAGCAGATAAACTATAAAGCAGTGAAATAAAAGTAGTCACTTCACAAGCAGGGTTTGGTTTGTTGTTTTTTATTCCTTGGGTAAGACTTTTCTTGACTGACATAAGCAGGATTAAACCAGAGCATTGACTTAACCCAGCATGCCCAGAGCCTGCGAATCCTCGCTCGTGTGGTTGGGTCTGTGTGAGCAGCAATTGGGTTCCTGGCATGTGTGAAGTGAGGAGTAAGAGTGTAAATCACAACTCATTCTTCCAGGCAGGAATTGTCATTTCTTTATATGTCTTTGCAAAACCTGCAAAACTGGGCCTGAGCCAAGACTACCCACATCATTATTAATCTTGATCTGGTTTACAAACAGGTATCAAGTCCATTTCCTTCGCTCCTGTCCTTCCTCTCTCCTCCTTCCTTGCTCTCCCTCTTGTGCTCACAAATACACACTGCACATCCTCTCCCTGCTTCCAGCCAGCACCTCTTACAATGAGCCCACCTTCTTTATTTGCTTAATGTGAATTCAGGCCTTACCAGGATATTCAGCAGCCTCCCAATCTGATTTATCTATTTTCACTGGAGAGAGGAGAGTTTGGGTGCCATAAGGCCATTTAAAGCATCACCATCAGCACGAGTATGGAGTAGGTGACTCTTGTAGCCACTTTGTTTTTGAGCAGGGAGGATTTCTGAAATGCAAGCATCAGGAGAAAGAACTGGGACAGGTGGGGGGATGGAGCTGTTTTCAGACATGTGGTGTTTCCAGCAGCTGTGCAGAGAGGGGTAAGGACCTGTGGCAGCTGCAGACTCGTCACTCATCACCCTCATGAAGCCCAAAGTGCATCATGACAAGTCCAGAGTGCTACAACACTGGCACTGGGTGCCTGGAGAAGCAGTGGCTGCCCCATTGCTGGCAGAGTCCAAGGCCAGGTTGGACTTGGAGCAACCTGGTCTAAAGGAAGGTGTCCCTGCCCATGGCAGGGGGTGGCACTGGATGATCTTTAAAAGTTTTTTTTCAACTTCAAGTATTCTGTGATTGCATAGATATAAACTCTGAATTCTCTGGTGGGACCACAGAGCCCAAACAACAAAAGCACTTGCCCTGAGCTCAAAGGCACCCGTTGAAGTGCTTGTGTTGCTCTCTTCTTCTCTGCCTTGCAGTCTTCTGGATGTCTCAGGGCTTTGCTTCTCTGCTACCACACACCTGCCCGTGTCCTGTGGCATCACAAAATCCTGCGGCAGGCACAAAGATGCAGATGCTGACACTTCCATGCCCTGAGCTTGATGCTGTCATTGACAACTGTGCCCACAAACCTTTGGAGCTGGTAATGTTTTGCACATGAGCCAAGGACTGTTAGTAACAAGATTAGATATCAGAATTTTTCACACAGAGGGTGGTCAGGCACTGGAACAGGCTCCCTGTAGTCACAACACCATGCCTGACAGAGTTCAGAAGCATTTGGACAACAATCTCAGGCACATGGCGTGTCCTGCATAGGGCCAGGAGTTGGATTTGATGGTGCCTTCCATTTTCTGTGATTCTGTGACTGCTCAAAGCGCTGGTGTTGCAGATGAGCCCTCCTGAACACATCTCTGCTGCAAAAGATAGAAAATGAGCTCAATGTGAAAATCAGCTTCAAAGGGATTCCCCTGGCACATTCCAGACCTTTAGCCCATCTGACGGCAGCCTGAAAAAATACTTGGTCCCTAAAGGCCAGCCCGTTCACAGCAGTGGCCCAGCTGGGGAGTGAAGGCATCAGCTGAGGGATGTGGCACTGGCCACAGGTGCCACAAACCAGCAGTCCCCCAAAACACCTCTGCTGCCTCAATGCCCTCAGTTTTCACTGCCCTTTGTGCTTGAGCTGGGACAGAATGCCTTGTCCTTGTCCCTGCTGCACACCCACATCTGCCAGTGAGCCCCAGCCTGTGGAGCAGAGTGCTGAGGGCGGTGGGACCTTGATCCCTGTGAGGCACAGGGTGACCTTGGGGCAGATGCCACTGCCTTCGTGGTGGCTGTCTGGGTGCCATGGACCTGCCGCCCTGAGCCTTGAGGGCTGGACCACAACCAAACCCTGTCTGCACTCGAGGAGCCCCAGCTGTGACAGGGAGGTGACCTGCACTCTGTGCTGTCCCCTGTCACTTGCACAGCCAGCAGCATGTGCTCTCTTCCAGAATTTTCTCATTCCCTGCATCAAGCCTTGCGTAGTCAATGCCAATTGCTGTCCTACATGTGGCAGTTGAACACACACATGGATTTCTTGGCTTTCCCAGTGCTGTTCCTCAGACATGGGGTGTTAAAGGTGGGAATGCTCACAGGGACCTGCTCCCACTGCCCAGGGATTTGCTCTAACCCTCTTGTTGCACTGTGCCCTACGGAGTGACATCCAAGCAGGAAATCTGCACCAGCCCTGTCCTGCAGCATAACCTTAGTGGGTGTGTGCAGCCTCTGCAGGGCTGGGGTGGGCAGCTCTGCCTGGTGCCAGGAAAGCTGAGCCTGTGCCCCACCTCCTCTGCCCAGCCACGGCTCTGCTGGTGGAGACACTTCAGGGGTGCTGAGGGCACCCATTTCTGCTGCCAGCAGCCCTGAACTGCCAGGGACTGGGGCTGGCTGGCCTGTTCTAGTGCCCCTGAACTGCCAGGGACTGGGGCTGGCTGGCCTGTTCTAGTGCCCCTGAACTGCCAGGGACTGGGGCTGGCTGTCCTGTTCTAGTGCCCCTGAACTGCCAGGGACTGGGGCTGGCTGTCCTGTTCTAGTGCCCCTGAACTGCCAGGGACTGGGGCTGGCTGTTCTGTTCACTGCCTTGCCCCAGGGCATCACCCACGGCCGCTGGAGTTTGGCTGCAGGTGAGGACAGAGCTGGGGGAGCAGCACAGGCCCAATCCTTCAGCTGCTGTTTGTTCTATCCCTGGTGTGCAGAGGGGATAAACAAGGCTGAGGTGGGCACAAAGTGAGCTCAGTCAGGCCAGCTGCACCCAGGCCACCCCGATGGGGTGAATTACCACCCAGCTTGCGGCACACGGTATCTCATCGGGCTCTGCTGCAGCCCAGCCCAGCCCCTCTCCGTGCCCCTGATCAGCCCCCTCTCCCTGCAAGGTGCTTGCCACGGCCGGGGTGGTTTGTAGCCATCGACTGAAGGCACTGGATCGATACACAATCTGTCTCGCCTTTGTGGCTGGGAATCCTTCAAAACACAGTTAAATGCTTGGACAGGCCCAAAGGAGGATGCTGCAGCTGGGGTTCATGACCCTGGCAGATGCCTGCTCCTGTGAGGCCACCCTGCCTGTCCCAAATAACCCCACGGGGTGATTCCCAGCTCATGGGAAGGACTGAGGGGCACAGGCAGGGCTCGGATGCCAGCACAGGGATATCAGCTTACCATCCTGAGGCGACACAGTCCTGTGGACAGACCCAGCAGCTACCACCTGCAAAAATCTTCATTTTGCCGTGTGATCCCAACCTTAGGCCTGTCAGCTGCACCCAGGAGAGATGAAAGAACCGAGCCATCCAACATCCCCCATGCCAGGGCTGTACAGAGCTGCTTGGAGGTCAGAGCCACAGCCTCTAATCCGAGAGGCTCTGTGGTCCATGACGCTTTTAAAATGTTTCTTTCCATGTTAATGTTCCTAGGAAAACCCTGTGGCTTGGAAAGTTCATAAGTGCATCCAGTAAATGGGAAGGCAAATGGCACAGATGGGTTTCCATGCTACAGTTTCCTGCTGGAATTTTCAAGGCATTTTGATCAGCTTAAAGACAGCTTCAGTCTTTCAGCCGTTCCTGTGTCAGCCACCTTGCAGCTCATAATGCCCAGCCTGAGTGGAAAAAGGAGCAACTTCCAAAATTTGCAACTCTGAGTCTCACTGCCAGCTCAGGCAAGGGCAGGAGCTGAAGAGACTCAGAGCAAGGGCAGGGTATGGGATACAGGGGAGGAGCGGGTGGGAAGGAAGATGCTTTTGTCAAGGAGAAAAAGAGCAGAATAATGGAATTTTTTTCTGTGGTTATTTAGGTTTGTTTGGGTTTTTTTTTCAAATGGGAGCTCCCTGGAAAACATGGGCATACTCCTCAACGATCTTTCCCAGTGGTGCCAATATCTCTGGAGGTGCTCTACCATTAACATGACCCTGACTGATCTACTAAATAAAACACAGCCTTGCCTCAAGCCTGGCTGCTGCACCAACCTTCCCCTCATGATGCTGATGCTGGAAAGCAGAACACTACCAAACCCCTTAAACGGGTGTTCCAAAGAGTGAGGATCAGCTGCACAACATCACCCAGAAAGAAAAATTACCTGGCATGTCTCTAGAGGGATTAGATCCCAAAAAGAAGGTTTAAGGGCTTGGAAGACAAGCCCTATGAGGAATGACTGAGGGAGCTGGGGGTGTTCAGCTGGAGAAAAGGAGACTCAGGGGTGAGCTCATCACTCTCCACAACTCCCTGCAGGGTGGCTGTGCTCAGCTGGGACTGGGCTCTTTCTCCAGGAACTCACAGAACAAGGGGATGCAGCCTCAAGCTGCACAAGGGAAATCCAGGTTGGATATTGGGAAGAAATTCTTCACAGAAAGGTGATAAAGTTCTGGAATGGCTGCCTGGGGAGGTGCTGCAGTCACTGTCCCTGGATGTGTTTAACAAAGCCTGGATGTGGCACTGGGTGCCAGGGTTTAGCTGAGGAGTTGGGCACGGGTTGGACTCGATCTTGAAGGTCTCTTCCAACCTGGGGATTCTGGGATTCTGGGATTCTCTGAAGGTGATTTCTTAATGCTGTGGGTCTGTCTGTTTTGTGCAGAGCTCAGACATCTGGCAGAAGCATGAGGGGCCAGTGGTGGCCAGCTCTGTCCCCATTGCTGGCCAGCGAGCTGTGCTCATTGAAACACTGACCATGATTCTCATGCAAATGGCCGGGCTGCGAGAACAGATGTGAAACGTTTGTTTCTGTTCTTGTTGGCTTGTAAAGAAATAATGCAACTGGAATGGGGTTAAAAAGGGGGCCAAGCAGGGTGTGGGGGAGAAAGTTTATAACAATGGCTCTCCCTTGGTGGCCCAAAGTGATGGAGTTTATGTCAGGCTGTGCCAAATTCCTATCTTTAAGTGAATTGGACCAGCCCAGTCAGGCTTTGAGGTAGGGGCAATACACAAATATTATAAATATAGGGAAGTGTAGGAGCTGTGTCATGTCCAGTGTGGAGCCATCAATCATCCCCTTCCCGTCCTCAGTTTATAGAGTGGTTTTTGATGGTACTTAGGCAGTTTATGCCGGCTGTGTGGACGGGCTGGAAAAGCTGACAGCATGCTCCAAGTATGTCGTGTCTGCTCTTGGGGAGCAGCAGTGACGAGGTGCCCTGGCAGGTTTTGTTAATATTAGGTGTCAGAAAGAAGTAAAATCCATTGAAGCAAAGAGACAGGCAGCTGGAAAGCACAGCTGACCTGATGTCATGGGGTGCCCGTCGCCTCCCTCTCCACTGCATTGCTCAGTGCATGGGATGGGGAAACCAGGCTGGGAGGAGAAAAAATCCCAGCGTGACAGAGCGTGAGGGTGCTCCATCTTCTCTGAGATGTTCATCACAGCTCTGGAGCTGTAGGTGCTGGGATGCCCATTCAGATATAGATGTGTTTAAATGAGTGTGAGGCCCTTTTTCTGGGAACATTCATGCAGAGAAACCCTTGAAGCAACAGAGCCCTCAGTGAGAACATGCTTGACATGCAGATACTCAGAGCTCACACAGTGCAACCATGTGGGTGTTCCCCACAGCAAAACACACACCCACACCTCTGCCTGTGCTCCTGAGTGTGTTGGAACACAAATATTTACACACAGACAGGAGCATCCCTTGGCAGCACACACATGGGATCCTGAGCTCCACTTTTCTCTTCTGTTTCTGTGTGGATACCCCTGAGCTGGGGCACAAGCTCATACAGTGAAGGGAAACCTCAAAGCTGAGGTTTTGCCACCCTCAGTAGTGCCTGAGCCCTCCCACCATACTCCTGCAGGTGCCTCTGACGGCTCCCAAGAGGGGGAGAAGGGCTCCTGGGCAAATGTGGAGGCCAGGAAGGGAATAGAGTGGGAAGGGGACACCTGATGAGTGGGGCTGGGGCAAAGAGGGCACATCTAATTAGTGCATGGCTGGTGCCAAGCCCCTGAATCACAGAATTACAGAGTCGCAGAATGAACTAGGCTGGGACAGATCTTTGAGATCTGATCTTTGAATCAAGTCCAACCTATGACCTAACCAAACACCTCCTCATCAACTAAACCATGGCCCTGAGTGCCATGACTAGTCTTTTTTAACATGTCCAGGGACAGCAACTCCAGCACCTCCCTGGGCAGATGATTCCAGTGCCCAATCACTCTTTCAGTGAAGAATTTTTTTGTGACAGCTAACCTAAACTTCCCCTGGTGCAGCTTAGGACTGTGGCCTCTGAAGAGACACTGCTGGACAACAACAGCTCTGAACTACCCTGTCCTCCTCTCAGCCCTCTTCCCCGAGAGGAGGAGGTGACCACGTCTCCCTGGGTGTGTCCGGCTGAGGCTGGCTGGCAGGACCTGTGCAACCTCCCCCACGCCACTGCTTCCCTCAGCCAAACCTCACAGACAGCTGCGCTGAGGAGAAGTGTCTGCTTGTGTTCTGTGAAGCACTAAAGAGGATGTTTGGAAACAGCCGAGCTGCCGGCTGCTTGTGCAGCTCAGTAATTACACACCCGGCGCCGTGCTGAACATGCAAATTAGGCCGAAATTAACGCTGGGATGCTGTGTTCCCAAGCTGACTGCTGGGACTGCCCCCAGCACCTGGGACACGCTGGAATTGGCTCTCAGAGTCCCGAATTGCACCTTGCTCTGGCTGTATCCAGACCCATCCTGTGGGCAGCGGGCTCACACACAAGTTGGTGTGCGGAACTGGATCCCCGGCAGGTGCGTGAGGACACTCTGCTAAACGCACAACAGGGCAGTTTTCCCCTCCCTGGGGTTTTTAGGTGTGTTCAGCATGGCCCTTGCCTCTGTTCAGCCATCCTGAACCTCAGTGAGCTCTCCAGGTGTGAGCTCACCCTCTGCTGAAGCGCAGCCAGGTCAGGGCCGGCCGTGGCTTTGAGCAGTGCCCGCAGCAGCGCAGGGTGCTAAGAACTCCGTGTTCAGCCCAAACCCTCAGGGTGATGCAAGAAGGCCAAATTTCCCATACAAGGCAGGAATGTGCATCTCTTGTTCCCCCTTCCAGCAAGAACTAACGCTGTGTTGCTGCTTTGCTTCCTTTTAAAGCGCTCTCTTCAGCCCAGCAAAGCCCGTAAGCGGAGCTGTCACCAGCTCAGCTGGGGTGGAACAGGGGGAGCAGCAGTGCCCCAGGGAGGGGGCACCCAGGGTTTGTCGGCTCTGCTGCTGGGCTGCACCACTGCCCCTCTCTCTGTGCTTACACCACAGGGCTCGGTGTTTTGTGGGTGTTACAAACAGCCCAGAGCACTGTGGGGCTCTGGGCTCGGGTCCTGTTGCTGGCCCAGCTGTTTCCAGCTGTGGTTTCATCCTTCCTGAGGGGTGTGGGGTGCTCCAAAGGTGTTGCATGAAAAGAGCAAGGCACGAGTGCCTCCACATTCAACCTCCACATGTACCATTGCTGAACAAAGGGCAAATTATCCCTAAAACCTGCTGGGAAGGGTTTTACACCCAGCCCCTCATCGGTGCATCTCTGGCTGTTTTTTTCAGCCTTTTGGAAGACGGATTCAGCCCTCAGTGCTCTTCAAGCATTGCCTGATGCCAAATTAAGTCCATTAAAAGACTGCCCTTAACGTCAGAGCTGTTTGGTTGAGCCTTCAGAGAGAGACAAGGCGTTTTATGGAGGAGCAAAGTGAAGCTGGAAGTGAGCAGTATTCACCCCCATGTAGGACACACCTTTCCCCCAGTCCAGTTTTTTTCCAGCTGGAATGTTCGTCCTGGACTGGGGAAACTTTACCAAGTATACATCTTCATCAAAGCCAACCCTACGCCACAGAACACACCACTTTCCCCAAAAGGGCATTTTATCAACAGTTAGTAGCCAGTCTTCCCTGTGTGTTTAATGAAGAACCATAAATGCAGATTTAAGGTTTAATTTTCCTGTATTGTTTTCATTGCCTGACTAGGCTTTTTTTTTT
>VXBU01010191.1:242724-326505 GCA_013400315.1 Bombycilla garrulus | reverse complement strand
CCCCCCCCCTATTTCCCACCTAAATATTTCAGCGTCCCGGGAATGACTAACCAAAAATGTCACTTCCAGGAGCATGCCCCACATGCTCACCTTGCCTACGAAATACTAGCAAAAGGTTGGTCTGGTGGTTCTTTCAATTAATTCGTGTTTTGTTAAACAAGACAGTAAACGTTAAAGCCAAGAGGGTTTTCGCTGAAGTTGTTCAGGTCTATTTTGTCGTGTGGTTTAAAGTTGGTAGAGGAGCGTCTTTCCGGCAGATTGCTGTAGGTTAGGGTGAGATTGAAACTGCTGTCTCGCAAAGCGTGTCTAGTATTTGTGGCTGTCTCGAATGAACAAGCAAGCAGGACAGGATTTTGGGTACCCCTGGTGTTTGTTTTACTTTCATGCAAAGCCCGGTTATTAGCAGAGAGAAGAGAATTTTGGCTCAGCTTGTGGTGACAGGATTGAAATGTGGAGTAGGGTAGTGCTGGCAGTCCGAGTGTTTATGTAAAAGTCTTAACACGTGGAAGGGATGAGCTTCCTTGTGTATCTGCCAGTGTCAGAAACACGCTGCGTTTCTGCAGGCTGCAAAAGTGTGGGTTCTCTTGAGAAGAAAGATTTCCTTTTGTGTGGGCTGAAGCTGTCTACAAAATGATATTTTTAGTCCATGCTTATCTATTTCCACGTGCTGACCCTGTAGCAGAACGGAAACATTAAAAACGAATCTGAAAAAGCTCAAGAACTCTAATCAAGGCTTGACTTTGAAAAATAAACACATGGCTGTGGGGTGGCATCTACTGAAATTTATGGTGGATATGCAGAAAAGCTCATTTATCAGAGATGCTCTTGAAGCTTTGAGGAGCAGATGGCAGTGGGATAGACCTGCTTCTGGAAGCAGTCCCTGAGCGAGGAGTGCAGACCTAGACAGAGGAGGAGCCACAGGCATTTAGGGCACAGTGCAGTCCTGGGTGTCGGGGATATGATTTTCCAGAGGTTTGGTCTTGGTCTTGCAGCTCTTACTCATTGGACGTGCTGCCCGTGCACTGTTTGTGTAATCATTATGTTTTAGCAGTTGGCATGTGAGCTCTCCCATTAATTTCTGCAGTTTGTTTGTTCTGGTATTTGATGTACTGAGTTGAGTTTCATCTCTTTTTTTCCTTTTTTTTTTCTTTTTTTTTTAGTTTTTTTTTTTTATTAGCCCTGTGGAGGCTGAGGTACAGTGAATTCTTTGTATGGGATTATTCCTTTGAGACCTAATCTTGCTGGCTTTGCTTGTATGAGTAATCTCTGCTAGCACACAGAGTCCCGGCGCGATGGCAGAGCCGCGGTGCCAGCGGGCTGCTCACCAGTTACCAGCCTCTTACAAATACTCATTTCAAAACCTACCTGTCTCTCTGCACGCCTTGTTGCAGTCTTTGATGAGGGTTCAGTGCTGGGGAAATGGCCAGATGTTTGCCAGAGGTCCCGATTCCTTATCTTTGGCATCAGAGGCTTAGGTTTCAGCGCGCTGCTGTTTCCCAGCAGTCAGACTAAACAGCGTCATTACAAGGTATAAACACTCGGGTTTGTTTTCAGCGCCCGCAGGAAGCCGGCACAGCCAGTGCCCTGGCCCGGGGAACAAAAAAGCTGGTGGCTGTTGCAGAAATTGAAGAGGCAGCCAGGCGTTGTAGTTGATGCTGCTGTCACTGGAGCGCGGAGGTGGGCTGTCACCGGGACAGGGTGGCTGTGGGGTTTTGGGCGTGAGGAGAGCCCCGGTTCCCCCCGGAAACAAAAGAGCCGCTCCCCCAGCAGCTGCCGTGTGCGTGGGGAAGCGGCTGAGCTGTGGCAGCAGCAGCGGGGGATGCTCCTGGAGCAGCCAGCCAGGTGAGGCACGGCTCGGTGACATGCAGGTCACCTGCTGGGGTGCCGCACCGTGCGTGGAAACATCATCCAGGACATCCCGTGGAGTAACGGTGTGGCTCCTGCAGGCCCCGGGTGAGGGACAGCTGTCCCTCCGAGAAGTTGGCTTGGCAAAAACTGTCAGTGGGATTTGATCTGGTGAGTGTGACACCTCCGTGTGGGCCCGTGTGTGGGTTGAATATCAAGGGCAGTTGTGTGCCCAAAGGAGCTTTTTCTGTTTCGGGTTTGAGTCCCCTCCTCCGGTGGGAACAAAAGGAGGGAGGGGGCAGCCCACAATGCTCGCATTGACTTCAGTGCTGAGACTGCTGCTCCAGCCCTGAACAAGGCTATTGAGCTAACAGAGTTCAATAGCAGGTGAGCAGGGGCTTTAATAGAGTTCAACTGCCAACCCCCACCCGAAAACGGCCGCACAGCCTGGGGAAAACTCCCAAGAATAGGGGCTGAGCCAATCATGTAAAAAAAAAGCCTGGATTAAAAGAAAATATCGGTGTTTGCAGGTGATACGGCGAATCTGGTTCTTTCCCTCTGATCTTTTGTTAGTCTCGCAGTGATTGAGCTGCCTGTTGGAATGCCATTATACTGTCAGTCACCCCAGGAACATTTATTTCATATGTTTTAATCTCCCTGCCTCTGTAGCACCAATGCCACTTTCACTAGAGTGAAGCCAAGTTAATGTCATTAGATTACATCTGATCCAAGGGAAGATGAAAGATAATTCAAAGTTACTCCGTCAGGTTGGGAGTTTAAGTATCGCTCCTCCTCGATGCTTCCAGAGCTGGGGAGTTCTGACTCCTAATTAATGTCCTTTGGGATTTTTTTTCAAGGTTTTTTTTTTTTTTTTTTTCTTTGTAATCTAGACAAGCACTGACATTCTGAGTCAAAGGGAACGGAGAATATCTCAGATGCTGGAGAGCTCTGGGATGGAAGAGAAGGAGGATTGTGGGGAGGGGACATGCTCACAGCAGCTGTGAGTAGCTGTGTCCCACCTCGAGCTGTGTCCCATCCTCTGTGCCTCAAAGCAGGGTGAAATCAGAGCCCTGGGGATGGAGGAGTCAGGCTGCTCCTGGAGCAGGGGCTTTGAGGTCTTTGTGATCCAGCAGTGCATTCTGTGAGTGAATAAGTGTGGGAGGGAGGGTGGGAGCATTGGTGTGCGGGCAGGAGTGTGTGGGTGATGTCGGGGGGACATCAGGGCAGTGAATACAATTTATAGAAGGTGGAGCAGGACCGGGTGGCCTTCAGGAGGAAAGACCTTGTTGCAAACCCCCCTGCATGAGGGAGATGCCGTAGCAGCAGTTCCCTTGAAGTGATCATCTCCCCACCTTTCTTTATCCTTGCTGTTCCTTCAAGAAACACCAGCTCTTTGTGTTCAGGGTGTTCCAGCACAGAACATGCCTTGTGTTGTTGGCCACTGAGTTTAAACCAGTTTGGGCTTTCCACGCCCTGCAGAGCATGTAGGAAGGTCTGGTTTAGCAGTTCCTTCTCCTTGTCCTGGGAACATCTCACCTCCCAAGCACATTTGAATCACTAATAGCATCAAGCACAGCCTGCAGCAGTTTCTCTGGAAATTGCTGCCTTGGACAGCCGCATGCTGAAGAGGATCAAGGTTCTTGTTTATTTATTAGCTGTGTAATCAAACTCCTCCTTTACTGAGCTCGCAGGGCCAGGTACTGTATAAAAAGGGAACAAAAGGTGGTCTTGGCCCCACAGTGCAGCTAATTCACTGTAAACAACAGGTGGGGATGGGCTGAGCCTGGCACAGACAGTGGAGAGAGCCCGTGCTGGTTGGGCAGCCTGGCTCTGCTGGGCAAGGAGCCCCTGCAGATGGAGGCTGAGCTGGGTCTGTGGGTGGCAAGGGGGGAAAGGAGCTGGAAATGCTGGGGAAATCAGGGCTGGAGTCATTGAGTCTGTGCTACTTTGCCACTGCCTGGACTTGGGATATTCCAAGGATTTTCATTAGAGATGTGAAGCAGTTTGGAAGTTGGCACATGAGGGTACTGACAATTATAGAGAGACAGGAAGATTGATTTGTTGATCAGAATTTGTTTTTACTGAGATTTACCAAATGCTTATATACTATTCTAGGGCTAGTAATTTTTACTCCAATGATTAGGTTAGGTTAAACATCACACAGACAAACTCATACATTTTACAAACATCTCTTGCTTGCAGAAGTTTGATTCAATCTTTTTTTCCTGATGCCAGTCTTGATCCACTCTTCCTGTAATCTTCAAAGTTCTGTTTGCTCTTGCTGAGGCATCTTGGTTATCAAACTGCTCATGCTGATCGAATCCACAGTGCTCTCTGTCCCACCTCTCAGAGGAGGGCTGGGGGGATGTCGTGGTGTGCCTCAGTTTGCCCATGTGTGAGGGGAAGTCACTGCTCTGTGCTGCAGGGATGGAACAGTGGGGCTGTGGTGTGACACCTCCCTCCAGCACAGACACAAGGAGTTACGAGGAGTGTGAGGGGTTAAATACCACCCCAAGCAGGTGAACCCCACCAGAGCTGCTGTAGCCTGGACACAGCTTTGATTGGCTGTGCTCTTGCACCTGGATGGGCTCTCCAGGGATGGCACGGCACTGACAGTCCTTATGAGATCTCCCTGCAGAGAGCTGGGGCTGGCCTCTTTCCCCTCTTACTCCTTGAATTGGCCACAAAGGGTTATTATTTTTTTATGTTTTTTTTTCCAAGCATTTTGTATCTCTGCATATCCCTTCTGTTTTCTGTTAATGGAGAGTTCATCCAGAAGTTCATCCTGATGATGGAGTGAGCTCCTGAGCTGGCATATTAGGAGAACTCAAAAACAAACTCAGAAAGCATTAAAATAAATATTTAATATTTTACTGGACTCTTCTTTCCAGAAGCTGTGGTCAGCACATGGCTAAACTGGGGAGGTTCAGAAGTCTATAGAGCCATTCTCCTCTTCAGTACTGCTTCACACCCCAGTCCTGAAGAGAGCAGCACCTTTCTCACTCACCTTTTGGCTCTGTCTCAGCCTGAGATGCTTGGAAATAGAGCCCCCCTGGCCCTGTCTGCTGGTGCTGAGCAATTGTGAAAGTATGGCCTTGGCTGTCCAAGAAGTTGTCAGTAAAATTCCCAGAGCCAGCTCTCGTGGAGAGCAGCACAAAGCTGCAGCTGCCTGGGGTGAGAGCTCATTTATGGCAAAAAACTGGGATAAACTTTAGAGAAGCAGCAGATTCACCTGCTCTAACCACTGTGGTTGGATTTTGTGAGTCTCCATCTATGCACACAGCCTGTGCTGCTGCCTTGGCTCTGCTGCCTCAGGGAGGGCTCCTGGGAGCCATTCCATCCAGTCTGGGGTCCAGGGCTGTGCTCTGGCCACACCATCACCACCAGGATGGCTTTACCACAGCCCAGCTTGGATTTCACCCTGACCTTTTGAAGTTTATAATAGGAGCAGTGAGGTCTGGGGAGGGGGAAGGGAGCTGGTGCATTTCCAAAGAGTTCAGAGCGAAAACCCAGTGATCAGAAAACCTGAGAATAACCCCTCATGAGCCCCCCATGTGACGCAGACATTGAAACTCCTGAGCTGCTAATTATGCTTTTTCCCCAGAGAATTCTGAGGTAACCCAAACTGCTTTCACAGGAAAACAGCAGATGCTGACGAGGGGCAGCAGGGGCGGGTGTTGTGGCCATAAATCTTTGCAAATTCTCATTACGTGCAGGTATTATGGGAGGGAAGTGAATTAGGCTGCAGTTACATTTGTGCTGCTGGGGTTGGATACTGGGGTCTTACCCCATCACAAAGCCCCACGTGGGGCAGTGGGGGTGTTCATGCAAGGTCTGGGGTCATCCCAGGGATTGTGACGGTGGCTGGTGTTCCTGCCTTTCTCCTGTATAATTTCCCACCTCCTGGGAAATTCACTTTTTTAAACATGTTCAGCTCCAAACCGCGCCCACCTGAGCCCTGTGCCGGGAGCTACGTGAGCAGGATGGTGCCCGCAGTGAGAGTATAAATAGAGTTGCTCGAGGAAGTGAATTATTCCTGGCATTTCTTCCATTGAATAATGTGATTCTGCAGGAGGAAATCTTTCAGCAAAAGAAATCGCCGGTTCCCTTCGTGCGTGGCAAGACCATCCTTCATGCTTCCTGGAAGTGAGGAGCCTCGTTATGTGCTCTTTCTCTTGAACACCATCTGTTGCAGGATATGAAGCTCCCTGCTCAAACTCCTCCAGGCTGCTGGATATGTCTCTGGTGGGAGATAGAGGAGAAACTGCTCATTGCTGCCCCAGGGGAGCTCTGGAAGCCTCATGTGGTTGTTTTCCCCATGGCCGAGCAGCTGTGCCCGAGTGTCACGTAAGAAAACCCCACTGGGGCAGTTGGAGGCATCTGGAGACCTTTCCTGCACCAGACTCCTGCAGCTCCAGTGGGATCCTGCCTGGCTCCCAGTTCTACCCCTTGACTCCAGTTCCTGAGCACAGCTGGTGGCTGCAAGCTGGGATGTGAACAGCTGGATCATTTCTTTCCACAACCACCCTTCTCACATCATCCCCTGGGGAGAGATATTCAGGTTCAAGTGCAATATCATGATGGCAAGCTGGCTATGTATTGATTTAATTATTTATTTCTCTCTCCAGTGGGGTAATTTTCTGTTAAAAATTGCAAAAAGCCAGGCTGATTTTTTTTCTGCCATTGGAAGAGGTTTCCCTCCCATAAACCAAGCTGTCTGGGGAAGCCTTTTATGGAAAATCACCAGATCAATAGTTTTGCCTTCTGTGTTTTTCCATGTGTGGCTCTGTGTGTTCATATCTGCAGCTTTCAGCTCTCAGTACACTGTCATTCCCATTTCACTTCTGCCTTCACGCTCTTATAACATAGAGAATCTTTTGACATTATTCAAACACTTTTGCACAGTCTGCACTGTTTGGGAAGCCTAATTACGGGGAGAAACCCCAAGCATTGGCTCAGTAGGACAATTGAGGAAACATCTGGATTCCTCACCTGGGTGATGCTGTGTCCTGACTCCTCCAGCACGGAGTCAGGAGTGAAAGGCTGGAGATGCGATGCCCAGGAGAGATATTGTGCCAAGGAGGTGCCACCCAAAGCACCCTGCAGATCAGCACAGTGCTGAAGGGCTTCAAGCCCCTGTAGGCAGCAGAACATGTTGCTTTTCCCATTTGTCAGCTGCACTTTGGCTCCAGAGTTGTTACCCCAGTTGGAGACTTGTCCCTTAAATCCCTTTGGCTTCCAGCACTGCTGGACTCCAGGTTGTCCTTGCCGGGTTTGGTTTTGGGCCTCAGTAAGAAGCTGTTGGGAGGTCCCTGGGTCTCCAGTGCAGCAAGGCACAGCTTTCCCCTGCACCCATGGCAGGATCCCTGGGCCTGCATGGGGGAAGCAATCAGTGGGTGCAATTAGCATTGTGCCATTAACATGCTGTGATTTGCATAGGTAAAATCTGTGATGGCAGGATGAGCCTGCGTGCTGTGCCAGAGCCACAAGTGAGGGAGATCTCCCTTCTGTGAGGCACAAGCACTGGCTCAGGGGCCTCATCTGGGGTGTTCCTCCCTTCCCCAAACCTTGCTGGTAGAAAATATTGGCAGAGCCTGGCACAGCTCATCCCATCCCCTGTGTTTGGCAGCTGGGGCCACGCCATGGCCATCATGGTGGAATGGGGGATGCTCCACCCTGCCCACGGGGGAAGAGGCAGAAAAGCACCCAGAGCCTCAGGCAGAGTAAGACTGAGCAGGTGGGACGCCTTGGCACGTGTTCAGCCAGTGCTGATGTCCCCTGGTCTGGTGACAGGGGAGATTGGCTGGTACAAACATCAACCACGGGTGCTCAGCGTGTTCTGAGCTGCCCTTGGCACCAGCCACATCCTCCAGGCTGCTCCTCATCCTGTTGCTGGTGCTGAAGGTCAGGAAAAGTTCCCCTGATGCCTCTCACTGGGGTGCAGGGTGCTAATCCCCACATCTGGGCTGGCTTCCATCTCGGGTAATTCTGGTCTCTGCCCCTAAAAATGAACTCTGCCATTTCAATGGGCTCCGTTGCCTTTGTTCCCTGCCCACGGACCTGCTGGGCAGAGCCCCAGCACAGGGCTTGGGGTGCTCTGTTTTTGATTGCTCTGAGATGGTTGTTCTGAAAGACAGTTTGGGTTTTTCTGCACGCAAAGGCTGCGTGTCACAGCAAGGCATGAAGCGAATATTGTGCAATAATCCCGTCCTGTTGCACTGCTGAACTCTGCTCTGTGAATATGAATATTTGCCCATAAATGTTTGCCTGGTATTCAGCATTCTTGTACGTGTGTGGCAAAGGTTGTTAAAGCCTTCATCACCTCTGAAGGAGGATAAAAACACAAAAGGAAAATCCCACTGCCTGCAGCAAGCAGAGCACAGGCAGTGACATGCAGAGCTGGGCCAGAGGAGCGTGGTTTGGGGTTGACAGCTGGCACAGCCACCTCCTGTGCAGGGCGTGGGGAGCCCTGGCTTGTGTGTGTTCATTCCACAGGTCCAGAAGCCTCTGGGAGGAGATTTCATGGGGTGGTTTCTGAGGCAGTGGCTGTCCCTCCTCCCCCTCTCATGTCTCCATCTGTACTATCAGCAACAGGTTGGACAGAAGCAGAATTGGAGACTTTCTCAAAGAGTGTGAGATGAAGCTATGAAATTGGTTGCCACGGGAAGTTTTTAGCTAAAAGAGTCTGAAAAGCACCCTGGAAGTACTTGACGAAGAACAATGCATCAGGGGACCGGGAACAAAATCCAGCTGAGGCAGTTGTCAGGTCTCATTTGGGAGGGACCCAGGGGTCTGCTCCTGCTGCTGGCACAGGAATTATCCTGTGGATCACAGGGTGACGCAGGGAGGCTCATCTCTCCAAAACTGTTACTGGAGGGGAATTATGGTTGGTGTTGTTTGGTTAAAAATCCAGCTGGTATGCAGGGATGAATTTTCCAGTTGGCATCACATGGTTGGTAGCAAAGAAGGGAGCGTTTCCACTTTGCACCATGGTCTGGGTAATTTGGGTAGAAATGCCCATTAAACCCCTGCTCCCTGTAAGCTCTTGTGCTGCCTGGAGGTCATCAGCCCAACTCCTCTGCCCCATGCAAACCTGCCTGGCTTTAAGGGCTGCCAGAGGTTTCTGAGTAAGCACAAAGAACCCCAAAACAGCCTGTGGGTGGGTGTGAATGACTGAGAGTCAGTGTGTGTCCCGCAGAACACCAAATGTTTCCTGTCCAGCTGCTCAGTTGGACCCTCCTTAGGAGCAGGGTTGGGATTTTGTTGGGCACCTGCAAAGAGAGAAGTCCAAGGGCCAGCATGGGCATTCCTGTGGCTTGGACAGCATGTCCTGTGTCATGTCCAGAGCAGCTGAGGAGGGTTTGGGACGCACCCAGCGGGCCTGAGGAACTCATAAATTGCTGAGCTCATAGCTCAGGGTGCTGCTGGGAGGGCTGGGACTGGGTTTCCTGCACCCAGTGAGCACCATGGTCTGTCCTTCCAGCACTGCCCTCCCTGGGCTGTGTTTGCTCTGACCACAGGCAGGTGCCCAGAGGCTTGGACAAGGACTCACATTGAGCTGAAGTCTTGTTTTTATGTGCCCATGGGGTGATCCCTGCTCAGCCCAGCACAGGCACCCAGAGCTGCCTTTGTCACAAGTCCTGGTGCTGCTCTGCCTGCTCCTGGCCTTGCCACCCTTCCTGCCTGGAGCAGCCTCCTAAAGCACTGAGCAGGACGTGCAAGCATGGAGAGGCCGAGGCGGGGAAGGCTCCCCGGGCTGACCCAGATGCAGCACACAGCAGTTAATTGAGTTTGACCATCAGCAGTGCCCCCGCCGGGGTCAGCCCTGGGCGGCCCGGCGCCGGAGCTGCTTTGTTTGGTGTTGGACAGGTTGAGCTCTGCCCTGCCTGCGCGGGGGGTCGTGGCCTCTGTCACATCCCGGGGACCCGCTGTCCCCACGGTGTGATGGGACAGGGTCAGCGAGCTGTGAGCTGTGCCTTTGGAGGGGGCTGCACCGTGGAGTTTGCAGCTTCATCTGCTCCAGTGCTTAATTGCATTTGAGCTGTTTGGCCGAGTGACGGCAAACCACGGGCCACAACTGATGCCTGGGTGTGTCCCCGTTCTTGGTGCTGCAGTCGGGCTGCGGGGGATACATTTGGAGTTGTTTGACCCCTCAGCTTCCAAAGATGCGTCAGCCGCTGTGTCCAGAGGAAGCTCTGTCCTGGCTGATCTCCCAAGCCAGGCATTGAGCACAAACTGGGAAGGACAGCGCACCGTGCACTGAAAGCCACCCCATCCGTGCTGTCCTCGGGGAGAGGGCCCTTGCCACACCTCCGGAGGTAGGAGTGGAACCCTGAGATGATCTCACTCCTGCCCTGACCAATCTTTTCCAGCTCACTCCCAGCCCAGAGCTGTGAAATAGATTCCAGCAGGATCCTGGAGATGAGGAGCGGGGAGAGGCCGGGGCACTGTCCCGCTGTCCTCCCCTCGCAGGCACCAGGATGTGGATGTGATGGGAATGAGGGGTCGTGCCAGAGGCTCCAGGCACATCCCGTGCTGGAGCCACGAGCCATGGTACTCCAGGGGAATAAGAGTCAGGAGGGAGCCTTGGGGAGTGATTCACAGCCTTGGCTGAGGCAGGGCCATGGGTCAGAGGGCCCCGTTATTCCCTGGTGATATTCCTGCCGGAGGGGACGACCAGCCAACATGGCAGATACAGATCTGTGTCCCCAGCTTTGGAGCAAAGTAAGGGCAGGGACAATGGGGATGTGCCCTGAGCCCTGCTCTGCAGAAGGACTTTGAGGCACAAGCCCATGGGTCACCCTGCCATTGCTGACTCAGCCACGGGCCCTTCCCTCAGCAAAGATTTCCAGGAATGCCATCCTTAACATCTCCCACTAGGCAAATCATAGCCAGCATATGGTTAGGGAGAAATTGGATTTACCCTGTAATCTAATCAATGTTAAATAACAGTAATTCTAACTCCGAGCTCCAGTTTAAAGTGCTGTTGGTCTCTGGGGTTCATTGGAGTTATTTAATCTAATGAAATCCCATTACTGTCTCATGAGGGCACACCACGGGGATGTCTTTTTTAGGAAGGAAAGCAATGGTTAAAGAATTGGCAGCCAGGGACAAATATCCAGTAGGGGAAAGGGGCTGAGTGCAGTAAGTTGAAGGTTTCACCTGGCAGGAACTCCGAGCACTTTGGCTGCATCATTCCAGGGGTGACTGTCTTTGCTCAGGACATGGTGGTGGGGAGCACGTGCCCAGGTTCCTCCTGTCACCTCCCTGGGCAGGCTGTACAACGTGGGGCCACCTTTTCCCTTGTCCTGGCCCAAACTGGAGTTATGTTTCTGAGCCCATCTCAATACTCTACCCATGGGCGGCTGGCTGTGCTTCCTGCAGCAGGTTGTTCTCAGCGCTGGCTCTCCCTGTGCTGGTCCTGGCTGTGTTGGCTGCTGGACTTCCACAGGATCAGGGAATCACCGGTGGTTTGGCTTGGAAAGGACCTCACAGACCAGCTCATTCCAATCCCCCTGCTGGGTAGGGACACCTTCCACTTGCCCAGGTGGCTCCAAGCCCCCTCCAACCTGACCTTGAACACTTCCAGGGATTTAAGATGGTTTCCCCCAAACCTGCTGTACTTTATTGATTTGCATTAAGCAATCTTTCTTAATCTGCTTTATAGAGGGAGATAGGACCTCTTCTGGGTCACACTTCCCACACTGGCTCTGTGACAATTTCTAAGCCTTCAATCAATTACATCACAACAGAGTCAAGCCGAGCCTATTGCACCAGTTGCTCTCCTACATGCTGAGCTTATTGTATTCAAATATCTTTGAATTCTGTCAGCAGAAGGCAGGGACTCTGCTGCTGTCAAATACCAGCAGGGCAGCATCCTGTGTTCTGGAGGAGTGTTCCTTCCCCTGTAGTTCGTGCTCCAGTTTCCCATTATTACTTCTTTAATAAGACTGATACTTACTCTGCATCACTCATTTGCTGCTAAAATTGGAACCATTAGAGCAGGAAGTGACAATTACCTTTGGAGCAGTGTCGGGTAGAGCCCAGTGTGGTGCTGCCCCAAAGGAGAAGGATCAAACCTGCCTTTCAGGGGTAAATTCCTGTCTCCCCCTGGACCAGCTTTCTCGGGACAGTTGGGATGAGTCTCAGGAGTGCCCAGCATCCTCCAGAGGAAGGATTGTACCCAGAGGTGCTGGGAGAGGGCACATCTGGCTCAATGTCTGTGGATGTGATGGGAATGAGGCGTTGTGGCTCTGACTTATCTTGGGACATCCTCTGAGCTGCCCATCCCCAAGGAGCAGCTTCTTTCCTCGTAAACCATCTCTGTGCTGGGAAAAAACAAACCAGCATTAAAAAGGAGCATGTCTGGTAATTTAATCACGTTAAGTGCTCCTAAAATCACGTGTGTGCTGCACAGCAGCATGCCAGAGCTCTCTGGAGGAGCAGATGTGGCAGGGTTAGGTGCAGAGAGATGGGCCAAAGGAGGGATTTCTGGTACGCCCCGTGCTTTGTGACCACAGCCCTTGTCCCCTGAGGCGTGGCACTGTGTCCTGGCAGGTCTCTGGGGTGGCGTGGGGGCAGTGCTGGTGCTGGCTGTGCTAACGAGGAGCCGCCTGTTCCCCGGGCAGCGCCGGCCGCGATGTCTGTGCTCATTATACACGTCCCTTTCACACCGCCTTCATTATTCCCCCGCTATCTAGTGTCATTAAGATATCAAGTTCATTTAGGTACATCCACATTGGCAGTTTAATTATGTCTGGGTACCACTCTGTATTTTATTCATGGACTATCTGGGGGCGGTTGTCAAACACAAGAGCAGGAGATAAAGGTTCGGTGGCTGCAGAATGCTAATGTCCTGCTGGTTCCCTTTTGGCAAATACACATGCCAGTTATTACCAAACTGATTATTTCATTCATTAACACCACATACATCAACTCCCTTCACCCGGTATTATTGTATACATTCATCTTTTCATAAACAATTACCTGACAAAGTTGAGAAAGGCGAGTATTGGGGAATTAATGCTGTGCTGAGAAGTTCCTGGTGTGGGTTAGTAACAAGGTGCTGGGGGTGTGTAGAGTGCTCCGTCAGCGTGATGGCTTCATTAATCAAATTAGGGACAATAGCATGTCACATGTGTGCCGTGTTTCCCAACAACCCCTTTGCTCTGTGCCTGAGGCTCAGCTCCCTGACCACGTTGTGGTGATGATGAGGGTGAAATGAGATCCAGGGAATCCATGGGAAGGCTTGGAAAGCTGCCGGACCATGATCTGCATTTCTCATTATTATTATTTTTAGTAGTATTATCATTATTAAAACGAGGAATATTTGCGTGAAAACAGGTTCTTTGTTTATTGTTTCTGTCTTTTTTCAAGCTTCCTCATAACTGATTTTCCCAAGTTAGAGCCCTCCTAATCCAATAGGACTGGAACTGATGGTAGGAATGATTAGGGCACCATGTGTATGTAACCAGCTGGGGAGCAAAGCCCCCGCCGTGTCTTCTTTCTACAGTTTTTGGCTGTAAAAGCTGGTGATGGAAAAAAAAATTATCTGGGAGATGTGAGCAGTGAAGAGTAACCAAAGTCATGAAATAAGTGCTTCCTGCAGCTCTTTTAGAGATGGTGGTGAGCCCCAGCAGGAAGGGTGGGGATGCTGCTTGCCCAGATGGATTATCCGTAGCATTCTCCAGCCCCCGTGGAAGGGATCAGCCCTGGTGCTGCTCCCAGCGATCCCCTTGGACACACAGCCCACACGGTTTCAGTGCGCTGTCTTGTTTTATTCTTCAGACACTTTGTACCCTCAGCTGTTTCCCCAGGCAGACTCCTCCCTGGGACGTGGAGGAGCAGCTGCAGGAGGCCACCAATACAGCCAGAATCAGATGGACTTCTCACTCGAGCAGACACGCTCGAAAAGTAATGCTTCAGGGGTCACACTGCTGCACTGCTCCAGTGCAGGATTTGCAAACTAAATAAAGGATCTGAGTGAGTTTTAAGTGCCTAACTCCCTTAGGCCCCTTTGGAAAAAACCCCACTGGAATAACTAAGAAGCTTTCACTGTGCGTTTGCAGAAACATTAATCCTCCTTGCTATGTCAAGTCTCTTTGATCACACTTCAAAATCTTCATCTCCAGGGGTCCTGTCTGGGCTTTCCAAAGTGCCTTAAGAGCAGCAGACCTGGGCTCCCAAGACTCAGAATCCTTTTCCAAATCCCTCTGTGGCTCTCCATGTTGGAATGGAGACATCACACTGTGCCAGGGTCCCCATGGTCCCACTTCCCTGCAAGGTGGGACCCCACTATGGGGTGGTGGGTGATTGTCATGTTGGACTGTGGGACTTAAAATCCCTGCTGCTCTGATGGGTGTCAGCGTGGGCTCAGTCAGTTCTCCCTGGGTTTCCTTACATATTCCCAGGGAAGTGTGGTGAAAGAGGAAGCACACTCAGGCTGGGTTTTCTTTCTGGGGATGCTGAGAAATGAATGGTGAAGGAGGGTTGGTCTTGCTAAGCAGGAGAGCCCTGGAAAAGGAGAGGCTGGGAGTCATCTTCAGGAGCTGATCTGAAGCCTCCAGCCCCTGCTAGTTCAGTGCTGGGTGAGGAAGAGCAGTTTTTATTGACCTGGCACCAAATGACTCAAGCTGACTTATGAACCTGAGGTCACTAATTGGGGTTTTTTCATCCATCCATATTCTAGAGAACACTTCATCTTTCTTTCTTTTTTCTTTTCTCTTTTTTTCTTTCTTTTCACATTATTGAGCTGCATTCACATTATTGAGCTGAACACACAGATGTTGTATTCACTCTGAACAACACTGCTGTCACACTAATGCCCAAGGTGGGTGTGGTACAAACCTACAGACCAGCCAGGGCTGAGCTGGCTGCTGTGTCATTTACCCATGAAATTTAGATCTGCTGCAAACTGAAACTGCCTGGAGTATGTCAGATGGCTCTGATACTGGATCAGACAGTGATGCATTCCCTGGGAGAAGCTGGAATTGCTGAGTGCAGGGAAGAGCTCTTGCTGCATGATCTTGTGAGCTGTCCCTAACTCCCTGCCTTGGCTGTGGGGCTGGAGACACCAGCATCCATTTCTGTGCAGCTCCCTCTGCACTGGCCCTTGCCTTGCCCAGAACCTGCAATTTAGACCAGGAAGAATCTTTTCCAGCTTTCTGTTTTCTGGAGACTTTTGTCCACTTTGCACTTTACTGCTTTGCTCTGGGAATGAAAGTACAGAGCCCTTTCCCAGCCATTAAAGTTTCATGTAGCAAAAGGACAAAGAACTGGCACAGGAAGACTGAAGAACCTCTGCAGGAGTAAACTTGTGTGACTCTATATATTTTGGATCATAGCCTGAGGTCAGGCTCCCTTTTCTGTGCTACAGATAGAGGAGTTTTTGGCCATGCAGCAGGAGATGCGTAGTGATACCTAAAGAAGTCACTTCTCAGCATAATTTAAGGAACCACCTCCATTCTCAAAAGTGAGGTCCTTTGAGGTGTCTGGGTCTTTCATAAAACTCTGCAGGCACAGATAAACACAGGGGCACACACACCATCTCCAGCAGTACAGGGATTCCCAAAACTTTATCATAATCTCTGTTAAACTATTTAGGACTCCACAGCAGTATCTCAGCACACCTCTACAGATAAGGGAGGAAATCCATCTTCTTGCTCCCAAAATCCCAGCAGCCAGTTTATAATCTCCAGAGCCACCAGGGTGTCCAGAACTCCCCAGGTGTGGCTGCGTAGCCCAGGAGGTCCCAGCCTGCTGCATCCACTGCCTATTTCCAATATTATTTCCCTACCTCCAGCTTCAGCTGCCTTAATTTAGCTCATTTAATCCCTGCACTCACCAGGTCCTGATTTTCAGTCTCTGAGATTCGGTAGCATTTCTTCAGAGGGAAAGAGAATGGAGAAACACTGGGGTTTTGTTTGGTTGGGTTTTTTTGGAGGTTTTTTTTTTGGTTTTTTTTTTCTTTTTTTTTCTCATAAATCACCTCCAAGTCGTGGTTTTTCTGTCCTTCCGATTTTCAGACAACATTTTATTCCCCTTTAGGTCGTCTGCAGCTTCTCAACCCTCTCTCCAGCTCCAGTTCCCACCCTAACTCCTCTCGCACCCTTCTCTTCTTGCACAGGAGGAGCACATGCCCTGCAGTGCGTGTGCACAGCCTGTACTTGCACCAAGGAAAAATGAGGCAGACATGGAAAAGGAGCAAATTGCATTATGTATTGCAGGCAATAATGCAGCTCCCAGGGGACAGAGATAATGTAGTGAGAGACAAAGGAACAACAGTTTTTGCTGGCCTGAGCACTCACTTGATTGTGGCCTTTCTGGAATTATTCCTGATTTCTGTGGGATTGTTTGTGTCACTCTTCACTTTTGTCTGGCTTCTTCTGAGCCGAGCCCCAGAGCTGATAAAGGATCAGGATGTGGGCAGAGTGTGACAGTGTGACTTCATGTCAGCTCCCCAGCACCAGGCATGGGGATTGTGATGGTTTGGGTTCCCGTTTTCTGGTGGGGCAGAAGTGCCCTTGTCAGTGGGAAGGAAGTGGTGGAGATTCCCGAGTTTTGGGTGCAGAAAGAGGCACCAGGATGGAACCACTGGTATTGGCCAGGCAGAGAGTATGGGTTCCTAGGCCACATCTGGGTTTGGGGCTCTTGCAGGACACAACAAGGCTGGTGATCCGTGGGTTTGCAGGACACTGAACTGTCCCTGTGATGGGGATGGATTTCCTCAGCAGCCTAGGTGGTGAGAAGCTGTCCAAATCAAAGCTCCACCAGCTTCTGGAAAAGTCCCATCCGGGGTGTTTGCCTGGGGGATCCCCAGGGTCCCTCTACAGAGGCAGCCAAGGCTTAAAAAATGTGCTTTGGACTCTTCTCTCTTCTCTTCTCTTCTCTTCTCTTCNTCCTCTCCTCTCCTCTTTTCTTTCCCTCTGTCTCATCTTTCTTTCTCCTTCCTGCTTTTTCCGTCTCTCTTGTCTTTCCACCTTTCTGAGACATAAGCAAATTCCAGGAAGGCATCAGTTGTCTTTAACACCCAAAGGAAAAATCGAAGGGAAGGGTTCAATTACTCGCATGAAAAATGAGTCTCCTAACGGAGGTCTATCCATTTGCTAGTTGTGCTTGTTTTAAAACTGAATTATAGAGACTGCACATTTTTCCAGAGACAAATGCATTAATTTTTCTCCAAACAGACAGGAGAGAAGCAGAGGGAAAATAAGATAATAAGAGTTTCCACAGTGATTTATATGCCTTTGTGAAAAATAATGGGGGCAGACAGCAGTGTGCTCCAGCAGCTGGGAGAAAGGGGCAGGGGGTGGCAGGGACAACTGCAAGGAAAACTGCCAGAAGTCCAAGTCTGATTGTTGGTTTTAGATGATATAAGATCACTTTATGTCTCTGACTGGCTTGAAAAATCTCCTTCTCTCTCTCTCTATATATATATACACATATAAAATATAGACCATATGATGCACTTAAAACCAGCACAGACTGTGGTGTTTATACAGGAAAGGATTGTGTTTCTGGCCGACCTCTCCCCAGCCCTCCTTCTTCTGACGAAGGATAAACTGGGACCTTTAGAAAACAAAGTGGTGGCTGCAGTTTTTAACAGATTTGCTCTTGTATATATTTATACAGGGCAGGCGAGCCCTTCCCCAGGGCCGTCTGCTTGTGCCTGTGGGCAGAAGCCAGGGGGGTTGAGTTTATTTTTTTTTTATCTGTTCACTTTGGTTTGATTTATATGGTAAAAGAGATATTTTTATTACAGTGCATAGTAAATTGGGTTTCTTTATTGCTCATGAGAGCTGTTTCCCAAAATTGGACTATTTATATAGTACAGTGATTGCAGTGTATTTCTGATCTTGGTGTCTTACTGTAGGGAATAAAAAAAATACAGAAAATCAGATATTTTTAAGAAAACCTGCAACTTCCCTTGAAATAAGATTAAATGGGTGACTTTTTCTCGAGGCAATGCTGTGGCACTCAGCAGCTCCCAGGAAATCATCTTTGTTTGATGACTAAAGACTTTTGGTGGGAATTGGAGGGCTCTGCGAGGTTTTGAAGCAGTTTTGTGGTTTGTCCATTGGTGTAATCCACAGGAAACACATCCGTGAGGCCAGAGGCCACCAGGGCTGCGGTACCTACACCGATGTTTCTCTCCAATTATGGGAGTGATTCAATGAATGAATTCCCACTTGGTTTCCCAGCAGAAAATCCTGCAGCATTCAGATGGATGTGAGAGTGGAGGGAGGCTGGAAGTGATGCTTTAAAGCAAAACTTAAATCTGTTCCAGGGCAGATGGTTAATTGTGTAGTTCAATTTATTTGCCTAATGCAAATCATGTCCCATTTGCCCGTGGCACCAGGAGAACCAGATTCCTGTTTGTTTTGCTAAAAGCTGATGTTTCAGGGAATATTCTGCAGCTCCCACAGGAACCTCCTGTTTGTGTCCCAGAGGAGGGTGGCTTGCACACAGGACCAACAGAGGTTCCCATGGAAAGGTGCTGGGATGGGGATGAGCTGCCAAAACCCTGTTGGTTTGCAAGATTCAGCCTCTCCTGCTTTCTCCAGACCTGAGAAGGTGCTTTAGCATCCTCTTTTCCCATTCCCAAACCAGGCACCAGGAAGTGTCTGTGGGGCTGAATTCCTGCCTTGGGCCTGGAGGGTGTTTCTCAGGGAACTTCCCAACATCCCAAAAGGGCCTAATTGAAGCCTGTAGAGATTTTTCACAGATTCATGGCTTTTCAAGGGAGAAATTTGCATATTAATAAGAAGCTGTTCAGACTGATTGGCTTAATGTGTTTGGGGTAAGTATAATTAAATGTCAAGGGAAATATATCATGAAGTAATGAAGCTGGAGTTAATTTATCAAAAAATGAATCCTAAAGAGGGAGACACTTCCAATAACAAACAGTTCTTTAACCTTCCTCCTTAAATGATTTGCTTAGTCAGGGCTGAAATGTGTGGAGATCCTTGAGTGAGAGCGGCGTGAGGGTGGTTGTTGGTTTGGGGATGGAGGTTTTTCCATATTCTCCTATTTTAGAGCTTTCTGTCCTGGCTGAGCCCATCAGGAGGGTTCCCCTGGTCCAGGTGGGGGAGGTGCAGTCCTGGTCCCACCAAGATCAGCAGCAGCTCCTGGGAGAATGTCTGGGAGGATGTACCCATGTAAGACTTCAGGGGTGCCCTTAGGGAGGAAGAATGAGATTGAGATTTATTTATATCAGGTGCTGGGCCATTTGTACCCATTTTTTTCTCATCCCTGAGTCTTTACTCTTTGAGCTTTTCAGAACATGTGCCATCTCCTGCTCTGTTCACATCCTAGCTGGGCATAAACCCCAGCCCACACAGGCACATCTTTAAAACAAACGAAAATCGCCATGCAGGTCCCGAAACGGGATGGTTTAAGATTGTAATTGAGGAAGGTGAGGTCCAGGCTGAAGGCTGTGCTGATCCCTGTCAAGGCTGTGGCTCCTGCCATCCTTCTGTGTGATGGAAGGAGGTTGGGAGCTCCCTCTGCATGGTGCAGACATGCAGTGGACAAACAGGCCAGCAAAACTCTGCTTTAGGTGAGTGCTGGGTTCATGGGATTCGTGTCCAGCCGTGTCCTCTGCTGTCCTCTTCCAGCAGTGACTGACCCTCGTGCATGGTGGGATGGCAAAAGGAGCTCTTGATTTGCACTTGCAGGGGAGAAGGGCAGGGTGCAAGGGTGTGAAAGGATCATGTCCATTGTCTGAGCTGGAAAATCCTCCTTTGGCATGGCATGACACAGAGGGGAGCCAACAGGTTGCAATAAAAATCGCTTTTCATTTGGGAACTACATTGGTAGTATGTTGAAATCACTGTGGGCCTGATTTTCTCCCTTGTAAGAATCAGCTGGTGCTACAAGAATTTGGCAAACAGCTCAACCCTTATGTGTGGAGCTCTGCCCACTGCCGGGGTCAAGCTGTCCGTGGGAGAGGTACAGGGTGCTGGAGAGAGCTAAAGAGGGCAGATTTCCCCTTTGCAGTTTGCTTTAAGGTGTTTGCTGTCACATCCATTCATCCCGAGCCGTGAAAGCAGGGAGGGTCCTTGGATGCTCTAACACATGCCCAGGACTTTTTCCTTCCCCACCATTCCTTTGTGCGTATCTCACTGCTTGGACCAGTACCTCAGGCTGCTGGCAAGATGGAGAGAGCAGCTGGCAGCTGGAGCACGGTGCCCCCAGCCCGAGGTGTTTTGGGTGCAGGGTTGGGGTCAGCAGTGTCCTCCTGTTTCTGCTGTCTCATAACCCTGCAGAGGTGATGGGTGTTGGGTCCAGGCCTGATGGGGACAGGAGGAGTTTGTCCTTCCCAGTGCATGACTTGCCCCACCCACTGGAGCTGCCGGGAGAGGGGCTCTGAGCTGGGTTAGAGAGCTCATGGCCAGCCCCGCGGGAAACACTGCAGAGATGGCTGATGAACCCAGCCCCAACCCAGGCAGAGAAAGATCCTTTAGATCTGGTGGTGTCTCCATTCCCAAACAAAGGATGGACACATGTTGAAGGGGCTGTGACCAAGAGCCCTGGGGCTCTTCATCTGTTCCTGGTAGGCGGAGGGCTGGGATTTACCAGCAATTAGCCATTGGAAAGAAAACAACTCCGAAACACCCATTTTCCAAACCCCAGCTGGACAGCCCAGAGGAGGTGGTAGTGCCACCTGTGATTGCCTCAGCTCCGACGAGTTTCTTGTTCCAGCAAAGAAAATCAATGGCTTGCAGGGCTAATGACATCAGGGAGTTTCTGCTTGTCAATAGCACTTAGGCACTGGTGGTGTCCAGATGTGCTTTCCAGCACAGTGGATTTTTGGGAACCTCTTGGCGCAGTTTCCTCCCCCAGATTGGTCAGGGGATGCTGGGACATCGGGAGCACTCCTCAGCACAAGGAGGCCCCTGAGCACCTGCCCGAGCACAGTGCTCCCCACTACCTGCTGCCCTCAAAGCAGCAGCTCAGCCCGTCAATAATTAATCAGAGCAATTAGACAGAGGCTTTGCGTGCTGTAATTAGCTCTGATCCACACAATCCTCATCCCCAGGAGGGCAGTGGGACAGGAGCTGAGCACGGGAAGCACAGCGGGGCTGCTGAGCAGAGCCCCCTCTTTGCGTGCAGAGGCTCCCCCTCGCTCGCAGCGCCGTGTCTCTGCAGCCGGGGGGGCGGACATGAAGGGGGCTGACATGAAGGGGAGCTGAAAGGAAGGGGGGCTGACATGAAGGGGGCGGACATGAAGGGGGCTGCCATGCTGTGACACTGTGCTGCTCTGACGGGCTCTCCTGGGGGTGTGTGACCCCCTTATCTCGGAAAAGCCGCTGTTTCCTGCCGCCTCACCTTGGCTCGGCTCCGGCGCCCCGCCCTCAGCCCGGATTGCTGCTGCTCCTCCTGAGCACAGTCACAGCCGGAGCTCCAGGAAGGATCTTCACCTCTGGGGTTATCAGCAAACAAGCTGCATTCTCCCCGGCGTTCCTTAGATGGGTTTCGCAGCTCCTCAGGAAGGGACGAGGCTTCCTGGCAGTGAGCTCGGGACAGGTGAGAGCAGCTGTGACCTCCCTCAGTGCTGCACTGAGAGCTTGGTGTCCCGGTCCAGTTTGGAGGCAGTGAGGTTGCTGGAGTGGTTTTTTCCCAAATCCTGAGGTGGTTAAACCCAATGGTGAAGGCAGTGGAGGTGGCGCTTGGTGTGCCGCTGGGAGGCTCTCCTGAGGACCCTGGCACAGCCTTGGGTGGACACACGGACCCCTCTGTCAGTGTGGTGATGGGCACAGCACGGATGGGCATGGCCGCTGCCCTGTCCCGCTGTCACCCCCGTCCTGCGGCACGGGCTGGACTTGGGGCTGGCACCGCTGGCTGTGGTCAGTGCTGGGGGTTGGATGGGGCCAGAGGAGAGTCCTGGGAGCTGTGGGGGCTGCATTTGCGTGCAGGTTTGCACCCAACTTAAGAGGGAGCTTAGCTGGAAGGAGAGGAGGGAGGGGCAGGAAAGGAGTTTTGCTGAGATGCTGCTTGACAGACACAGTGTGGAAACAGCTGCTGCTGGCTGCAGACTTAGGAATGAGGCGCAAAATACCGAGAGTTGCTGAAAGAAACGCCGGCATGGGCATGCACCGTAAGGACGAGCTCGGGAGCTCCTGGGAGAGCGCTGTGTTTGGGAAGGTGGCATTTCATGGTGTGTTTGTTCCCAGCAGCAGTGGCTGTGACCAGGGCAGTCACCCAGCAGTGACTGTCCCTGCAGCCTGGGCTCTGGCACAGCTGTAGGTGGCTGCGTGCCACCAGCTCTGGTTTTTGGGGTACTTTTGTGAGTTCCTGAAGGTGTCAGTGTGTCCCACGTGCTCTGAGAACTGTCCCCTCATCCCAGCACAGCTCAGTGCACCGCATTCCCAGAATCCCAGAGCGGTTTGGGTTGGAAGGGGCACTAAAGCCCATCTCATTCCTGCCATGAGCAGGGACACCTTTCACCAGCCCAGGGTGCTCCAAGCCCTGTCCCAGCCTGGCTTTGAACCCTTCCCTGGGCAACCTGTGACAGGATCTCACCACTCTCATAGTCAAGAATTCCTTCTTAATATTTGATCTACTTTCTTCATATTCAGCTCCTCTGGAAAACTGGAGACAGTAAAATCCTGGGTGTGCTGGGAGGGACCTGCAAGCCCAGGGCACAGGGACCATGGCACGGTGGCAGGAGAGCCCCCTCAGCACATCCTGCGCAAGCAAATGATCCAGAGATCGTTTCCTGATAGTGGAAATGAAGAAATCCTGCTGGGCACCTTCCTGACCACAGCCAAGGGAAAGAACCACGAGTTCCCCTATACCACAAAATTTCCCCTATACCTAATACAAACCAATTATAAACCAATTTTAAAAACTAACAAAAAAAACCCCAATTAAAAATTAAATACACCTCTCTAAAATCCACAATTTAAAACAAAATTACCCCAAAATTTCTCTCTTTCCTTCCAACATTACACAAATACAAATACTGCTATTTCAGCAGGGGATACACTCATCCTGTGTGGTTGGCAATGCTTCCATGGGGATGGAAGACCAGAGGCAAAGGAAATTCCAAGGCCCTGACTTGTTTTGTGAGGGTGCAGTGTCCTCTGAGAGATGACAGTTGTATCACAGATCCCTCCAATAACACCAGAATTTCCCTGAATATTATCTTTATGCAGAGAGAATGCCTCTGCAGCAGGATGGGTGAGGATAGGGGCGACCCAGGGCTCCTTGTCTCTCCTAGGACTATTCCTGCCTCCTGTTTTGCTCCAAGCTCAGCTTAATCCATCCTCATTAAAATCAGTGGCAAGGGTGTCCTTTTGCTGTTAATGCCAGTTGGGTTTGATTTTACATCCAACAACACAATGAGTGATTTTCTTTTCTCCTTGCAGACCTCTCTGATCTTTCGCCCCTCTCCTTTCAGCTTTCTCAGTCTCAGAGCTTTTCTTGGAGTTGTTTTTTTTTTTTTTTCTAAATTCTTCTCAGTTTCCTGAAATGCATCCTTCTGTGTATCAATTTCAGCTGAGATCTAAAGGAGGGCAGAGCAGGAGGCTCAGCTAACTCCCATGTACACTCACAGCTCATCAAAGCAAATACAGAGCCTTGTGAGAGCTGCTGGGGCAGCACAGCCCCTGGGCTCAGCAGCTGGCCTCATGGGAGGGAGGAATTAATCTCTTTAGGCAGCATTTTTGAATTTATATATCCACACACGCTCCTGGTTACATCAAGTTATCACTCTTGCTAGAGCATCTTTCTTTTCAATCATCTCCTGAACATGCTGTAATGGTGCTTCTGGGAGTGTGGGCTGGAGGTGGGGGAAGGGGAGTGCTTGTGAGAGCGAGTTTTGGGTTTTTATAAATTCCTGTTGCAGAGTCACTGCTTAAAATTACTTGGAAGAAAAAGAGAGATGGTGGGGGAAGAGGAAGCCAAGTTGCTGTGGCAGCAGTGGCCCAGGGAGCAGCACACACTCCTCTGGAGGTGTGAGGTTGCCCCAAGCCACCATGCTGGCTGTGCCTCAGTTTTCCTGTCCTGCTTGTGGGATAGCTTCATGATGGAGAAGGCTCTGTGTTTCCCCCAGGACTGCCAGCTCTATCACATGCCTGTCATCACGGGGTCTGGCTCCTTCCTGGGGACAGAAATTCTGGCACTTGTTTCTGTGGAGAAGTCAGAGATGAAATAATCCCCCTCACACAGTTCATTTTCCCTCTCTGCCCTGCTGCTCCAGCCTATCCAGGGGTCTCATCCACCCTGTGACCATGTTGCATTTCTGGGAGCAGATTTGGCCCTTCCTTACCCTTTTCCAGGGAACCCAAGGTCCCACAGCTGATTCCAGAGCTTTCAGAAGGAGCAGCATTTCTCTGATAACAGTTTTCGCTGCAATGACCCCTTCAGCGGCACTTCCTTAAAAACAGCACTTACCACCACGACAGCCTTTCCCAGCACAGCCCCAGGCTGAGCTGCTCCAAATCCCAGCCAGACCCTGGACATTTCTCTGGAGGAAAATCAAGCTGCAGCAAAGCTGCTGAGCAGGGAAGAGCTAACAGAGAGCAGATTTCCCCTTTGCAGTTTGCTTTAAGGTGTTTGCTGTCACATCCATTCATCCCGAGCCATGAAAGCAGGGAGGGTCCTTGGATGCTCTAACACCTGCCCAGGGCTTTTTCCTTCCCCACCATTCCTTTGTGTGTATCTCACTGGTTGCACCAGTACCTCAGGCTGCTGGCAAGATGGAGAGAGCAGCTGGAGCACGGTGCCCCCAGCCCGAGGTGTTTGGGAGTGCAGGGTTGGGGTCAGCAGTGTCCTCCTGCTTCTGCTGTCTCATAACCCTGCAGCACCTCACAGGCTGGGCAGTGGGGAATCCTGCTTGCCAAAGTCACCACCTCTGGGAAAGCCCAGTGCTTTCCCTCTGTGGGAATTCTTTATCCCACAGCTGTAAAGACCTGAGTGCCCTTTTGGGGCTGCAGCCAGGGCAGTGGGAATGCAGTGAACATCCAGTGCTTACCAGAACACAAGCAGAAGTCTGTGCCCTTCTCCTGGTTGTTCAGTGTCTCCTGCTCTTGCTCAGCAGCTGTGGGAGGTTGTGACAGGGACAGGGACAGTGGGGATGGAGCTGGCAGGCAGTGGGGAAGGGGGTGTGACTTGGTTCCTTCACCTTTCCAGGGGTTCAGGTGCTCCCAGGTGACTCAGTAGTTGCAGCACCACCACACCAGAGAAATGTGGGCCTGGGGAAAAGGGCAATGCACAGAATCACCATAGACTGGTTTGGGTTGGAAGGGTCCTTGAAGATCATCCAGTGCCACCCCTGCTGTGTGCAGGGACACCTTCCACTGTCCCAGGCTGCTCCAAACCCCATCCAACCTGGCCTTGGGCACTGCCAGGGATCCAGAGGCAGCCACAGCTGCTCTGGGCCCCCTGTGCCAGGGCCTCACCACCCTCACAGGGAAGAATTTCTTCCCAACATCCCATCTACCCCTGCCCTCTTTCAGCTTAAAGCCTTGTCCCACCTGCTGCTCCTTGCCATTGTCAGAAGTGAGACTGCCCTGAGCAGAACCTCACAGAACCAGCTGCACTGGTCCAGAGCAAAGAGAGGTGCAGCCCAGTTTCTCCTTCCAGATGGTATCAGGCATCCCCAGACAGATCTATAAGTCTGGGACTGTGGGCCTCCTCCTGTTACCTCCCCCAGCTGAGGGCAGTGGGGTTTGGGGGCTTCCCACGGCTGAAGGGGCACTGGGACTCTGATGCTTCATTGCCACCGCTTTATTTCAGCCACCATCAATTTGGCCAGTCTGTTTCTAAATCATTTACACTTTTGTCTTTTTGCAGTATCAGGTAAATTGGTCAAAAATCATGGCAAATTCCACTGTAGAGCTATGTGCCTGGTCAGCAAATGCCACACCTACTGTCATCAGTGATCCCTTCATCTTCACATCGTTCAGGATGCATGAGAATTCTTTCATACGCCTCAGCTTGATTATTCCCCAGCCTGAAAGTCCCAAATTCTTGGAGTTTCCCCCAGAAAGAAACCCTCAGCAAAGATTTGGTTTCTCTGAGACCATGTCTTTGCTCAGCCTCTGTAATGTGGTTGCAAAGGGAATTGTTTGAGGAAGGGCCATTCCTTGCTCTCTCATTTGTAACATAACAGCCTGGGGTTTGGTTATTATTGCTGTTTTTAGCTGCTGTTGGCTTTTCAGTGTTGCTTTTTTGATAGATGAGTTCAATTTTGCTGCCATATTGCACAGGTTTGCAAACCAGATGTTGCTGCTGCAGGATGGTTCCAGTGAGGGAGGCAGGGAGCAGCTCATCTCACACCCGGGGTCACAGCCAAGGGCTCAGGGCGTGGGGGGCTGCAGCTGCCATGAGAACTGCTGCTGGCGTGTGCTGAACCTCACTGGGGCTGCGGCCACCATGAGAACTGCTGCTGGCATGTGCTGAACCTCACTGAGGCTGCAGCCACCCTGAGAATTGCTGCTGGCGTGTGCTGAACCTCACTGGGGCTGCAGCCACCCCCATCCATCCCCATTTCCCCTGGGAAGGACGGGAGCGTGGGAGGATCAGCCCCAGGGAGGGAAACCGCTGAGGGCCTGGCAGGCAGGATGGATTGGGGTGTAACCAAATGATGGCAGTGGGAATCTGGCATTTTCTGGGTGCTCCTGGCTGGGTGTGGGGTAGGAGTGATGTGTGTGAGGGGTGGCATGTGCTGTGGCATGAATGGGATGAGGAGGAGAGCGAGAGGAGCTGGGAGTCACCTGCTGCTATGGCTGCTGCACCTCCCTGGCCTGCTGTGTCTAACACGGAGGAGCTCAGGGTATCCAGACACCAAATCCTGGGGCTCATTAGCAAATCACACCCAGTCCTGGCCCAGGAGGGCTCTGAACTCTCAAGGGGACCTGGAGCAGGATGGACCCTGGCCCAAGCCCCAAGCCCCTTCCCACTTCAATCTAGGAGAGCTTCCCAAAGCAGCTGGTGTGTGGGATTCTTTGGGTGAAAGAAGGAAATTGCTGAGGTCAGGGGGCTGATGTTGCACATTTTTATGTGGCGTTGACTTGCTGCCTCCTTAGAAATGCCAAAAAATGAAGTCTTGCATCCCGGCCCTTGAAAATTCCTCCGTCCTCCAGGAAGGGAGTGTTGTTACTCCAGGAATTCACTGTTATTCCAGGGAATTTAAACCTCTGTGCAGGAAACCCCAACGCGGGCAGGGAGGAATTTAAAGAGATAGGGCATTAGGATGGCTGAGATGTGCTGTGTTCCTACCGTTGAAAGAAAGGAGATGGGATCCCTCCAGAGGGCAGGGCTGGAACAGGCAAAGTGAATTCAGGTGTAATTGCAGGTAAATGGGCAGTGAAGGGAAGTGGGAAATCAAGGATGAGCTCAGGTGTTTGCAGAATCAGAGCACTGGGGGCCTCCCGACGATAAAAGCAAGGACGGGAGGGCTGGGCCAGAGGTGGGAGGTTCAGGATCATCCTGCCCTTGATCCCCAGAGCACTGCCCACATCCAGCCCCTGGACCCTGCCCAGGGCATTTGGGCACTAACATGTCCCTTGTTCCCCTCTGGCAGGGACCTGATGCCCAGGACACTGGAGGGGCAGATCACCATGGAGAAGACCCCCAGCTACTTTGTCACCAAGGAGGCCCCAGCCCGCATCTCCTCCATGTCCAAGGGCACCAAGCTCATTGTGGTGGTGCGGGACCCCGTGACCAGAGCCATCTCGGACTACACCCAGACGCTCTCCAAGAAGCCTGACATCCCCACCTTTGAGAGCCTGACCTTCAAAAACAGGACTACAGGCCTGATTGACACCTCATGGAGTGCCATCCAGATTGGCATCTATGCCAAGCACCTGGAGAACTGGCTCCTCTACTTCCCCATCGGGCAGATCCTCTTTGTCAGCGGGGAGAGGCTGATCAGTGATCCTGCGGGGGAGCTGGGCAGGGTCCAGGACTTTCTGGGCCTCAAAAGGATCATCACCGACAAACACTTCTACTTCAACAAAACCAAGGGCTTCCCGTGCCTGAAGAAGGCGGAGGGCAGCAGCAAACCCCACTGCCTGGGGAAGACAAAAGGCAGGACCCACCCTGACATCGACCAGGAGGTGGTGCAGAGGCTGCGGGACTTCTACCGGCCCTTCAATATGAAGTTTTACCAGATGACAGGGCAGGACTTTGGCTGGGACTGAGCCTGGCATGGGAAAGTCCCCTGTTATTACTTGCCTAGCACGGTTTGATTATATAAAGAGATATATATGTATGTAAAATGTACAGAAATCTATTTTATAATAATTTATTTTTAATTCCTAAGCAATTAATTCACTAAGCTGCCTAACCTCACTGGCTAGAATGGTAGCCTGTAACCTGTTTAACATTCCACGGTGTTTAATTCTAATGTCTTGCCTCTCCTTCTTTTTTTCCCCTACTGCTTTCTCTTTGGTTTGGTTTGTAACAGACAGTGCTTCCACTTTTCCTAAACAAAACTTGTATTTAAAAATCAAAAGAAGCAAGGGAGGGAAGGGAGGGAGGGAAAGCACAAGTTTATTTTTGTTACGGGTATCTGGCCTTTATAAACACTTGCTTTCCCTATTCCAGTGTCCCAGTCTCTGCTCTGCTGTTGTGCTCCTTCATCCTACAGTTTTCTGCTTAGTTCCACTGCCCCAAGGCATCTTTCTCTGGTGTGGGTGAGAGGATGGCTGGGCATCCCTGCGCCCCACATATCTCTGCTGAGCAGCAGCGTATTTTGCCAGTGGCTGTAAGGGTGGGAACCTCAAGCCATATCATCCCCTGCTCAGGATTGCCAGGAGGGCAATGTACTCTTTTTCCAGCAGAGAAGCTGCAGAGCCTGTTGCATGACTAGAGCTCTCCTCAGTACAGTTTTCTTTCCTGCTTTTTGTTCAGGAAGTTCTTTCCTACAATCTCTCTATGCATTTAAGATCTTTACTGCGGGACAAATGTAAAATGCTGTGTCCGTGTGTGATGTGTGGTGCTGGTCAGAGTGACTTGCAGAAAGTGTTGCTCCAGAAATACCCATCCACACCAGGCACTGCTGGGAGATGGCAGTGCCTGCAGCACGTGAAGCACCCTCCACCCACCAAAGACACCAGCAGAACTACTGGGAAAACCTCAGCTATCTGCCTGGCATCATGCCCAGCATGGAGTGTGTCCTGTGTCCCAGGACCTGGCACAGGCGCTGTTATCTCCAACCCTATGGCTACCACAGCACCTCCCAGTACTTGAGACAGGGGAATATCCCTTAGCCCATAGCCGTCTTAATTCCCATCACTTTTTGGTCCAGCACCCTACCTGTGGTTTTTCCCAAGCAGCATCATTTGCTTAGAGCTAAGGCGAAGTGCTGCTTTGCCAACAAGGGTGAATCTGTAGGAAGGTGGGGGGAATCTGGGCACACTGGCATTGGGGTAGTTGTGGCAGTCACTGGGTGGCCTGGCTGAGCACAGGGTAGCAGCCAGGCAGGACAGGAGGCTCCAAACATGTAACCATTAACCTGAATGAAATCCTTCTCCTTGGGTATAACCGGTTGCTGTGGGGCACCATGACAGGTTAGGTAGGCTCTCCTGAGAGCTCTGCCAGTGTTTTGTGAGCTCAGAAGGTCCTGATACGTGCTGTGTGTGTCCGATGCCTTATTGCTGTCAGAGGTTCTGCCAGCTTGACTGGAACACTTTCAGAACAAGGTGGCAACAGGAGTGATTTTCTCATTGAATTTTAAACAGGAGCAGAGATATGTCTTTGGGCAGCAGAGCTCCCCACACCTCATCTGCAGCACTGAAATGATGCAATGCACAGTGTTGCCATGGGAGCACTTCCATATGCAGTGAGTGAGGCTGAAAACAACACAAGCACCAATGGGCAGAACATCTAATTTCCAATACATTCCCTATAGAACTCCATGCCCTGCACCACTCAACAGTCAACCATAGGTCCCCCTTGGAGCTGCCCCTTGCTGAGCTGTGCCCAGCTGTGGTGGGGCCCATTCAGTAGTATTTCTCAAATGTTTGTTTTACTTTTGCAGCCTACTCACTCTTGCCTGCCCTTTCCATCTCCCTGCTGTGGCTGTTGGGTGATGAAAACATTCCTCAGAGCCTGGGCTGCTCTGTCTGAGTCTTGATCTAGCCCTGCTCCAGCAGACAGAGCAAAGAGCAGGCTCAGATCTGGGTCTGCTGCAAGTGCCAGGGAACTGCTCTTCCAAGCTTTGTTTAAACCTGAGGGCTTTTGGCTTGGTTCAGCAGTATCACACCTCCAAAGGGATTTAGGGACTCACACCATTGTATGTGGGTTCACATTTGGGGTGCAGTGCACATCGGTGACCTCAAGGAAAGGGAGATTTTAAGCTTAACATCATCAGGCTGAGCTGCCTACAAAGCTTCTGTGAGCAGGATGCAAGTCCCTCCTTGGGCTTTGCCTCCAAACATGTCTTCCCACAAACAGGGAAGTTCTCCTTCTTGCCTTGAGCCATTTCTAGTGAAGAAATGATACTTTGGGCCAATGCAGTCTAACTTCAGTGGGTACAGGTGCGATGTGGGACCTGCTGGGCTGTGGAGGCTGGCACCTCCTGCTTTCCCCCTGTCCTGCAAAATCCAGCTGCAAGCCTGAGGAGCTGGGTGGATCTATGCACTTTTGAAGGGTTTAGCTTCAGCTCCAGCTGGGTCCCTGGCTCTGTTTCATGCAGCCAGGACAGGTGATGAATGCAGGAGTGTGTCTGCTTTATCCTGGACTCAGCCACTGTTGCGTGACTGAGGGGAAGGAGCTGCAGGCACTGAGAAGAAAATACTTCCTGGTGGAAAAACAAGTGATTTTTGATTCTCAAAACCTCAGTCTTCCTTCTAGAACCTTATGCAATGCATAGAAAGAAGCTTGTCCTCTTCATTTGGCCCTTGGGTGAGCTTACAGCCATAGCCTTGCCACTTTCCAGAGTGTTTTGCTGTTGGAGCCTCCGGGACCTGTGTGTTGGCATGGGCTCCTTTCCAGGTGCTTCCCTTCAGAGTGTGTGCTGGCTGCTGACTGCTGGAAGAGTTTTGCATTCCCTATGTCTTCCTTGCTTTCCTGGAAACAAGTTTTTAATATCTGAAAGCCTTCCTCAGGTGTATAGCAGAATATGGGCTTCATTTGTATGTTCAAGCCCTGCTGTGAAGAACTCTTGTGGAGCAAACTTGTTGGAGAGTGGAAATACAGAGAGTGAGGAATAACTCTTCTAACCATAAACAAAGTGTTAGTCCTGACTCAATATTCTTCATAATGAAGTCTGCACTAGACTTTTAATGTAAAAAAGCCTTACCTAACAAATATGACAATGAAGGTGAATTCTCTCTGGTATTCATCTGGTTGCTAATATTGGAATCAGTGCATTTTTTTTAAATACCCCCCCTTATTTTTTTTAAATTAAGCTTGGAGGTGTGATTAGAAGTTTGGTTTGTCGCTTTTTTTTTTCACATTGTAACATTAATTTATGGCTGAGTTTCATTCAGTCTTGTATTCAGAAGTGCAGTATAGCTATTAGTCATGTGTTGTCTGTAACATGGTTCTATAGTGCAGTAGCCAATTTGTAAAAAAAATAGAACAAAACAGAAAGAAAAACAAACAACAAAAAAGCCACAAGAAAAGAAAGTCTAAAAAAAAGTATATGGAGTATTTTGTGGTATGTACAACACAAATTAATTTTACACAAAGACGTTTCTAGGAAAATGAAATTCTGATAATTCATACTATTTGTATGAACAAATAAAAATTCTATTTTACGAAGCGACAGGCATGGCTGTGTTCATTTAGGAGGGTTGGATGTGCTGTCACCTGCACTGGCATGTCCATCCCAGGACTGTCCATGCAGCTGTGCTGGCCTAGTGGCAGAGCCCAGGAGCCTGTACTGAGGCCAGAGGGACAGGATCCTGAGCATGGGCTCCATGCAGCACTAGGCTGTTCTGGGGCCAGAGGCTTTCCTGGGGCAGAGGTGTCTGAGTGCTGCTCAGTCATTTGTGTGGGGCTGATCTGTCCTGCTGGACATGCCAGCATCCAGCACCAGGTTGGGGAAGAGATCTGAGGGATTACCCTTGGCCCTGCTGTGAAAACTGGATGGGCTGAGGGATGCTCCAGGACAAACTCAGTCCTTTACAGCTGCAGTGGAGAACCTCTCCAGTGCCAAGTTACTTTTCTAAAGCTTTGCTCTTACAATACTGATGCTGATCTAGCCTCTGGGGGCAGTGGCTGCTGTTGCTCCCTACACACTCAGCATTTTTTGACATAAAACTTCATTATCACTAAATTCAGAAGAGTCCCAGGCCGGTGCTATACAGAGCAACACCTGAAGAGTTATACAGATTTATGTAATGTACGAAATACAACTAAAAATGAATTTAAATAATTTCATTTTTCTTTGCAAGCCTTGCATCTGGTGCAGAATAATTGATGGTACACTTTAGGATTGTCCATTTTTCAGAGACCTAGAGAAGGAGTTGGAACAGAGCACAAGATTTAATTTAGCAATTTAGGAAGAATTTAACCTGGAAACCTCCAGCTGGTCAGGGCTGTAATTAGCTGTTCCCAAACTCTGGCAACGCTTAAATTCTATAGGTGTCTCATTTTTAAAATACGTAGATTTTACTTTAACATTCCCATGTAACTTTCAAGCAGCACAGCTGGATGACCCCAGCTTGACAGAGTTGAGCTGTTCCTTACCTCATTCTCACCTCCCCTTTATTTCGTTCCAAACCAGGTGTGAATGCCGCAGCAGATGTCAGTCCTGGAGGCAGCTTGAATCTGAGTTCACCCTGTTTTTACAACAGCTCGTGGACCCCTGTTCCTCACTTCTGTATTTGCTATGAGCTGCTCAGTTCTGGGTTGGAAAGAGTGTGGATGCTTTTCCTTCACAGGGGGGTTGGGGCTGCAGAGGATAGGGAAGGTAGTCCTTGAGTCGTTGTGGGGTTCAGCAGCTGCCCTGTTCTCTCTATGTCCCTGGAAGCTATTCCCAGTTGCGCCTGGGCTTGTGGATATTGGGGATTCATTCCCCAGTTTGGTTTGGGGGCCATTCTCAGGTGCTGTTTTGGCAAGAGCATCTAGAAGACAAGGATAAGGATGACCATGGGGTCCTAGATACAGAGAATGGTTTGCTCTGAAGAAGGTGGGCTGAAGGTTCTTCTTGTAGATATGGGAACCCTAGCTGAAGGAGGAAGTTCCTGAAGGCAGATGGATTGATGAAGAGGTAGGTGAGACTGTTGAGACATTGGTACTAAACATGGTGATAGCCAAGGTGTATTTACTTTTTCTCTTGGTTCATACAAGAAAGGTGAGAAACAATCTCCTTAACATAGAAATCAAACAGGTCTCCAGGTTGTGCAAGTGAATGTAGCATTTCTAGGGGAGATGCTTGGGCTGATGGCAGCATCCCAGAGCACCATCACCTTGCAGGGATAAGAATACACTGAGCAGGAAGGAATCCACCTGAAAGGGAACAGGCTGCTACCAGGAACACCTCTTTGTGGCATTCAGAGAGTGTTTAGACCTCCCTGCGGAAGGTGGAGGAAGATTGAAATGAGAAGGGATAATCTGGAGAGCCTGTAAGCTCTAGGGAAAGGTCTGGGGAGGATCTGTGAGGGCAAGAAGGATCTGTGAGGGTAAGTCCTGGAGTTGAGTCCATGCCAACAAAGGCATTGGAAAAGTTGGTAGATTTCATAGGTAGAACCACATTTATTGAGCTTTGGGCCAAAATGATTCATTTAAAAGTGCCTTGAAGCTTGAGAAGGTTTTCACTGGGGCCTGTTTTCAGGAAGATATCTTTATTATATGTGTGTATTTTCCTTGTTCCTGGTGTTCAAATTGCTGTGAGTTTGTGCTGCTGCCAGTCCTGGATCCCCAGCCACCAGGGAATTGCAGTTTTTGTTTTTCTCCCCTTCAAAAAATGTTACCTAGCCACTAGATCTGTCTGTAAATTGCTTTATTTGAAGCTAACTATTATCCTCCAATTTCTCCCTGTGGTTAAGAATCATGGTGTTTAAACTTTTCCTAATGCATATATTTAGAAAGGTAATAATAGTGACTAATTGGTTATAAATTATTCAAACATTTCTATGCAAGGCAATTGTTCAGCACCTTGTTAAATGGTTTGTTATTATGGTGCCTTAAGTTTTAGCTTTTATATTTTTCAGATTCTATGCTGTTTTAGTGTGTAGTTCTGGGCTTCATCTTAAGAGTTAGTAGGCTCTCTTCACAGAGCAGGTAGACAAAACAATTCCTTTCTAGCTTGGGACCAAGGACAAATTTTGGGTCCAGGGACAAAAATTTGGGGCCCAAGAGTGTAAACAACAGTGAAGAGGAGAGAGAAAACAAGGAGGATGAAGCTTCATGGCCTGAAGCTGTAATTGGACAATTGACTCCAATATGCTAATGGACCAAAACCTATAAAAGTGTGAGGCCTTGTGACCGGGCATCCAAATTTTTTTGGGGTCATTTGTATATTTGACTTGGGTGTAGCCCCAGTGGTGTTTCTGCACTGCCCAAGCTGTATTTTTTCAAGGAATATCTTTTATCCTTTTATTCTACCTGTTTTCATGTCAGCCTTCCCAGGCATCAGTTAGAGAGAGGAATTCCTGTGTCAAATGTTAGTGCTGGTACTTTCAGCTGGGATAATACCTTTTGGCCATTGCAAGTCCTCAGACCTTCCTGTAAATCAGGATTCTTTCCCTTTTTTTACAGATTAAAATTAGTTTCCTTGCAGCATCGGATTGTTGCAGGGTCCTATAGCTTAATTCTTTGAGAGAGCAGGTGATCCCATACATGCAGTAGGTTGGCTGGTCCCACTGTCTCTGAGCTCTTCTCACCAAGCTGTTTACTCTCTTTTTCTCCCACTGCTTTCTCTTATTTTCCAGAAGACCATGATTCAGTCCTGCAGGACTTTTAGATCTTGACTTCTGCCTCCGCAGTTTACTCTTTCCCCCTGAGAAGGGGCTTACAAATAGGATTTCAAGAATCAGACATTCTCATTGGAAAAATTTGCTTAGGAACTGGCGAGCATTGTCCTCCAGGAATATTATTTGCAACTATTTATGCAGTCAGCTCTAATTGTGAGTCTTAATTCATGGTCATTAAGTCCTCTGAGATGCTTGATAAGCAGCACTTCCGCAGTACTAAGGGTTCCTGGCTGCTCTCAGCAGTGAGCTGCTCACAGCAGTGAAGGCATCACCATTTTTCTTGCCTTGATCTTTTTCCCATCCCACCAGGGACTGGTAGGGAGAATATCGGTACCAGCTGCCCTCAGGAAGAATCTGGATATTGGGCTTTTGTCAGAAATTACAGGCCATGTGCTGGTAGCCACCTAAATCCTGAACAAAGAGATGAAGTTTTAAAATAATATGCTCCAAAAATGGCTTGGCAGGGAAGATGCAACTGACTGCTTTGACATTGAGGTTATTTAACTGGGAATTGATGTGTCAAAACCTTAAAAGCTTCACCCAAGAAAATTTAAGAAAGTGCCATGATTCCAGCTAATTAAGTAGTGTCAGCCAAATATAATTTATTTCTCACAATCACTCATGTCTACAAGAGAATTATCTCATTTTTTATTTCTAATGACGTACTCACTCTCATTAATCTGGCCATGAATTATTTTTATATAACTTTTTGGCACTGAAGCAAAGAATTTTTTTTTTTTAATAACGAGAGAATCCCTAGATAATTCTGCATCACTCTTGAAAGGGGGCAGGAGTGTAGCTTAGGTTTCATGGCACAACCCAGCCTCCCTTCCCTGAAATTCTGGTAAGCTCTAACCCAGGTCTTACCCAGGACTTCAGCTTATCCTTGCTTCCTGAAAAATTCCTTCTAGTATCACACTGCATATTCAGGCTCTGTTTTGGTCTTATATTCTATCAAATACGAGGCCTTTTCCTGCACTTCTCAAGAATTTTTTTTCAAGTGCTTTTCACTGAGCATCACTGGGCTTTTCTGTTTCTCCCAGGATCCCTGGCTCTTCTCATAGATACAGGCTGTTGCTGAGGTTTAAAATTTGGTTCCTTCGTTTGAATCCTCCATGGTTCTGTCCCAGGCATGTGTGTCCAGGTCATTGGAAGTGTTCATGTTTCTGCTTTACTGTTTTGGTTCATGTGTTGGTTTTTACTAATGGTTTGTTATCTCAAGTTCAGTTTGTTTCCAAGTCCAAAGGGCAAGCCCCGAGGATGCTCCCAAGCAGGACTGTTTTTTTCATCCAGTATCCCACTTTTGATCCCAGATAGCTCCAAGGGCAAGGAGATGAACCTTTGTTTTCTGCTGCTCATGGGTGTACAGGGGTGAATCTGTAATGTGGAGGTCTGTGCTCTGCTAGGTTTTCTTAGCAGTGTAATCCTTGAGCATAACCTAAAGATACCAGCAAATACCCTTTTTGCGAAAGGGCCAGTCCCACCTACAGAGCAAAGTAACTCAGGTGATTTAGAAAGGCAAGAAAGTGTTGGATGTTTCACATATATTGGCCTGACCTCCATAAAAATCCCATTGTTTCCAAGCACTTCAGAAGCAGAGCCTGCTACCCTCAAGCCACCAGAGCTCTGCGTCTCTCATGGGAGGAACTTCCACTTCCAGCCAGCCTGGGTTGCTGCCAGGTAATCTGGTTAGCAGGTGACCCAGGCAGACAGCAAGAGCTGCTCCAGCACTTCCCAGGTGAAAGCAGGAGGGAGCACAGCCAGGAATGCCAGGCAGGGAGAGTCTCAGCTGGCAGAGATCCACTGACTTCAAAGGGCAAGCTGGGAGGGAGCTGCAGGCAGTGAACAGATGGCTGGAGGGTAGTGTGGAGTGGGAAAGGGAGCACTGCACAGGGACAAATATTACTTTTCTGTGTCCTTTGTGTGGGCTAGGGCTGCTTAGAGGTACCTTATATGTAAGGGTATTTCTGAAACTCAGTGGGTCATGCCCACCTTGACAATAGATGTGTAATTTAAATTGAATATGGCTGACTGGCCACAGTTTGTAGAACTTACACCAGGACTAAAATTGGGATGAGTCTCATCTCATAAGATGAGATTTCCCTGGTGTTTCACCAGCATCTTTCAAGGGCCATATGGTTACAGTGGGCTTGGATTTACCATTGTCTTCTTCTCTGACAGGGTTCAACTCCAGCCAGGATCTCAGCCCCACTCACTCACTGTCCTCTGTTGGAATGAGGGACAGAATTGGAAGAGTAAATCTGAGAAAAACTGTGGCTTGAGATAAAGATAGTTCAATATGTAAAGCAAAAGTCATATTAGCAAGGAGATCAAAACTAGTCATGCATTCCCCACTTCCCATAGCAGGCAGGTGCTCACCCATCCCCAGGACAGCAGGGCTCCATTAGATGTAATGGTGACTTGGGAAGACAAACACCACCCCTCCAAATGTCTTCCCTTTCTCCTTCTTCCTCAGCCCTATATGCTGAGCATGATGCCATATGGGTCTGGAATATCACTTGAATAATCTGTCCTGGCTGTGTCTCCTCTCAACTCTTTGTGCCCCCTCAGCCTCCTAAGGGGTGGGATGGAGTGGGGTGGACAGCCGAAAAGGCCCTGACTTGGTGCCAGCCGGGCTCAGCAGTAGGGGAATCATCCTTAGGTTATCAATGCTGTTTCCAGCACAAATCCAAATCACAGCCCTGTAACAGGTAGTATAAAGAAAATTAACTCTATTCCAACCCAAACCAGCATATTTTTTTCACCTGTTCCCTCCTGGATGATCAGGCTCCAGTGCTGAATTTCTAAAGCTGAGCTCACGGAGGAACAACAGCAAAGTGAGCAGAAAATCAAATTCATGTTGTTGCAGCCCACAAGGCTGGAGGACTCTAGTTGCTCCATGATCTGTCTTGGCTGAGGACTGGGAGAGGCTCTGGAAAACCTGCGCTCAGTCCAGGATCCCACATCTCAGTGGGCAAAGGACAGACCATGTTGTTTACATCCTGCTGTAGGAGATGCAGAGCCGCTCTACTCTATGTCCCATCTCCCCTCCTCCTAAGCCAAAAAAACCCTTGAAAATCAAAAAGCCAAACATGGAAAATGCATCTAAAATCTGAAGGAGTTTTTGACTCATTTCTCCTTCCCAGATTTTCATTATTTCCTATGCAAAATCCACTTCACCCACAAAAACCTGCTTTGCAGAAATGTCCATGTAGTTAAAGACTAAGAAAACATCTTTCTGGAAAATGGAGTGGCACTAACACTTGTGTTAATTCTGCCCAAGCAGAAGGCAGGCAGAAGAGACAGTGGGGACTGGGGGCTTTCACAGGACCTTGACAGTTGGATGTGTCTCTACAGCAGAAGGCAGGTAAAAGCCCAATATCTCAGCTGATACCCGAGCAGACCTGCAGGTGAATTATATCAGGCAGACAGGGAGATGTGCTGAAGCTGTGTTGGTATCCAAATCCACCTGAAGTGCTGTTCAGTTATGGACTAAAACCGGGGTCGACTGCAGAACTCTCAGATGGCCCTTGGCTTTATTTGATCACGAGGATGATGGAAAGAGTAAACTTCAGCCCAAGTACTGTTCTGACAGGGGGAAGGTCCAAAACACAAATCTCCTGGGGCCCATCAGCACCAAGAAAGCACAGAGATGGCATCCCTGCTGAAGTGCAATATGGAATTTAGCAGATACCTACACAAAACCTGGGGTCACAGTCATGTGGGCAAGAGGGAATGGCTTCAAAGTGAAGGAGGGCAAGTTTACACTAATCATTAGGAAGAAATTCTTCCCTGTGAGAGTGATGAGGCCCTGGACCTGGGTGCCCAGAGAAGCTGTGGCCACCCCATCCCTGGAAATGTCCAAGGCCATGTTGGATGGGGCTCTGCAAAAGCTGGTCTGGTGGAAGGTGTCTGTGCCCATGGCAGGGAGTTTGGAACTAGGTGATCCTTGAAGTCCCTTCCAATCCAAATCATTCTATGATTCTACTTGTTGCATCTCCATCTGCAGTGTAGGCTGTGGTCTGCTTTGGTGATCCTCAGACAGGGACATAGAACAATACAGTATTAATTTTTTTCAAGCCTTTATATCAAATTCCAGTATGGAGGGCCAAATCCTGTTTTGTATAAATCAGCCTCACTTCACATGCTGCAGCTGAAGTTGTCCAAGTAATTTCAGTGGCTCCTGTAGGGTTTATGGCTTCTGGTGGGACCTACATTTATGGAGATCTAAGCTCAAAACACAGCAGCAAACACATGGACAGGTGGTCCTCAGCTCCCTCCTGAGTAGCCCTGTGGTACTGATGCAGATTGGTGACTTTGACAAGGCCGTGGATGCCTGAAGTAATAAAGCTAAACAAGACATCCAGCTGGCTGTCAGTCCTCACAAAATTCATATGCCATGTATCAGGCTAGCATTAGTCATTCATTCATGGAGGGGGAACAGTGCCTGGATCTCATTATATTCCTCTGTGTGTATTTGCTTTATGCCTCTTTCTTTAACAGGGTGTTTGGCTTGCTCAAGTTGGTTGCTCAAGTATTGTGCTAGAAAATACAGTATTTATGTATAAGCAGTGAAAAACAGTGAGCAGTCAGGGGTGCAATTCCAACAGGACAGCACTGTGAGGGGTCCTGTGCAGGATATTTTGGAGTAAGGAGATCAGGATGCTGGGATTTGGACACAAAGCCTGGAATACTTGAATAGTTGTGGAACTAGAGTCCGTGAAACATTTGTTGAGTGTCTGTATTGCCATTTGTGACAGAGCCTGCAAAAGGGATCAACCCTTGTGCTTGTGTGCAGCTCTTTAAAGATAGTGCTGAAGGGCTGTATTTGGGTCTGCACAGACCTTCATTGCAGAAGGTCATCTCCAGAAGTCCTGACTATCTCAGGGGCTTCACTTTCTGCCCTCTCAGGGAGGGATAATGATGATCTGGGTGTTTCCTTGCATTTTGCAGATACTCCAAAAGATTTATAGTAAGGTGCTTTTCTTATTGTGTAAGTCCTATTTTCAATAGCAATTTGGTCCCTTGGAACTCATTTTCCTACAGAATACTGATGAGGACTAGTTTTCTATGGCCTCTAGCATGAAAATATAGAAGCAATTTCTTTACAGTGTTAGAAGCCTATTTAGGATCTGAGCCTCAGGACAGATGATTTCAGAAATTTTTACCTCAAAAAATTTTTACCGCTTCAGCTCCAGATGTTCAGGTCATTTTGCTGGCTCTTCAGAGGTTCACAACCCTTTTTGGAGGTTATTTAAAAAGCTAAAACAAAGTTCTGTGTTTTGGAAGGCTTCCTTTATGCTCCTCGATTGTTAAGACAGAGTGTTTTTGGCAAGTTGCTTACCCTGCCAGACCACCTTTGTGTTGTTTCCATCCTGAGAGCAGAGGTCTCAAATCTGCCTTACCTTACCCTGACAGAATTGTTAATTCTGAAGCAGCACTTGGATACTACTTATGGATCTTTTTTGCTGTTCACCACCTTCAGTCTCCTGTTTTAAAGTTTAAATAATGATGTAACTTTGAACAAACAGTAAATTCAGGAACAGCTTATAGTTTAGAAAAGATTGACTAATTCTTGTCAAGGGCAAGCTGGCATAGCTGTGTTGATTTCAAGGGAGCAGAACTGATTGATTTTAACAATATGGTGTTAAGCCCTGTTTCTCCAGATGTTCTGGTGAATGCCTGCAGATAATGAATCCTGTTTGGAAATGTGCAGAAATTTATGAATATTTGTGGGATAAAGATGTTACATGGATTATGGTGACCTGCTCCAGGCATGCCTCAGTGCAGGGCAAGAAGCAGCCCTGCTCTGCTTGCTGAGACATAGATGCTGCCAGAGAGACCCTAATTCAGCTGTGGAGGACAAAGCTGTTGCAATCATTGCTGAAGGTGGATTTGTCAAGTGAGTCATCGTAGCTTGCTCTCTGTGCCTGTGTGTGTGTGTGTGTGTGTGTGTGTGTGTGTGACATAAACATCTATTATCTTCATTTGTAAAATTTTTCCTTGCCTCACCTCAGGGCAGATACTTCTGAGAGCTCAATTACAGGCACTTATAGCTGCTTGACGACACTTCTGGCAGAGTGCAGGGCTGTGTCCCTGTCAGAGAGCAGATCTCTCTTTACTAATGTACTGACATCAAGCAATGCCTAAAGTCACCTAGAAAGCTGCTGAGCTTCTCACAGGGATGGAAAGAGATGAAGCTTGGAGGGTGAGGTCCTTGTGGCTGTGCAGGAATTTCCCAGAGGTCTTTAGTCACTTTGAATCACATTGGGATGGAAGGACAGCTTCTCCATGGAAGAAGTCTCCAAAAGCATTGCCATTCAGACAGGAGAAAATTCGTCCCTGCACCACGAGTGCAAAGGGGTTTATCCAAGGATGGACAGGGAGCCTATGGCAGTGCTTGCAATCCAAGGTGGATTCCAGTCTCTCAACCCACAGTTCTTTAAAACATTTAAACAAATACAAATCCCATCTGAGGATTGGACCCTTGCTCTCTGGAGGGATTAGAGAAGCAGAAACTCTCCTGGTGTCAGAGCCACCCACTGAAACCGTCCCTGTGGAGCTTGAGGGGGTGATCCCTGCTGTCCTTCACCAGCATCTCCCCACCTGGAGGAGGCCTAAGATGAGGAAGGATCTCTGGAGGTGTACAGCACCCAAATGATGCCTTTTGAAACAGCTGTTTAGCAACCTCCTGTTCTGCTAGCTGGCACAATGAGGGTAGGAAGGGGATAGGAGTCTCCTGAGAGTGACCTGGGATCTTTTAAAGGCTTATTTATTAAAAATAATAATGCTTTCTTTCTCCTTCTAAAAAGCTTGTGGAAGGGGTCTGCATGGTCAAAAGACAGCTCCAGCTCCAGCTCCAGCTCAATCATTCTTCCTAATGACCAACATCTTGCAGCAGTGAAGGGTCACAATCAACCACAGCCTACATTATTACACAATGAAATTGTAATTATGAGAGGGAAGCATGGCATAACACTTCCGCATCAGTCACCCCAGAACTTCACACTTTGCTGGCAACTCTCAGAGAAGTTCACTGAAGTATTTAATGAAGATGCTTCCTTCCTCTCTTCTCTCCTGCCCTGCTATCCTGGTTCAACACAAGCAGGAACTCAGGAGGAAGCCAGGTGAGGGAAAAAAAGTAGAAAGAGTTCATTGCACCAAAACTCTTCAGAGCTAATCCCTTGTGTCCTTACTGCTCGCCTGGTGCCACAGTATGTCACACATCTGTAGAAGTAGGAATCATTTCTTTTAGCTGTAAATTCTAAATATTTTTGAATGAAAACAACAATATCTTGGCTGACCACAAAGGTTAAAAACAAGAGAAGAATGAGCACCTGGAGTTTTTGTTGCTCCAAGATGAATTATTATGACAGAAACAATGTAGAAGTTCAGAAGCAACTATTTTCATGAAGAGTTTGATTCCATTTTGAATATACCTGAGGAAAAGTGCCTATAGAGACTTTTTATAGATAAGACAAATGAATTAACTATTTTGTAGTTAGCCAAATAAAATTTTTGTTTCAAATATTGGTCAGAAACTTCCCTCTTATGCTGAAGAGGCCAAATATCTGCCAGAAATGAACCTTTTGAGGAGTGGCTGGATGGATTTAGATGACCTCAAGGTCCTTTCTAGCCTATCTTCTGTGACCCTCTGACATTAATCTCTGTTCTAATGGCCTGGTCATCAATTATCACTGGAGAAAGGAAAATGTGATTTGATAATGTCTCCCTGGCTGCGTTTGCTGCTCCCTTGCCCCTAGAACAGCATGCTGGGAAAGGAGCTGGGACACACCTGTACTGAGTTTGGTTCCCACAGGGGATTTTTCAGAAGATGCTACAGCTTATGGTGGGTTTCGTTATGTTCCTGTATTGCCATGGAGCACAAGGAGAATAAAATGCCCATCGTATTCTCACACTTAGACCTCCCCAGTGAATGAAATGGATGTAGATAAGTCCAGTTCCTTGTTCTGGCTCATGAGGGTGGAGGGGATCCAGGTCAGTTGTATCCCTGAATGGGCACCTTGTGGGGTTGAGGTGAGTCTGGGCCAAAACAACCACAGGGCTGATCTCTACTCCTAGGGCAGATCTGACAAACTGGGCAGAGGGGGTTTTCTTTGCAGCAAAGCAGCAGTAACTTGAGCTGCTCTGATGCCTGTCCATGGGCAGCCATTTCTCTGTTCAGCAGAAGATGACAGCCAATGCAAGATCTCCCTCTCCCTCTCATTTAGTCTGCAGCCTTCTTTTCCCCAGGCAGCAGCTCCCAACACTGGCAGAAATCTCCCCTGCTCCCATTTATTGAGGGCTTTTTCCCTTCCCTTTTCACACCCAGTTGTGTTGATATTCACTGGTCAATTCCTTCACTGAGCTGGTTTTGTGTTGACAAAGGGTACAATGATTTCTTTTATCATATATTTTATTTTTCATCTCATGTCCCCCAATTGAAGAAATCCTGTTTGTGAAATCTTCTGCATAAAGGTGTCAAGGCTGGGTTAGAAACAGGGGGTTTCTGTTGCAAAACATCTGAAGTGTCTTGTGGCTGTCTCTGGTTGTATTAGCCTTGTGGAGTGCCAGGAAAATTGGCACTGGAGCAATTAATCTGTTTGTAAACTTCTCTGGATCCCAGAGATTGGGCTCACACAGAACTCTGACTCAGGGAGGGTGTCACTGGGCTGGAGAAGACCCTGAGCTGCTTGTCCAATAAACTTTTGAAGTGATTCCTACCAGAGGATAAAAAATTCTCCCTCACAGATTCACAAAATATCCTGAGCTGGAAGGGACCCACAAGGATCATTAATTCCAGCTCCTGGCCGTGCACAGACACCCCAGCAGTCCCACCCTGGGCATCCCTGTCAGAGCTGTCCAAACGCTCCTGGCGTTCTGGCAGTCTCAGGGCCGTGCCCCTTCCCTGGGGAGCCTGGGCAGTGCCCAGCACCCTCTGGGGAAAGAACCTTTCTCTGAAATCCATCCTCAAACCTCCCTGACTCAGCTCCTGCCATTACCTGAGATCCTGTCCTTGATCACAGCAAGCAAATATCAGAGCTGTCCCTCTGCTGCTCCTTGGGAGGGAGTTGTGGCTTCTCTGAGGTTTCCCCTCAGCCTCCTCTTCTTCAGCCTGAACAAACATAGGACAAAACAGGAGAGGGGAAATTAAAACATCACTGAGACAATCTTCCTCTTCAATGAACTTCAGAGGTTTTGAGTCTTCAGTTGTTATTAGACCTTGCTTTTAAAAATGTTAGTATAGAGTTCACAAGAACAAAACCCTAATCAACGCACAGTGTGTATTAAACAATTAATTCATGGGAATAAAGTATCAATGATTGGTGTCTATGGCAGACATCTGTTTTCTCACTGGCCTGCAGCCATCCCTTCCCTGGCTGTGATCTCATCAGCCAAGTGAGGTCAGCTGAGTTTAGCTCTTGGATGAGCATCATCATGGGGATGCAGTACTATGGGAGCTGTGTGATGGTACGTGTAGGCTTCTTCACTGACACCTGCCCTTCCTGAGAGCAAAGGGAATGGCCGGCAGGTCATCAGCCTCCCTAGGATGATAATCTTGAAATGCTGGGCTCACTGACAAAATCAGTGTGTGCGTGTGTGCTGCCCATGAACTAGAAAAAGCTTCTGGCTAGAGATTGTTCCTGAATATTGTGATATATTTGTGTTTTTATGTGATGCTGAATGGCAGAAGGGTACCTGACTTGCTTCTGGGCAAGCAAAGAGTGTAAAAACTCAAACAACTATTGATTGGTGTTATTCACAGGAAGGAACCAAAGGTGTACAAGATTTTAGAAGAGTTTTAATAAAAAGGGAAGAAAAGACATGTTTTCACAGTGATAAAGCAGTTTCAGATGGTGTTGACTGATGTCAGTGGATCTTTGGCAGAGTGAGAGGAGAGCAGTCCCTGAGATGACCAGATGTGGCTCTGACTCTACTTAATTTCTGTAGCAGGAAAGGATTTGGTTCTGAGAACTAAATTCTCCAATCTGGAGCACAGATATGAATGCATATGCATATGCAAATGCAAAGGCATTTCTTGAGGTGGAAAAGTTTGGGGTTTTTTTCAGTTTTACCCCCTTCCTCCTAGAAGTAGGCTCAGCTGTGCCTCCAGTGCCATTAGAAATGTGGAATTGCCCATTGGAGGAGGCCCACAGCTGTCAGTCCCTTTTCTGTGCACTTTGTGAGCAGAGCAGGCCCCTTGCCATGTGGAAAACAGCGTCTGAGTTTCAGCTAGGGAACGAAAAGTGTCTTCTGTCCCAGACAGAATATGTCCTTTAGGCTAGAATGTTTCTCCCCTGTCCCCCATGGTGCTCACTGACTGCGCTGGCTTGGCTGTCCTGGGCTGAGCAGAGCCCATTGCTGCTGAGCCACACTTCAAAGAGCTTTTCTTTTTTGCCATCCTTAGTGCCATCAGCTCCTCAAATCCACAGTTTCTTTCCCATTGCAAAAGGCTACTGGGAAAACTGGGCTTAGCCCGGAAACCTGTTTTCCTATCTGGTTATCTCTCCTTTCCAACCCTTTGACTTGCTGGCACTGAGTGAGGCTCTGTATTTCCCTCATGATGCTTATTTTTGGATAAAACACCTGGCATAATTACACTCATTCACTCTGTTTCTCCACAAAACCGGAGTGTTCCACCAATTTTGTCTTGCCAAGCTAAGCTCGGTCCTTCGAGCTGTCCCAGCACCCAGTGGGAAGCTGGAGACAGTCCAAGGTTCCTCTGTGCTTTGGGGGGTTTAGTGCTGATTTCAGTGGATTGTCTGAGCAGCCAGAGCTGCCTTCCTGACACATCACTTGAGCTGAGTAATATCTTAAGTGCTTCTAAGTCCAACTTTGCTATTGCAAATGAGGGCATGATGGCAGGGAGAGGGTGGCCGGTTCTGTTTTGAATTAACTTCTGCTTCTGAGGCCTTAATTACGATGGTGTCATTTCTAGAGCCCTTTGTTTTTTTATTCCTTTCAAGTATTAGTGGTGGAAATGGAGTCAAATCAGAAAGGTGAGGGTTGCATTGTAATAGTGTGCATCCTTGTGGCAGGGACTGAAGAAAAAGGTCAAATATGGTGGATTTCATTATAAAAACAGCAGGAAACTGGTTCTGTGCGTTGACAGCTCCTGGAGTGGAGCAGAAGCTGTGTTGATGTTATCATGCACTTAATTAGATGTTTTGAACCCGAATGAGTTCACACTGGGGATGTCATTGGCTTCGTGTAGTTTTAAGGGAGGGTTCACAAGTAGTATTTGGCCTCTGGAAAGGCAAATTAGTCTAAATGGGGCTTTAGCCCAAACGATAGAACATGAGCAATTGCATGGGTTGCTAATGGTGCTTTTCAGTTCCAGCCTCTCTATTTAAAAGCTGACAGGAGTCTGGTGTTGTCCTAGGTTACAATGTAAAAATGTGCCAGAGGGTCTGTATTCTATCTCCATCTTCATGAACTGTTGAAACCAAGGAGGGGCAGTGTTTTTCTTTGCCTCCTCCCCTGGACTATCTCCTGTTAATTGGCCATTAACACCTTGCCCTATGAGTCATAGATAACTCCCTCCGGGAGCCCTTTGTATTTAATGGGCCGTTGTGAGGACCCACCCCATGACTCATAGAATGACATCAGCCCATTGTGAGGATCCACCACATGACTCATAGAATTACATCATCCCATTGTGAGATGCTCCACCCGGGGGGAGGAGCCAAGCATTCCCACCTGGATATAATGTGGGAACTGGGACAGAACAAGTAGCCCTTACCCACTGGTTTCCAGAGGACAAGAGCTACCAGACCTGTCTACAGGATCACTATGTCAGCAAGACCACCTCATCTGGACTGCTGCCACGACCCTAACTAGCAGGGTATCAGGTTGTATTCTGACTCTGTCAGTGTTTTTGTTTCTTTGTATTACTTGCATGTATTTTACTTTTTCCTATTAAATTATATTTCTGACTTAGTTTGAAAGCAAAACCAGTGAGACTCTAGCAGAGGTGTTGAGACAAGCAGTTTCTTGGTTTTGCCTCCTCAGGGTGATGTTGGGAAATGGCTGTTCCTCTCTGGTGTGTCCTGGGAGGTGTAGGCACATCGCTGCCCTTGGGATGGAAACAGTGCCAGAGACTTTAGTCTGCAGCTGGTGAAGGGTCAGGGAAAGATCCAAGGAGCTGAGCAGAGTTACACAAAGCTGGTTCAAATACAGGGTCTGCTCAGTAACGTCAGGATGAAATACCTGTCCTTTCCATTGTTTCCTACCTTCACCCAGCCCCCTGCAGCCCAGGTGGTAGACAGTACCAGGAGACAACCTCACTGGACACGGGGACATACCACAGCAATCAGGGCACACAGGGATCAAATTCCTCCTCAGGTGTTTATCCTTTCTGGTTTCTCATTGGAAGAGGTCAAAAAGAGAACTTCACACCTTGGAAGACCTGGCTGATAGCCCATGAGTGGAGCAGGACTGGGAGGGTCCTGGGAGAGTGGGTCTCTCCTGGCTGCTCTGCTCTGCTCTTCCAGAGATGGGCAGCTCTGGAAGTTCCAAGCCTTAGGGATGGACATCTGGGGAAAACACTGATCTTAGTTTTGCCAGACTGATGGAAGAAGCATCAGAGCAGCTTTAGGTGCTCCATCTGCACTGTGTGTGCAGCTAAGTCAGGCCAAGATGTATATCCATGCTGTGTTTAATTCAAAATAATGAGCTGTAGAGGTTCACCAGTCTATGAGGGAATCTGAATATTTCTTGAGGATGCTCACCCATAGTGTAGTCACCAGTTTTGGAAGAAAGATGTCACACACTCTGTCACTTTGATGGGAAATAGTAACCCAGCAGGACCTAGCACCAAGAGTCCTGTTTCAGCTACCAAGCACTGCGGAAGTGAGAATGAATGGGAACCTCATTTCCCCCTCTTGAGGCTGATAAAACTCCACCAGGGTTATAACCCAGCAGCCAGGAATGACAGCACTGAAGCCTTGGAGGGATAAAGCTGGTGTTCCCCCAGCCTGATGGTGACAAGTGGGCTCAGGTGGGTCCTTTACCTTGGAATCATAGAATCACTAAAATTGGAAAGACCACCAAGATCATTGAGTCCAATATCCCTGTGTCACTGTGATGAGCTCTATAACCTCCCACTTCTCCAGAAACTTGCACCTAGGCCTAATCTTCCTTTAAATTTACCTTAATTATGAATGCAAGACATCTCTTAGAAATCATGTCAGCTCAGAGTAAGGGAAGGGATTAAGGTAGGATTTGGGATATGCTTCAAGTGACTGTACTTAGCACTTCTAACACTGAAATCTTTAAATGAACAAAAAGGTTTGCCCAGAGCCTGTAGTCATCAGCTAATTGCTGAATTTAAGACACAGTGCGACTAATTAATATTTAGGAGCTTGCATTATATATAATAGTGTTCTTCCTGTGCTTGCACATAGCAAGCACCCAGAGATGGGTCTCAACTGCCCAGCCCTTGTGCCATGGTGTCTGTGCCACTCCCTGAGCCAGGACCAGGCACCAGTCACCAGTGCTGTTATCCTGCTCCTCCTGTAGAGGGGCTGGTGTCCCAGGGAGCACACTGGAGCCCCAATTCTGCCACTGCCCTTGGCATGCAGATCATCATTCCCTGCCTGCAAGTGGGGATAATTTTTTAGGCTGTCATTGAGCTGTTAAAAGTTCTTGCATCTTACTAGGGAAAAGAGTTGTATGTAAGGGTGGGCAGCACAACTGAAGAGGAATTGTGCCATCAAAATATCAGTGACACAGTCAGAGGTAAATTTCTATAGCTGTGGAATTTCAAATCCATGCGTAGGCTCTCTCAGCAGTCAGCAGAAAACTGGGAGTACTCCCAAACTATGGCTGAGGTGAGCTGTCTGTGGAAGCAAAGCCCTAGATGTTGGCTCTCCTACTTTCAAGCCAGAGTTAATTATCTCAAAAAGAGTAATTCTGTTGGGTGTAAGTGATATACTGTTTTGCTTGCATTTACATGTTGTCTGAAATGATTTGTCAACAATCTTCTGTAATTAGATCTTGATTTAGGCTAATCAGGACATGTCTTGTTAACCCAAAATGTGTATTTAAACCCCCATTGACTAATAGGGAATAGGGAACAAGCGCATGCTTGGAAATATGAAATATTTTCACAAAAAGAGTGAACTGAAATACTCAGCCTTTTTGCTGTTTCAACCATTCTTTCCACTGGCAAGAAAAAAATCCTTTATTCTAGTAGCATGAACTGTCTCCAATTATTTTGCCAAGCTGGGAAATTTGTGAAAATTCTACTCTGGAAATGTGGAAGAAAAACATGCCTGTACAGTAAAGTGTTTTAAAGCCACTGCTGACAAAGTGGTGAAATTGTGGCTTTGTTCCAATTTTCTATCTGTTGTTTTTCCTTGTGTCCAGAAATTTCAGGACAGAGTCAATTTTGTAAAAGTCACTTGGATTCCACAAGCACTGAATTTGCAGCCTTGCTAATGTAATTAATGTCTATTAAGTGAGTGTGTTCCCTGAGCAGCTTAATAGGAAAATCTAATAATGTTTCCTATTGGAATGTTCCCTGTTAAATTGCCCAAGTGCTTTAGTGTATGTTTTCCGTAGGCAGCACTGTATAATAGAAATGTTACACAAATTAGTATTAGGACCTTGGTGAAATGGAATATTTTATTTAATTTGATCTTACAGCCAGGATGCAGAGTGATTCCTTCTTTGGCCTCACCAGTGTAAGGCCAGGCAGAATTAGGTTTTGCTGGGATCACCTTTGGAATGACTCCTCCACAGCCCTTGCCTACAGAGTGGCCAAGGTTCGTTTTTAACCTGACCTCTAAATGCCATTTAGTAATGTCTTTGTGGAGCAATAGCATGGCAGGATAGCTCCATAAAAATAGGAATCCTGTGGCTGACCAGTGTTGTGTTGTTTTTTTTTAAGGTGGGTAATAAAAGAAGAAAATGGAAGCTCGTGCCTCTGTTTTCGTTTTGTAGCAGAGCTGCAGGTGTTTGAATAAAGCCCCCCTTGTTCTTTAGGCATTGCTGCTGCCCCATTTGCTGGAGCCCCACTGGGTTTACTCAGGGCCTAAGAGGTGGTTAATGGAGCAGGGACAGTCAGACCCTCACACCAAATTCTCTCCCTGACCTCTCCATGTGCTGAGATGGCAGAGAGATCAGCTGGGTCTCCCACTGGGTAGGTACAGAGAGCTAGAAGAGCACAGCCACTGACCTGCTTGTGGGGTGCCAGCCGTGAGTGCCCACAGCTGGGCAATGTCTCCATCATCCCTATTCTACTCCTGGGAGAACTGAGTCATGAGGAGGGCACTACACCCATCCCCTTGAACGTGGGGAAAGGGTGAAATCCCAGAGGAGCTGCTACTCTTCTCAATAACTACACGGTAACCTTGGTCAGTCAGCAGTAAATGCCCACATTAAACTCTTCCATTCAAAATCAAAGTGACAAACGTTTGTGCTACATGAGGGAGATACCGGGTTGGTTCAGTCTGGGGTGGTGCAGCTCCAAGAATTCAGTCTCAGCAAAATAATAACTGAAAATTAACTGAGATTTGTTCCCCTTTTAGTTGTTTCTGTTCTGGAGAGGGGAAGGGATGAACATCCCCCTGGAATTTAGGGGAATGAGAAGGGCAATTTATTGAGGAAACTTTCTGAGATGGGCAGTGTATTGCAGTTAGTATGTAAGGGGAAGGGCTTGCCTCTCTCTTCAGGCTGCTGCTTTAACTCACCCCAGGAGGAAATCACCAGGCCAGGGGCTCTTTAATTTTTCATCAGGCAAAGCTGTTTCCTTCCCTAGCAAGGAGAATTTCTTCTTCAGAGCAGACCAATTAACTTCTGTCCTGTGCACCATCTTGTACTTGGGGCTTGCAGCACAGCTCCTGCAGCCCCTTCTGCAGCATTGGGCACTTCTCAGATCTCTGAAGTCAAGACCTCCTCCAGGAGCAGCTCTGGGTGTAAATTGGGCTGATTGTACAACCTGGTCTAGTGGAAGGGGTCCCTGCCCACAGCAGAGAGCTAGAATGAGATAGTCATTAGTGTCGTTTTCAAGCCAAGCCATTCTGGTATTCTTTGTCTGAGGTTCACTGGCCCTGTCTGTCTTCTAGAAAAGCACCATGATCATGGCAGAAGCTTCCCTGGGTCCAAATCCTCTCCCAAACAATGAATTGCTAAAACAAAACTGAGAAGTCAGGAGCAGCCCCAGGTTTCCTGGTTCAGTGAACTGTGAGCTGCTCTCCTGGTCCAAAAGAAAACAAGATAGCTGGACTTTCAAAAAACATTGACAGACATAATTCTGATAGAGAGAGTTTTCCTGATGGCTTTCAATGGCATTTAAGCAAAGCTAGAGCTGAACAGGTAGTGCTGGTATACAATGGCTGGGGAACAGGGAAGGGACATAGAGAAGGGAAATTATTTGAGCAGTTCCCAATGGAAAATTATTTTAACAACAACAAACCCATTCTGTCTGCTTGTAAAACAATGAACCTTTAATCCTTATGTCCTCTAAGTGAAAAACCCTGGGCAGGCACAACTTTGACAAAAAAAGCATTAAACAGGGAAACCTACACTTCTTGTGTGCTCCCGTTACCAGCTGCAAAGTGTCTTTATAGATTTCAACTGTTACTAAGGAAAAAAAAGTTGGTTCCTCATACTGATGAATCTGTAAAACCTTTCCTTGGCTTTTATGGGTTTTCTTATTTGTTGGGGGAGAGTTTAATTGTGTTGGGTTTTTCTTTTATTTCCCCATGAACATTAAAGCAGTTCTCAGAAGCGAGCTGGTCTCACTTTCACTTTGAATTAGAGAAACTGAGGCAATAATGGGGCTGTACCTTGTCCAAAACCATAAAAAGGGTAAATGACAACATTTGGGGTAGAATCCAATTTTTTCCTGGTTCAAGTTGGCTGTGCAGACACTCAAGAGGGCTTCCCTGGAAGTAGGTCAGAACTATTTCCCTCACCTGTGAGCCAAGCTCATACAGCGTCATACAGCCCACTTCATACCACTTACCTATTGATTTATATCTTCACTTGAATGCCTTATGTACAGGCAGATCTGGCAGTAATGATACTTTATAAAATCCTTCAGTTTTCTTGGTTTTGTACTTGATGTCAGCAGTCTCATGCCTGCATGGAGCATCAGCATGAACCCTCTGGAAATTATTGATGAGATGTTGGCTCCATGGCAGGAAAAGGGGCAAGATCTGCCTTTCTCTTGAAGTATTTGGCTTTTATTTGCTATCTGTAAATGCAAACAGTCATACTGGGACTTCCCTGGCCAGGAACCACTTGGTTTAGGTACACCATAGAGAGATACCGTTTTTCATGCCTGTGATGTTGCTGTCTTGGGTCCCTACCACGATATGCTTTTCTTAGTTGAATATTGCTGCTCAGCTAAATTGAAATTAATTTCTCTCTTATGGGACACTATATTTTTAGTGAGTGCTGGGTGAAACAGGGAGGTGGGTCTGAGGACAGCGCTGTGGCAGTGTGTGTGTGTGTTCACTGGTGTCATCCAGGCCAACTTGTCCAGGCCTCATGTCTCCTGAAGGCATGAGATGGCTACAGAAACATGATTTCTATGGGACCTTGCAGTCTATTCCCTGCATTTGAGAGAAAAACATTGCTGTTCAGAAGGGAAAGTAATAGAAAGTGCTGTCTGGGGTGGTGGGACACAATACCCCCGCCACATCCTGGCCGTAGCTTACATTGTGGTCCTGAGTCGGGCTCTTCAAGGAGGTACTGGTGATATTTGTCCTTGTAAAGCTGGAAGCTGAACTTCCTGATGCATGGTTTGGAAGCTTCCATGGTTTGAATCCTCCTGTGATCTGGGGCACTGAAACTAAATATAGTGGAGTGAAAAAGGGGGATGAAAGGGGGAAGAGACAAAGTGGAATATTGTGCTAAGTTTTGTCTGCAACCAAACCCCAATCTGTGTGTGCTGTTTGACTTTGTCAGGTGCTCTTGTCACAAAGACTGTTTTCTGCAGTGACGGTGTCTGGATGATGCTGATATGAACAGGAGTTCGGGATGTATGATGGACTATCTGGTTTTAATAAAATAAAGAAACACTCTGAATCCCTGCCCAAAGCACAAATGAAGTCTGCAGCATGTTAACAAGACGAGAAAGTCTGGCCAACTCACTTAATCTATTCTAAGCTCCTCTTGGCTTCCAGATGTTCATCCTGAATCACAAGCCAAAACATCCTGGGAGAGGCTCTTGCTGTCATATTTCCAGCCCATCTGATAAGGCTCTTGCCTTCAAGCTGGCATGCTGCTGCAAGATTCCCACTCTGCCCTAGCTAGGGGTGTCAGCTTAGGGCTTTGAGACAGATCCAAACTGTAAATAGAAAACTGAGGTTTTGTTGACCAGATGCCTCACCAGCTGTATGCCTTTGACCTCAGAGCTCCCCTTTGGGACATGTGCTTTTTCCACAGATGGGCACCTTATTTTCTTGTCCAGTGTCATATCAAATCCTCATGGCACTTTTCGCTGTTTTAAAGGGTGTGCAAAGAACTGGGCAATGACGATTGTTCTAAAGGAGGTCCAAGCTCACTTCTGTTCCCAGACAAATCTACCTGACAGGCACATGCTACCTTGTCGACAAAACCAGGCTAGGACATCTTGGCTTTGCCTAGGCTTCCAGATGGGCCCAAGGAAGCAGGGAGAGCCCTGTGCTAATGTGGGAATGGGTTTGGGGCTGGTGATGGTCATGCACTTCATATTAGACTCACAATTCACAGCTCTAGACTTGGACTTCCTTGTTCTTCCTTGTCTCTCTGGGCTCTGACTTGCTTTGCAAAGAGCAGTGTAGGTTTTGGACAGGGCTCAGTAGCCCATGCTGGAAGGACAAAGCCCCTGAGCTGTGCCCATGACCAGGCTTCTCTGAGGAACCTGATGAGTGAAGGGGGAGCAGGGGAAGCAAGAAAGGGGAAAGACTCATCCCTGATGATTTTCCCAAGCACTTGATAGGGGTTTGACTGCCCAGACAAGGCTAAAACTCATCCCAAGGGACTTATCTTCGCCACAAACCCTGGCTTTTCCATAGTTAAATAGAAGATGCTTCAGACTGACTTTTCAGTGTTTCTCTGAATTATCTGTGTGTTCTCCTACCAAACATTGCAAGTACTTGCAATTTTTTCCCCCAAAAGAGCGGAATCTAGTAATTTTTTTCTTCTAGGCTTCAGAGGAAATGGAAAGGTACTTAACTTATGTTTTATTCATTGCAGTCACTATCTCTTGTTAATTTACTTACATTATTTACAGAATTTTAAAGTATTTTGTGTGTCAGGCAGCATCCCAGGTCCTATAAAATGCTAACTTGCAAGCTGTATCAGAGGCACACATCTTTCCTGGGCCTCTAGGTAGACAAAGGGTCATCCCCATTCTTAATTTATTTTTTATGATTCTATATTTAAATGCAATAAAGCCTGCTTGAATGGCAGATCTCAGGCAACGCACTTCTCTGTGTGGTTAAATTTTATGAAGATCCATTGTGGTTGTGCTACTAGTACAATAAATTTAATTTTTGATCTAGTGCCCTTAATTACTAAGGATGACTGAACCTGGTTTAAGTACAGGAATAACTGTCTTGGATTTTTGCCCTCAGTGGGAATGAACATAAGGTTCCGAAAGTTCAAGTAACTTTTAGAAAAGAAACTAAGATTTATTTCCACAGTTGCTTCTTTGCACTTCCTGATTCAAGTGAGAGAGGAAGGGGGGGGGGGAAACTAAAACTCCAGAAGGTCTTAAGGTTTTAATCTCATGTTTGTGAGCTCTCAGCAAATTGGTCCAGTTCCCAGCCTTGGGGTGTTGGAATCTTCTGAAGTGCTGTGGCAGTTGATGCCATAAAACTGGGCAACACATGAAGATTTAGGGACAGTTCAAGATAGTCTAAATCACTGTCACATGCCTGAATTGTGTCTTTCCTGCTCCTCAGTTGCCTCTCAAGGTTTAAGGTCTATCAATAGGAAACACGAGACAGTAGATTCCAGGGGCTTTTGTCCTGGCAGAGTAAGGCCAGAGGTATGTGGTCACCACAGCACATCCTATGAGTGTCTCTTGGTCACAGTGGTTGTCAGCACTGGTGTCTGCTGTGCTTCTCCAGGTGTTCCTGAGGTGTTCCCATGCTCCTCTGCCCAGCTAAGAGGACATGGTTATCCCACTGCTGATGCAGAGCACTGCTTATCCAGGCCTCTCCTGATTGCTCTGGAGAAATCTTAGGTGAAAATATGAAAATATTTTTCTGTGAAGCATCCCATTCCTGTTTGCTGAATATGGGAACAAACAACCCCACCGGTCTGGAGCTGCTCCTGGAGATGGGAGGCTGAGGCTGTGCTGCAAAGGAAATCAATGGTTAGGCTGGTACAGGGTCAGGCATGATTCTGACAGTGGCCAGGGCTGGATGGGCACCAGAGCACCAGCCAGCTCCTCCTTGCAGATACAGCCCTGGCCTCCCTCCATGGTTTACAATTCAGACAATTCTCCTTGGCTTCTCCTGTAGTCTGTCTGAACCAGAATGCCTCTTCACCATCTGTTCAGCCTCCAGCACTGCTAGTGTGTCAGATCAGTAGCTCCTCCATTCTCTACGGAGAGGTCACATCATGATAAGTGATGCGACCTAATCTCAAAATTAATGTAAAGGTGGAATTGAATGCACTGACATAATGATCAAAACATGTTAACAGACTTGTAGACTGCCAAATTTGAGTCTTGCAGCCACACTGAAAAGCATTTCAGGGTTTCATATGTCATCATAATTATTTTTCTTGGAGTGCTTGGAGTTTCACGAAAATTTCAAGATTTTTCTAGTGAATGCATTGTGGAATTTAATGTGCATTGGTGCTGTGACTGCCTTCTCCATTCAGTGCAAGGTACAGGGCTTCACTAAGCAGGTGATCCTGCTTAAGGTAGAGCGCTGCAACCAGGAACTTGAGCTCTGGCAGCTTCTGGATCACCTTCAGCCCTCAATCCTTGGAGGTCAAAGCCAAGTTTCCATCACCTTACAATATACCTTCATCTGTAAAAGGGGCTTAGTGACAAGAAACAATGTGAATAATGGTGTCAGCAGAAGGGGACGTGGCGCTGCTGTGGCACTCATGATCTATGATGTGATGTGAAAGGCTTGGCCCTGGGACATCCTGTGGATGTGAGTGGCCGCTCATGGAGTTCTCAGTGGAACAGCTCTTCCAACAGCCAGGTGGTGATGATGTCCTGGTCTACCCTATCCCAGGCACAGCCACCTTTCAGGCCCAGCTTCTTCCTTTCATAGCACTTTTTTTTCAGTCCTGAGGTAGTTTGAGGTGTAACTGGTAAAGTTCTCATGAGGCTGGCTGATGTTCCAACACAGATTTTTGGAGGGAGCAGCTGGGATGTTTCCAACTGTTATGAATCCCTTTTGGAAAAATGACAGATACTTTTTTTTTGGAAATGACTGGGAAATCTTGGAGCTTTGCTTCTGCTGGAAGCCAGGGAGGTGTTGTGTGACAGTTACACTCTTCCAGTATTCACTACGAAAAGAAGCACCTAAAGAAACACTGTTCAGTAGACACTGTGGTCCTGGTCAACATCTCCAAAGGAGCACACATCATTTTCTAACTCTGAAGTTCCTTAGTCCACATGTCCATGATGGACACTCATAGCTGTTCCATTCTGCTGAACTCTCAGAGGAGCTGGATAAAATGCAAGGCCATGCAAGACCGAGGAGTCTGCTAACCACAGCTAGCTCAGGTTTTGGGTTGTGTCTTTGATGTTAGACTTTGTTTTGGGGGGAGGTCTTTTCCAAGTCAGCAGCTTGTACACATGGCATTATGCTCAAAGTTTCCTTGTGTGTTCACTATAGCCAGAAGGAATACACTTAACATTCAAAAGCTGTCCTTCTACTGAGAAAAAAAAAATCCCATTTTGTTGGAAAGATTTCCTCTCCCTTCCTCTTAACCAAGAAATTGGCATGTTAAGAAATGCAAGCCCCAAGAATCTGAATGCTACTCAGACACTGGGAATGCGTTTCTCTGCAGCAGTGAGGCTCCCTGGGAGCCTGAATGCTGCTTGCCCAGCCCAAGAGCACACCCTACTCTGGAGCTGGTTTTGTCACCTCCAGTCAAGTCAGGGACGCAGCCGAGGTTTAGGATGTCTTAGATTTATCCACAAAGCAGAGCTGATAAGATATGAACTTTTATAGGAATTAAGAATATTATAATTTTGCAAATCATTCTTTATGATGTCCTTATGAAATGGGGAAAGGCATCAGAAGTAGCCTAGTGGAAATTACTGGCATCTAAATTTAAATATGTTCCTCTTCCACCCACAATCTTGTCACCATCTTGCTGCTGTGTTTCAGGGGGCCCATGGATCTAGATCACCTTCTTTTCACCACCAGTAGGACCACCAGTTCCTGCAAGTATTCTCTTCAAATTGACTTGAATATGCATTGCCAAATATTCTTCCTTTTCCCAGACCTTGTTTTGCCTCACTATGAGGTAAGAAAATCCTTCTTGATGGTTTCATAAGCACACATGATGTGGCATTTGGTTAAATCTAAATAAAAAACCCCATCTGTTCCCCAAAAGAACCTGTTTCTTCTGTGATGTTGTCCTAGGTTACAATGTAAAATATGCCAGAAGGTCTGTATTCTATCTCCATCTTCATGAACTGTTAAAATCAGGAGGGGCAGTGTTTTCCTTATCTCCTCTCCCACACTGTCTCCTGTTAATGGGCCATCAATGCCTTGCCCTATGAGTCATAGATAACTCCCTCTGGGAGCCATTTCATGTATAATGAGCCATTAAGGACCCACCACATGACTCAGAGAATGACATCAGCCCATGCTGAGATGCTCTGCCCAGGGGGAGGAGTTAAGCATTCCCACCTGGATATAATCTGGGCAGAACAGGCATCTGCCTTCTACTGGATTCCCAGAGGAGCAGCCTTCTCTCCCACTGGATTCCCAGAGGAAGGACCAGACCCTTCAACATCACCACTGGACCATTGGAGGAAAACTCCGCCCTTCTACAGGATCTCTGCTTCAGCAGAACCATCTGTTACTCCGGGAGCACTACTGGAGCCACCATTCAAACCGGACCGCTATCAACACCCTGACTGACAGGGTGTCAGGTTGTATTGTAACTGTCAGGTTTTGTCTTTTTGTTTAATACTGCATCTTGTTCTAATTTTCCTATTAGGTTGTAGTTTGTTGGTTTTTGTTTTACTTTATTTTGTTTATACATATTAAAGAACAGTTATTCCTATTCCTGGAGAAGTTATTTCTTATATAGTTATTCCTATCCTGTAGAAGGGCAGAGTTTTCTTCCAATGGTCCAGTGGTGATGTTGAAGGGTCTGGTCCTCCCTCTGGGAAATCCAGTGGGAGAGAAGGCTACTCCTCTGGGAATCCAGTAGAAGGCAGATGCCTGTTCTGTCCAAATGCCCAGATTATATCCAGTTGGGAATTCTTGACTCCTCCCCCTGGACAGAGCATCTCACAATGGGCTGATGTCATTCTCTGAGTCATGTGGTGGGTCCTTAATGGCCCATTATACAGGAAATGGCTCCCAGAGGGAGTTATCTGTGACTCATGGGGCAAGGTGTTAAAGGCCCATTATTCAGGAGATAGTCCGGGGGAGGAGATAAGGAAAACACTGCCCCTCCTGATTTTAACAGTTCATGAAGATGGAGATAGAATACAGACCTTCTGGCATAGTCTTATATTGTAACCTAGGACAGTGGCAGAGGTGAATTCTTTTTTCACAAGGTAAAGAACTTCCAAGGAAATACATTCTAAAAAGGGTGATGTATCCAGGTATAATAGGAAGAGAATGCTATGATTATAAATCTGTGTACCTGGAGATAAATGAAAGGGGGCCACTCTTTCTCTGAGAGCTACTGGAATCCTTCCTGCTCTCAGAAATGTACTTCATGCACATGACAGTTAAAATATTCCAAGCTGGCTCTCCCATCTGATAATTTCCAGTGCACTTGCTGCAGTGTAATATACACCCAGGATGTAATTTGCTTTAGTGAAATTGTCATTTTTAGTCCTAAATGGCTAGTGACCACTGGGCTAAAGACAGCTCTTCAAAAGTGACCTTGAAGATCACACACCATTACCAACTCCTTGTTGAAATTGCAGAGAAACGCATAGTAAGATGTTGATTATCCAGCTGAGCAAGCCAACTGAGGTGTAGATGATGTTGGGAAGAACTGCTGCTTTGACATCTCCACCTGCACTGCTTAAAACGCTTTTCTTGATCTCTGTTGATCCACTATCTTCCCTCAGCAAACATCCTGGAGATAAGTTTCTGCTCTTCTTGGACAAATATTTTTCAGAATAAACAGGGAGGCAGAGGGAAAGCGGTTGTTTTATACCTTGGTAAAGTGATAAAAAAATCTCCACGTTCTGCAGCCCTTGAACCATTGTTCCTTTTTATTTTTGGCAGAAACGTTTGGGCTGTATTGATTTCTTGTGAAATGAAATGTTAACAATTGTGTAGCAACCATGGAAGCTGTTTTCTTCTCTTTCTTGTAAATTTTCTAACCCTGGAGGTTTTTTTGACCTTTATTCCCTAAGCTCCTGATTGGAAATTGAACGAGGTTCATGGGGAAACAGTGTAACAATTAGTGGTGTGTTCAGCTGGCTTCTCTCTCCCTGTAGTGTCTGTGTTACATGAACCTGCCTGAGGTGTCAAAAATAACAATAGTAAAATATCCATGAAACTTAGGACTCAAGGCAGCATAAAAATAATTTTGTTAGTTTTTTCCCTTACTATTTCAAAATTTATTAATAAATATTCTCTTGGAGGGGGAATCTCCTTGGCAAGTTAATCTCATTCCTGGCTTAGCCTTGGGTTTTCTGCGGCGCTATGAGCCCATACAAGCTTTACAGTGCCCTGCGAGCTGAGGCAGCTGCTGACAGCAGCCTGAGAGCAAAGCTGGTCCCACACCATGCTCCAGAGGTGCCAGCAGCTGTGGGGGAGAAAACCTGAACCTTACTGTACTATTTTCCCTCTCCTAACAGAAAAAAAGCTACCAAGGGGAAACGAATGGGGATCAGCTCCTCCTGGTGCCCAAAGAACTGTTGCTTTTAAGCTGCAGATTTTATTCAAATCTCGGCAAGGTGCATATAAGCCCTGTGATTTGTGTTGTGCCACTCAGCTCCTGAGCTGCCCTTCTGCACTGCTCTCTGCACTCCTGCTCTGATGAATCAGTACTACAATATTCTACTCCTCCATGAGTGACCTCCCTGCACTGTAGGGCTGTTTGCAGGGTTATCCCGGTGCACCGCTGTAAGTACAAGCTCCCAACACTCTCTCCTGTTGTTTATAGTTCTCTCTATTCTGGCAGGGAACAAAAGGATCTGACCTTTCTGAGGGTGTGCAGGGAAGTTACTAAATAACCGAGTTCTTCTTTCCCAAAAAGGCTGTAAATTGTGCTGAAATAGTGGTTTCACTATATGCCAGATGAGAAGCTGCTGTTGGACATTGAATGATTTTTAATAGAAGATGAACCAGAGGAAATGCTGGAAAATTCCCACCTTCTCTCTCCTCCAAAGTGCTCACATGCTACCTGCCCTTGTCTCAACCTGATGAAAGGACTGACAGCATCCCGTGGGTCAGGGAAGGTTCTGGTCCACCCCAGGAAAGGACACAGAGATACCACCCAGCTTTCAAATCACTGCTGGAGTGCAGGGACAGCTCATGGTCTTTGGACTTGCTGAAGATTTGGATATGTGCTCAGTCAGGGAGGGCAGCTGGAAAGCCCACAGGACCTTGTGGGTTTGGGTTGCTTGCTTTGTTCTGGGGAAAACCTGGAAGGGGCATTGAGCAACCTGGTCTAGCAAGAGGCATCCCCACCCATGGTAGGGAGATGGAATAAGGTGCTCTTGCAGTTCCCTTCAAACTCAAACTTTTCTGGGATTGTGTGGCAGGTCCACTGTGCCAGAGGGATGAGCACCAAAAAAAAAAAAAAAAAAAAAAAAAGAAGAAATGGCTCTGCTCTTTTGAGAAAACTTAAAAAAAAGGTGGCAAAACAAAGCCAGAAGGTGAATGAACTGGATTTGTGCCCCCTGTTCTCCAGGTGCAGCTGTGAGACAAGTGCCGCAAACCACTTCTTTTTTTACCTGTATAACTTTTTTTGAGCACCCTAAAAATCTTCCCTTCTTTAGAATTTAATCCTTCAAAAATGGCACTTACAGACTTTTTCTCCTCCTCTTGGTTATTTTCTTCCATGCTTTGGTGTTATTATGTGAGGGACATTACTGAGCCCCAAAGTGTAGAAGAAATGGTTCAGAGCAAAAAGTTCTGCTGGGGAAAAAAAAAGAAAAAAGTATTTTTTTGGCTCCTTTAAATGCAGCCAACTTGGTTTTCTGTGGCTCCAGTTTTATAGGAGAGATTTCTGAAGTCCTAGCCTGAGGTCACCAACTTGTTGGAAAGTACTTATGACTTCTCCCTCCCCAGCCAAGAGGTATTGGTGCTACTTTTCACACTATTGCAGAATGACCCTAATTAGGCTTATTAAAGTTAGTTCTATACTAATGTTGTGGCCACGATCCTGCAAACACCTCTGCATATGTACAGACATTGTTGATGTTGGGTTCCTGCTAAAGCCAGTGAAGCTGGATCCGTGCTGAAAACTGGATGTCAGGGATGGTGAGAACAAAATCTGTGGCCAGATATTCAATGTGTTTTGTTGTAAGAGAAGACTTTCTGATGACTGCTGAAATGTTTAAGATAAATTGTCTAAAGAGGGAAGCAAGAGTTTTACATAAAATAAGATCTGAACCAATAACTTCCTCGAATTAAAGTAGAATCCTGAGGGTTCAGATTTTTTTTCCTGTCATGGAAAAGATGGATTTAACATTTTTATACCATGTTATTCTGACTGACCACTATACTGGTGTCTTCATTCCTCCCTACCAAGTGTTGCTGCTGCTGCACCAGTTGCAATTTCCTCATGAGCTTCCTCCTCTCCAGGGCAGTTTCCCAGCACAGGCAGGAGCAGCACTATTCCCAGGGAGCCCCCAAACCCTGGGAAGGCTGGCTTGTGCCTCTTGCAGCTTTACCACCCAGAAATGCTGTTCCTGCCCATTGTGGTGCTCCCAAAGTGAGCAGTAGCTGCAGGAGGTGCAAGAGACTTGAAGCTATTCCTTTCTTTCTCACGCAATTTTGAGCTTTCTCCTTATCAGGTCTCTACTGCTGGGTTGTGATTTTCAGGAAAGGCTTCCGGGTGTCTGTCTTCGTTCTCTGGTTAATTTGAGCTGCAGGAAGGAAATGTTCACAGCGGACATAAATGTGCCCAGGTTTGATTCATTGTAGCAGATCCTATTGAGACGTCCCAAGCTTCACCACCACCAATGACTCACTGTGTGTTTTCTCGTCTGGGTTGTGGTTCATAAAGTAATTAAGTAACTTATTGCACCTTAGACAGAGGCTACATGAGAACTTCCCATTGAGTGTCTTAAGAGATCTTGGTTTTGGTCATTCTGAGCTATTCAGAAGCCTGGTGTTGAATGTGTTAAAATAGATGGAAAGAGTTCAGTTGATTTTGGAGGGAAGTTTGCTTTAGGCCATTTATGATGAAGAAAGGACACCACCTAAAGATATTAGTTCCTCCGTACTATTTCTTCCTTCCCACTGATTTCCCAAGAGCTTAGGAGGTGGGCAGTCAACTACACAGAAAAACCGCCACAGGTCAAGGGAAGACCTTAGCCCTTGCCCAGACCCAGTGGGCAGCTGCATATGAACAGTGGCTGCTCTCACACATTCATTGCTACCCTTTGCTGAGGAGATCCCTAATTAGACAGGAGTGCTGGAATCTTTCCAACACATCTCCCCTGCTGGCTGCCCTCCCATTTGGTCATGCTAAGCAAGTAGGTAAATAGGCCTTTCATGAAATCTAACACCCGCCCTACCAAATCCCCCCTGCCTTCAAACTGTGGGGCTAATCAGTTGTTTTGACATAGCTGGGATCCAAATTCTATAAGGAACATTGCCAAGAAAAGTTCAAATCCAAGACCAAGATTAATGACAACTTCAAAGAAATTTGCCACCAAATGTTACTAATTTAGTACACCCTCTGTTTGAAACCAATGACCTAATTGGAAACTATATTCTTTAAAGGCCTTTATGTTCCAGCTCTTTAGTATTCGAGAGGTGACTTCTGAGATCAGAGTGGGTTTATGTCATTTAGTGGGACAAGACTGTTGATTTCCACTCCGAACTCCCTAAAACTGGGATAAAATATCCTGCATTAGGTGATTGTGCTCTTTATGCACAATAAATAACAGGTTTGTAATCGGACAAACAACTTCCTCCTGTTCTCCAATATTAAGTATAATATTATAAATCCTTTAAAGCTGGTTAGAGAAATGAAAGGTCTGACTGACTTGTCTGCTTCACATGTTGCCAAAAAATCGGCACATCAAGAGTGTTTCACCAAGTCTAAATGACTGTATGCTCTGCAGTTGGTTATGGATTTGGGAAGAAAACCTGAGGAGAAAATCAGATCATTGATGCCTTTAGCAAAGGTCAATCAATCTGCTGTCATGATGAGGCATGCTGTTGTCAGTTCAAGCACTTCTTTGTGTCTTGTGTTCTTCCTAGGGCTCCACAGACCTCCACGCTTTCCTGAGAGCACCCTGCTGTCATCTGTAATAAGGTTGTTTGTCTTGCATCTGACTATGCTGATCCTCACCCCTAGAGCCAGGACAGAGGCAAACTCATACTGGAGACCATGCCGGGTTTTCCCAGCAGATGAACTTGGATAGAATGAGGTCAAGGTGGGACTTGTCTCTCCTGCTGCAGTGGGTGGAAGTTTTGTGTAGATGTATATATATTAGGAGAAGGAAAATTTCTCCGCCTTGGGCCTCTACTTTAGTGTGAACTCTACCATCCTCTGGCACTGGCTCTTTTTCTGCTTTGACTGCAGGGAGACTGCATGACAGCTCAGGGTTGGATCTTCATGTCCTGAGCATCAGTGAATCACAGATTCACAGAAGGATTTGGGTTGAAAGGAACCTTAGAGCCCATCCAGTGCCACCCCGCCATGGGCAGGGACACCTTCCACTGTCCCAGGTTGCTCCAAACCTCGTCCAGCCTGGCCTTAGACACTTCTAGGGATCCGGAGGCAGCCACAGCTTCTCTGGGCAACCTGTGCTAGGGCCTCAGCACTCTCACAGGGAAAAATGTCTTCCCAATACCCCATCTAAACCTACTTTCTGTCAGTGTAAAGCCATTCCCCCTTGTCCTGGCATTCCAGGCCCTTATAAATAGTCTGTCACCATCTTTCCTGTTGGTTCCCTTCAGGTGCTGGAAGGCCACAATTAGGTCGCCCCAAAGCCTTCTCCTCTCCATGCTGAACAATCCAAATCTTCTCCGCCTTTCCTCCCAGCAGTGCTGCTCCAACCCTCTGGCGGACAGGACGCAGCCATGAAGCAGTCTTCTCAAAAAAATCCTCATTGGTTTTCTGGGCAGAATAACAGCTCTGAAAGGATCTGTAGAGAATATCTTGGTCCATATCCCTGAATAACCCTTAAAAGTGAATTATTTGGGATGTACTGCAGCTCATTTCAGACATTAGAGGACCTGGGATACTGAATTTGCCAATGCGACCATTTTCCCTGCAGCCTGTACCACAGTGCTAAGGTGACAAATATATTTTGGAAGAAGCAATGTCATTTTTTGACATAAAGCCAGGCTTGAGCTTTTTACCTGTCACTGCATAGGGGTTGAGAAGCTTCTCCAGAGCCAGGGGATGCAGCATTCAGACCTGACACACTCTGAGGATTTTCTAGTAATTTGGACATAACAGTTAGTTTTTAATGGAGGCTACATGATCTCTCAGGATAAGAGCTGGTGTTTTCCATTCCCAGATCACAGCAGAATTCCCCCTTCCTGCATAAATGAAAATGCAGAGTGTTGTTATCAGTTTAAAAATAAATAAAGGAATAGCAAAAAAGAAAAGGCTTGAGGACTTTGGATACATTCAACTTTAAAGAAAGATTCCTTATTTTCACATCATATTGCCAGTAACAGCTTAGTGAACATCAAGGAGGGTTTCTCTTGAGATATTTTCAGAAAACAGTTTAAAAAAAATTAAAAGGTCTAAACCAAATATGGTTCTTTGCTGGCTGAGGAGCTGATTCCTGCTGGGTGTGTGTTGCCTAATGCAGGTTGGATATTCAACCTAGTGGTGATCAGCGAGGTTTGAGGAAGTCCAGCTCAGCTGCATGATTTGCCTCAACCAAAGATGTTTCTGTTCATGTCCAGTGTTGCCAAACTCATTTATTAGATATTTATTAGTCTTTGGTCAATGAGGATCTTCCCCATTGCAGTGAGGGCAGCATCCCCTGGCAGTGCTCAGTGCTGTGTTAGCAATCCTGCATGTGCTAGGGAGATCTGGATATTGGAGTGATTTCCTCTTCAGGCCTTACAGGCCTTGTGGGGTTCATGCCACCTTAGGAGTCTGGACAGAGTTTGAAAGCTTTAAGTGTAGGAGAGACCAAATTTCGCAGAAAATGGAAATTTGTGTTTTATAAACCCCTCAGTACCCATTTTGCTCACATCCATTTTATGATTATAATTACTTAGATCTCTTTTTAGATGAAGAAAAACAATAATGAAAGAGTAACTAAATAAAAAAGCTCAGAAAAAAAGAAGGAAAACACTGTGGTTTCTGTTCAGAAATTTTAACCCTTCAGCAAGAAGAAAGGCTGGATTTTTAGAGGTAGCTACATAAATTCCACTATTTCAACCTTTTCTTCATTCCTGCTCTTAAAGAAAGGTGAATCTCCCATGTCTTTTCTGTGCTTAAATGAATTGTGGCTCTTCAGATGTCTGCAACAAAATTGGGCATTATAAATACATATATATAGTAAATACTATATATATGCATACACATGAAAAATATACATGTATAATGCAGTTCAAGTGAATTTAGAGATAAGGTCCAAGCTCCAGAAGATCTATTGTACCTTTACCTCTGTGTGACGGGCACTAGGGAAAGCTTACCCATGGGTTCTGTGCTTCTGGTTGCTCCATCATGGGTGAGTTACTGGTGCACAGAGCTGCTGCTCAGAATTCCCAAGAGATTTGTGGGAATAAACGCCAGAATTTCCTGTCAGTGGGAGGTCTGATTCCCACTGGAATGTCTATTGCAGAGACACTCACTGCACCCATCCTTGCTGGGGTGCACTGAGAGGGGAATAGGGAAATGCTGGAACTTAGCCCAGGAGAAGGGGGGATTGAGAAGGGGATGGGGTGCTGCAGCGAATCAGCTCTATAGATTGATGGAGCATTAATGGATCATGGCCAAGCAATGGAGCAACTATCTCCACCCCTGGCTCATCTTGTCTGAATTCCTGCAGGGCTCACTGGCCAATGTTCTATGTGTGGGGCGGCACCAAATATCTGTGATCCCCTGGCAGAATTCCCTGTTGGTCTCTGAGTCTTAATGAGGCTTTTCAGCCTCAAACAAGTGATTTTACATGAACTAGATAAATAATTAAGATAATCATCACTCTGTTGGTGTTTCAGGCCCTGTTTCAGATTCTAGCAGAGAGACTATAATCCTGTAAATGCTTTGGAGTGTGATAATTTCCAAAATAAGTGAAACCTCAAACCAGGGGCTGATGGTAGTTGGAGACCCTGTGTCCTCATAAAAAACCTCTCATCCCTTTTTCCAGTTCTCTCCATGGTGGAAGCTGCTCTTCCTTCTTGTATAATACCCAAAACTCCACAACGGATAAGAAGTTTGCTCTTTCCAGGGGCTTCCACTGCCCTGAGTTGTGCCTGACTGTTTGAGATGCCCAGAGGTCAGAACATCACAGGCATTGCCTGAGTTGCCTGAGTCAGGTTTGCTGGATTTTATCAATATTTTCTGGGTTTTTAACCCAAAAAAAGGACACAGCATCCTTTTCTGGACCATGAGCCCTGGGAAGCAAATGCCATGAACCTTTACACCCACTAAAAAGTGCATGGCAGGCTGCGAGGAAAGCAAGCGCATGTGTTGGTTTCTCTGCAGTGGCAATCAGGAAGGAAATTAAAATCATGATATGTTGCCATGGTAATGAAGTCCCAGGATTTGGCTAGGAGGAAAAGTGAAGTTGTAGCTAGTTGCTCATGAATTCCTCAGTAGGCTTTTTAATACTCTGTTTCCTTTAAATGAAATTGGAGAAAGACTTGCAGTTCATAGTGGGGATAAAAATTTTATGAAGCTAAATCTAGGCTGTGTTTTAGTGTCAGTCAGCATTAACCCACAGCATGAACACATAAATAATTGAAATTTCAAATACCCCTGGATCAAAGCACTGGCAGCACTTGAGGGCCAGTATTCCTTGGGTGTTGCAGAAGCTCTCCAGCCTCTTCAGCAGCATCCTGGGATAAAAACACCCATTCCTGCTTCCTCCTCTGCCCCACCTCTTAGAGTATGCAACAAAATAAATCCAGCAGTTCCTCTGGCTTGGAGCAGGTGAGTAGAGTTGCTAAGGGAAATATTTGCGGCTCTTCAGAAGACCAGGTTTCTCCTTATCCATAGGATCCTGGCTGCAGTCAGCTGGGAGGCTGTGGGCTGGATTTGTGTATTTGTCATCCACTCTGGCCCTGCCAGAGTCCAAATAAAGACAATCCTGATACAAGCAAACAGAAAAGTAAACACAGTTAATAAAAAAAATCATAGAGATGTAGCAAAGGGAAGAGATCAAAAAGCACTCCTTATTCATGAGTAGGGTGACATTTGGTTTTGAAAATGACTTTTCTATGGAGATTTTTAAAAAACTGAAAAATTGTTTTTGGTTTTTAGACCAACCATGGCCTTAGTTCTTTCCTTATATCTATGACAAGTTTAAGTCAGGCAGGCTGAAGCTTAATCTGGAAAGAGAAAAAATAATTAAATGTGATATTATTCCCAAGCTTTGAATATTTTTGGCAAGAATAATACCAAGAAAAATAAACTGGCCCAAACATTTTCTCAAATTTTTTTCTGATTTTCCCATCTCTCATTTTTTAGAGGCAAAGGAAGAAAATAGAAGGTGAAAACAGATCACTCCTCTGCAGGGCAGGATGGAGGGCCAGTGGGAAAAGAAAAGGGAGAAAACCAAAGCACAAGAATGTGAGTTTTCGGAGCTTTTAAGGCCCATTTTCAGGGAGAAAAAAGAGACATTTTCTATGACAGTGAGATGTTCTACATCAGAAAAGAAGCTCAGATGAAAGTGCTTTGCTAGAGAGTAAGAAATGCCATGTTGTTCCCTCTGCTGTGCCTAGGAAGACAGGGTTCTCCCTTCAGCTGCATCCTGCTGTCCTCTCCAGTAGGGACACAGCTCTGAGGCCCCTCCCTGGCTGCTGTCCCACTCTGCTCTCCTGGGACCCTCATAGCCACTGTCAGCTCTGCAGAGGCCCCCCTCCCACATAAGCTGGATTGTGCAGTAGACCTTGCCAAGGTCCAGCCCTCCTATTGCAAGCATTTAATTTTCCATGCAAGCCCTAGTTCCACGTGGGATCAGCAGCTGCTGGGAAGGAGAAAACTCCTCTTGTTGTGTCAGCAGAAGGATGCTGGTTGGGCATCTGTATAGAGGTAAAACTCCCTCATCGATGTTGCATGATGATCCTGCTGGCAGGGACACCTTCCACTATCCCAGGGTGCTTCAAGCGCTGTCCAGCCTGGCCTTGGACACTTCCAGGGATCCAGGGGCAGCCACAGCTTCTCTGGCTAATCTGCGCCAAGATCTCAGCACTCTCGCAGGGAATAATTTCTTCCCAATACCCTATCTAACCCTGCCCTCTGTCAGTGTGAAGCCATTCCCCCTGGGCCTGTTACTCCAGCTCCTTGTAAACAGTAGCTCTCCATCATTCTCATAGCTCCTTTCAGGTACCAAAAGGCTGCAATTAGGTCACCCCAAAGCCTTCTTTTTCCAGGCTGAACCATCTCAATTCTCTCAGCCTTTCCTCACAGATGGGGCATTTTTTTTTCTCCCTCTCTACAGAGGGTCAGTGGGTGACAGCCTGAGGGAGGACCATGAGTGTCCATGTGCAGGTGTGCTGTGGTTAATGTATGTGGTCTGGCCTGTCTGTGTTCACCAATGCAGAATCAGCTTTTTTCACTGGTGGAATGTGGGTGGGAGTCAATGGACCTTCTCAATTTCTCAGGCCCCTCAGCTGTCTTCTGTGGCATTGTCGGGGGACTGGGCACTGTGTTGAGCCTCACTAAAGCCTTTGGAGCTCTTCAAAATGTAGATGCTGTTCAGAGCTTTATGTGATTAGCAGCTTTTGTAGTCCCCACAGAGCCCGGGGATATGCCAGGGCTTCTAATGGTGAGTCTGGGTTTAGGTGAAAACAAGCCATTGTGATAAAAAAAATCTCCGGTGCATTGGATATCAGGCTGCTCTCCAGAGCCATGCAGGTCACAAATTGTCAGATGAACAGGCTTTGCTAAGCAGGGTGATGAAGTTTCTTTCACCTGGGAATATAAACTGGGCTTTTCTACACTAGGGAAAATGTGAGACCTCCTAAACATCAGATTTCAGAGTGTCCCCTGTGCCCCAAGCCTGGATAATGAGCCTGAGGGACGAGTGGTGCTGTGTGGCTGAGAGTGTGCACACCAGGGGAAAATAAACAGAAGGAATTGCTCCTGGCTCCTTCCCTCTGGCTTCAGTGTGGCATTTCAACAAAGTTTCAGGCTGGCTGCTGTCAGATGAGTAAATTGATTTTGGGTCATTTTATTTAGGCCATGAGAAAACAAAAGTTCCAAAGGAAAGACTCTTTCCCCCTCTAGAGTGTGAAGCCAAGCCAGACTCCTGTGATTGCTCACTCTGCCTGGGAATCAATGGTTTTCAGATGCTCAGGGATGCAGAAGTGGGCAAGGGGGCTCAGTTAAAACAGCTTTTCTTTTTACTGCTACATTTGAATGACTTCTAGGGCTGGCTGGAAACAGAAAATCACTATGAGGTGATCTGTGGTGAGAATCTCCTATGCAATTTTTTTATCTTCTGTAAACCTCAAAATTTGCTTGTTTTATTTAAATTTTAAAATCAGAAATGTCCCCACGAACCTGCTTTACTTTTTTCCCATTATTTTAAAATGGCAGCTTAGATACACTTCCCATTTTCAGTACAAACTTGAATATCAGAATAAATTTGAACAGTACAAAGAGAATCAGTTGTGACAGGCAAATTTACAAGGTGTTGATTCTGGACAGAGATTTTTGAAAACTCTTCCATTTGAAAGGTTTGTCATTCAAATGTTTGCTAAGTCAAAGCTGACAATCATAAATCTCTAGCAGCGTGTGATCTCCTTTGCCCCGGGAGACCCCACAATGTACAGAAAAGTCCAGGTTTCTGGCCCGTGCTGCTGAAGGAGTAGTCTGGAGTCATTTGTTCGTGTTCTGAAGGCAGTTTATTAGTTCCTTATCAAAAATAGATTTCTCTGCCCTGCCAGGGTTGACACAGAACGCGTCCAGAGACACACTGTGCCCGCGCCGGGTGAGCTCTAATCTTTTATACAAAAACTATGTATTTAATGGTTATAATTAATTACCAATCTGTGCCACTCACATCACCATGTCTAGATCTGTGTCAAACCAATCCAAAAGTGCCAGCATCACCAAGAAGATGGAGGTTATGAAGAAGAACAAAAGATAACATGCCACGTGTAAAGATTCTCCATCTTGTACCTCAGACCCCCCTGTACAGATCTCCAACCTCCCTGTACAGGGCCTCAAACCCCCTTGTACATACACTCAAATTCTTTTCTTTTTACTTATAACTACTACTATTTCTCTATCTAACTTTTTGTGATTTGAAATTCTTCATACAAAGTTGACAACCTGTTCCATGGATTAGAATCAGAGCCACAGGCATTTTTAGTATCATTCCAGGGTCCCTGACACCTCTGGCAAGGCTGAAAAGCCTCCTGACCAGGTTTTGGGTCAGCCAAAGGCATCATAGGAACCCCTTGGGTTCCAACACAGCATGTTCAAGAGAGGTATAATTGTTAATAAATATGAGGCTGGGATTACCTCCAATTTCCTGCCAGCAACCATGCTGCAGAAACTAAATAAAATAAAATAAACAGGGAAAAGTTAAATCTTAGCAGGACTATAGCATTATTTAAGAGCAATTTTTACTTAGGCAAAAGTTTCCCCAAACTTTTAATGGCCTTTTATGATAAAAGCTCTAATTTAGGTAAGTTTCTTTCAAACATTTTTCAAAACAGTAAAATTAAGCTGTTAAAACCCCAGAGCTAACAACATGCCACTTCAGCCAAAACAACTAAAACTTCCAGCTTAAAAACAAACTGTATTTTACTGGAAGAATGAAAACTTTCAAAGGAAATATGAACTGCTTCTTCAGGAAAAGAGGGAAATGGGCGACCCATTATTGAACGTGTTCTTCCAGCAAAAGCACTCTAAAACAAATTCTCATATCCCATGAGAAATATGCACATCTCCTATCAGCTCAAAAACACTGTGTTTTGGCATAAAAAGTAGTTGCTGAAATATCTTAACCAGAAACAGGAGGTGGATTGGATCAAGGGAAACCTCCATGGGATGTGTGTTACTTTCCACTTGCTGGAGTGTCAGGAAGGATCTGACTGGGGGTAGAGGTCTGCAGTGCTGGGCTTAATGAGGACAATTGGTACACAAACACAGGTCTCTTATGGCAAGACTGCAAGTGTCAAATCTTTATTACACTGATCTCAGGGGTGTTCATTTTTATCAGTGCCTGGATGGTGAGATTAGGTCTGTTTGCTCTCTTTTGTGAAATCTCTGCAATTCACCATTTTATGCAGGTGTAATTTTACAGTATTATTGTTACAGATGGTAATACAAGCCCCAGAATACTGGCAAGGGAATAAACTTTTGAGGTCCATGCCAGTAGTCAGTTCTCTGAACTAGTTAATTTACTAACTGGTAAATGAGATCAAACAAAACTTTGACTTTCAGCTCAAACAGAGCCATCACCCATTTCCATTGAGTCCTCCCCAATGCTTTTTAATTATGTTTCTGTTCGCAGTTCTCTGGCAAGAGAAACCTTGCTGAAGGAGAAGGACCACAGCTCCTTCTGGGACCATCTGTGCCAATTAAACTTGGGAAGCAACAGAAACTTCAAAATGCCAATCTTCTGCCAGAGGGCTGTAATAACCTTGAATCCTTGCTTTTGACTGTGCTCATTGGAGTTCTCTTTGCTTGTCTCTTGGCAGGCACATTTTCATGGAATCATAGAAAGGCCTGGCTTGGAAGAGACCTTAAAGTGCATCTCATTCCACCCCTGCCATGAGCAGGGACACCTTCTACTACGCCCTGTTCTCCAAGCCCCGTTGAACCTGGCCTTGAGCACTTCCAAGATTGAGACAGCTGCAGCTCCTCTGAGGAACCTATGCTAAGTCATTACATCACTCCCATCACAAAATCATGTGTGATGTGGGGACAAGTCACTGTACCACTGCTCCTATCTCCTGCCAAGGTGTCTTTGTCTTGGCTACCCCTGATCCATGTCTGGCTGCAGCTGGAGTTGTATGGGCTCTTCCTCCAGTTATATCTCCATCTTACCAGGGGCACTAGCACAGAGTAAATAAGAGAAAAACCTTTTTGCAGTGAGCCCTGCAAGGGTGTTTTGGTGAATGGATGAGTTGGTCCAGGCATTGTTGAAGGTGAGAGCCAGGCTGAGTGGACATCAGGATGGGTAGTGGTAAGTTCCTGGGGCTAATAGTGATGGTTGCCAGCAGTAAGTCCAAACTCCCTCTCTTTTGTGGGGACCCTGCATTGAATTCGAATAGACTTGGCCAATGTTTCTTACATCTCTTGATTTCTTCTCCAAGTCTGTCCTTATTATAAGAGGGGGTACCAAGGTCAATCCAGGCATAGTATCCTGGACAACCTGTTTCTTAAGAGTCCACTGTGTATTTGACTTGCCTAATGTTTCTTTCTTAAGATCAGTGAATGCCCATCCTGTATGCCTTTCTCTGAAGAGAAAGCAGATAAAATAACCTCCCTCCCAGTTCTCCTGGGATTAGATTCCAGATCTGGGCAGTCCAGCTGTGACAAGAGAAGTGTGGGCCTGCATGCAGCAGAGGACACCTGGATGTCCCTGCAGGAGCTGCTCTTGCAAGATGAACTATCTTCATGACTATTCCAATTAGTAAGGGCCTCTGCTCCCTGTCCTGATCAGCAGGCTCTGTGTGTTTGGGGAGAAAAATTAGAAGAGGGGTCGAAAGACATTACTGTTTGGGGGAAGTGTGGATGGGAGAGTTACAGATGTGAGGAAGGAGGGTAAAAGACACAAAAATATTTCAAGAGTTGCATTAGGAATGGACAAACTGATAGTGTGCAATGTGAGGCAGGCAGTGTTTCTCATTTTGGTGGTGTGCTTTTTTCTCTAAACCCCCTTATTTCTCAGACTTGGTTGTGTGCAGTCCTGTGCTTGTTGGGAAGGGTCTGGAAAGCAGAGGATGCCCATGGCTCTGCAATGTCCCTGGAAACCTGAGCACAAACCCACTGGGGCTTGTTAAAACCCCACCGGGGGGTCCCCTGATTAGGAAACCCCTTAAAAATTCTGTGCTGAGATTGAGAAACGAACGGGACTTTTGGTTTTCTGGCCTTCAGATTGTTGTTTATTGTTTCTCTTATCAAAAGTTCGGTATGCCGTCTACATACCAGACATAGCGCGCAAAGAGAAAGGCACCAAAAATCACAAGACACATATTCAAGGTCTTTTAAAGCTACCTTATCCAATTAACTCTTAGAACGTATTTTATTTCTACTTTTCTGCCAATAACTTATTATTTGTCAGCCACATAACACCTGCATTGCAGCTCTTTAACCAATCGCTCTGTGCCACCAACACTGCAGAAAACGGAGTAGATGAAGAAGAAGGAGATCAGACAATGCCCAAAATCCTCCATCTTGTCTTCTATCTACCTCCATACTAAAATCCCAAAACTCTTAAGTTTTTCACCCTGTGATGAGCTGTACTACTATCTATTTCACACACTTGTAGGTTCCAATTCATCCAAAAGTCTTGGAAGCTTTCTCCGTGGACAAAGGTTAAAAGCAGTGTTCTTCTGGGGATCAGGATTTCTCAGGACAGGCAGAGAAATATTCCCTGTGTCCTGGGTTCCAACAGGGGCTGCATAAACTGGCACAGTTACGGCCATGGGCAACCATGGTCCAACAGGTCCTTTACTCCTTCACTCATCCAGGCTGAGGCAAAACACAGCAATGCTTGTTGTGGGCCAGGGAAAAATCCAGAGCCAAGCTGGGATCAGTTCTTCTTGCAGCTCTGTGGACCAGGATGCTCTCTTGCACTCTAATGCTAAAACGAGTCTCCTTCACCTGTGCCAGCACAGAGTCTTGCAACAAGGTTGAGCACAAGCCACATACTGAAAGATTTTGGTGAAATGGATGTGACTTGTTTTTTTCTGTACTGCTGCTTAGTTTATGTGTCACTTTAGATATCTCTGCTGTAGTCTAACACCAACAGAGCTGTGAAGACAAAGCATTAAAAACACCCCAAAAATGCAAATTCCTTTGACCAGTTATGTTTCGAAGGCAGAGAAAGCAGAGAGAAATGGCAGAACTTAACCTAGGTTAACTAAACAGACTCTTGTTTCAACGTAAGGCTTCTAACATTACCTGCTTGGCATGTCACAGCCAGGGATAAAAGCTATCACCCTGTGTACAGTTAATCACAGAGCCAGCTGCCCCCAAATGCATGGAGACATGAATCTTGTGACGGAAAAAGGAGGAACTCTTTCTCTGACATCATGACACAAGGAGAAAATTGAATAAAGGATGGGAAATCTCACATGACAAGGCAGAGACCAGTCACTGAATGCAGCTGAAGTGCAAATCGTTCTACAGAATGTCTTATGCTGTAGAGTCTGGTATGGTTTTTCTTCCCCTTTGTTTTTACTTCTCTGATTTTGTATGGCAGTGTAAAGGGTAGCCATGAACTTAATCCTTCAGTTCTTTCAATTCTGCCCAAAATAGGAATCATTGTCTTTTTAATGTATCAGTCTTTATTGGGAATGTGGAACTAAACCAGGCATATCCTTGTGCTATCATTGGCGCACCAAAGACAGATCAATTTAAGCTCTTGCATAATTTTATCCTGCCCTAAATTTTTCTTGCTCTTATTTCTTGGAGAGTGACTTCTTGACCACCACTTCCCTTTTTTTTTCTGTTAATATGGACACGGAGGAGCAGTTCTGGGGCTGCTTTTCTCGACTTGTGTGTTCTTAGCAGTGGAGTCCAGACTTGCCAGTTTTGGTCTCTGCCTTTGGACTTAGCTTTGGTGAAACTTCTGCTGTTTCTGCCATATCCTTTTCAGTTCCTCTTGGAAACTAAGCCTCTCTGAATGTCTTCGCTGATTCCTTACAACCTCCTTGTCTGGTCATCTCTGCAGGGACCTAAATGAAGTACTGGATGAAATACAGGCTTTTTTTGCACAGTTTCATGGTTAAAGACACTTGACAGAGACTTGAGAGTATTTTTTCCCCAGCACTGTGTCACTGACCTACAGCAAACTATTTTATCACCCTGTTTCCTATCTGGGACGATGATAAAAATGTTCTCTTTCTTTCTTTATTTCTTTCTTTGTCTGTCTTATCTATTTATATTTTAAGGTCTTTGGGGCAAGGACTGTCTCTTGACTGCACAAAGGCTGACAGACAAAGGCGTTGACCTTGCTCGGGATCTCTAAGTGTTAATGTGATGACAGTACCAGAACAGTGGATGAATGCTGAATAGTAGCACAGTCTATTTTGGAAAAGAAAGCAAAGTATTTTCCCTTCCTTCTAATAGCTTTTGAGATGTAATAATTAAGGCATCAAATAGAAAGTACATAGGGCTATGTGAAAAACTGCACATTCTACAAAACACTGTGAATGAAACTGTTTTGTCAAAATTGAGATTATCTTCTTCAGTTTTGTAGGGGGTTTGCTTGTTTGATTTTGGGGATTTGTTTATTTAGTTTATTTTCTTTTTTTTTTGTTTGTTTGTTTTGTTTTGTTTATTTGGTTGTTTTTGTTTAAAGCAAAATCCACCCTCTGGGAAAGGGAATACTTGTAGTTTGCTAAAGCTTTTAAGTCGCTTTGGGTATTACAGACTCAGAGACAGCAGCTTTGTCACTGAAGAAAGCTTTTGGGAATATGTGGTCCAAAACCCCCTAGTTAAGCAGGTGCAGGTGTGAGAGTGGCTGGCTGTTACCTGGCACTTGAGAAACAGCTCAGACCATTTTCAACCAGATAAACATGTTTTGGAGTTTACTCATAAAGGAAGTTTTTCTTCTGTGGCAATGCTGAGAAAAAAATTCCAAATCTTGCTAGAAAATTGAGTTCTTCCCCTCTAGAAGGAAAATGTCCTCTCATCTCCACAGGTAATCTGTTTTTTTATGCAACCAGGACAAAAGTATTAATATACTGCTCACTAGGAATCTAAAATTTCTGCTATCCTCTCCTGCATCCTAATCTAAACACATTTCATCTCTTTCTTATACAGAGATACAAATAAAAATTAAAATGTTGGTGTTAAAAGTAAACTCAGCAGGAAATCCAGTTTCTCTCTTCAGCTGTGGATGTGTTTTTGACCTCCTAAAATGTGACTTTTTATGTTAATTTAATACTAAATTCCCATCAGATTAAGCACAATCTGAAGACGCAACAGGAGAATGGCAGAGGAGGGGAAGCTAAGCAGCACTTTATGTCATCTTTACTTGTGTTTCCTGCTGAAAGATCAGATCAGGTAGTGAATTATTAATGCCGCAGTCTGGCACAATCCTGAGCATGCAGCCTGCCAAAATGTAAAAGGTCCATTGCAAAGGCAGGATATTGGTTCCCATCGGTGCAAACAGGCATACTTCCATGTTTAAAAGTTCACAGTGGGAGAATTCAAATCAGCTTCTGAAGTTGGCTGCAGATTAAACTCATCTATTTTAATTAGATGCCATGCAAAGGACCTCACGTCAAGAAAAAAGTAACACTAAACCCATGGAAACTGCCGTAATAATTGTCCTACAGACTCAGTCATTGTTGGTGGGGTAAAACATTAACATCCTTTTATCGTGCCTTAGTATTTGCTTGGTTTGGGTTTGTTTTTTTGTTGTTGCTTTTTCCGCACTCTAACAACTTGAAGGCCTAATGAGTTAAGAATTGCCCAGGATGATAATGGGGCTGCTCAGAGACTTTATGATTGGCATGGCTCAGGAAGGAGAGAAACAAAACTGGAGGAGGCTCCCTGGGGAAGGGGGTAAGGCCACAAAGGGATGAGTGGGCAACGTGGAGAAAAGGGCTATTGCTTTCACATTGTTTGGTGTTCAAAGGAAGACAAACCCTGGCCACAGCAGACTAATTTTGGCTAATTGGAACCTGCCTGAGGGCCTTGCATCCATCTCTGGGGTCTTCTCAGAGCGCGGCCCATCCACAGCCTGTGACAGCAGACACGAGATGGCAAATGGGTGGAAAACTATTCCATGTGGAAGATCATGTTTCACCCATTTGTCTTTGCTTTCCCATAGCTGGGATGGACCAAAGACATGGCCTGTCCTGGCTTTTACAGGGTCATGTAGTGACATGTAGGACATGGGGGAATGGATTCACATCAACAGAGAGTAGATTTAGATTGGATATTATGAAAAATTGTTCCCTCAACAGGTGGTGAGGGGCTGGCACAGGTTGCCCAGAGAAGCTGTGGCTGCCCCAAGGCCTGGCTGGATGGGACTTGGGGCAGGTTGTGTTGCTCCCAGATTCCAAGCAACACAATAAAGACTCCAATAATTCAGGCTTGTGCATCAAGGAAGAGAGTTTATTATATTATGTCATCTGCTATTTCCTCTACTATATTCTGAAAGAAAGAGCTGTGCTCTTTTTATAGAACACATTGTTAGGTACAATTGTATCGGTCAATTAAAGACAAACAAGGGACTAATTGGTAAAGACAGGAAAACAATCCTCTGAAAGTGAAACATCACATAGCTCACATACAGCTGGACACAAACCACAGATGCAAAGCAATGCTGACAATTGTTTTTCATTCCTTAGGAAGTTTCTCACACAACACAGTCTGAGAGAAGTTGCCTTTCTCAGGCTTCTGCAACTCCCCCCAGGCGAAGCTGGGAAGAGTTGCAGGCCTCTCAGGCTGTCTCAGCCTGTGTATGACCATAGGTTGTTCTAGTGGAAGGTGTCCCTGCCCATGAGAGTGTAGAACAAGATCCTGTTTAAGGTCCCTTCCAAAGCCATTTGATGATTCCTTCTGCTTCAGGGCCAGCAGGTCACTGCAGAGCCTTCCTTCTCTGATAATTAGTCAGTTGCCATTCACCCACTGCTCCTTTCCTGGTGAAATCCACATTAAAAGCTTTCAGCTGATGCTGGCAGGTTTTGGTCCTTGACAGGGGTGGCTCCCATCTAGGGCTTCATCCTGGGCGTGAAGCTGAGTGACTCAAATTGCCTGTTTGCATTTTTGCTTCCAAACTGTGAGTAAAAAAGCCTTTCTTATGTAACAGCACTTCCATAAATGTGGAATCTCCTACAAAGGGGTGGAGACTTGTGTGGGGTCAGTTATGGGGAGAGCTGGGTATGTGCCTGCTCACTCCTGCAGTGTGAGGATTGGCCTGATTTGGGGTAGTGATTTTCACTCAAATACATTAATCCTAAAATATGTCAGGGAAAAATATAATTTTGATTACATGTCTGCTCAATCACCTTTTAAGTGCCAAAAATTATCACACTGTGCACTTATTTGGTAGAATTCATATTTCTGGTAAACACCATTAATTCCTTGGACACATAGAAATCTGTAATGTATTACAATTAGTAATAAGAATTAATAATAATAGTATTTTCACTGAGGTGCAGGACAGAGGAGAAAGGATTGTTCAGGTACTTCATATTTTTAATTTTATCTTCTATATATTATATATATACAATATTTATATATTTAAGTTTATATTTTCAATATAAATTTCATGGTAACCTGAGAACTATGGTTAACAAAGAGTTTCACTCTGTCTTTTTTAAATGCTACTAAAGTTTATGGGAATTTTGCCATTGCTAATAGGGGTTTTTTGCTTGTTTTGGTTTTAAAAAGGAAATACCAGATGGACCTGTGAGTCTCTCTAACAAACTTTAAATCAAATCCACTTCAGTGCTCCATAGTTTGTATAACTCCAGAAAAGAGGGAGGCTGTCAGATGGTCAGGTGTGTCAAAAAAGTAGGTTTTTTAAAAACCTCTATGTAAATGTTTCCACCAGCCACTTGCTGGTATTCAGTATTCAAGGGGTTGGACACTGATACTAAATCAGAGCTTTTCTTCAAAATAGCCATGAATATGAAGTAAACCTAGAAGAATTTGGTTGAGGGATGCAGAACCATTTCAGATGTTATGGATCCCTGCTGTTTCCCTTTTCAACACTTGGTTTCTGCTACAATGTTGTTGCCCTTTGACATTTGCTAAAACCAGCAAGTGAAGGAAATGACACTGTGGTATTTATTAACCTGCAATGTGGATGTTAAACAGAGGAGGTTTCCCTGACAGCAAGATAAAGCTACTCTGTGAGAAACAGTCCTTCAAATCTTACCTGGATGAAAAATACAATAAAACAGCCTTATTATGAAAATAATACTGGGCTGCAATGGAGTTGCAATTACAACATATTGCAGCGGTTCTTTAGCCATAACAGTCCTGCCTGGTCTGGAAGTCTGGTCTGCTTTATTCAGAGTTTCAGTTCCATTATCTTCCTCCCTTGCAGCTCACAACTTGTGTGCCAGAGGACTGATACAGCAGCCATCCCACAAGGAATAGGATACCTTTGAAATGGGGTGGTCAATGCACCTTTGGAAAGCCATTCTGCTCCCTTTGGGTAAGGATTTAATGCTTCCGTCAGACATTGTTCTCATAATAATTTCAGCGACGATGAAAGCAGCAAAGTTGAAAGGAGAAATGGTACCGGCTCCAGTTATGCTTTTTAAAATAAAAGAAAATCTTCACTTTGCTTTTGAGAGTTGAGTCAAAGGTCTCATTAAAAACAAGGAAGGTGTGTGCTGCCTTTTGTGTACTAAATCCTCAGATATCCAAGATAAAATGCATCAAGTTGGACTTTTCTCCTATTCCTTTCTCCAGGGAAGAGGAGGTTAGAGATAAACATATTCCCATGGGATGAGCTACAGAACAGGGATGGGGTGGAGGAATACATTCATGTCCCATCAAGGCAACAAGGTCCCATCCGGGGGAAATTCTCAGTGCCGAATTACACCTGTGTTTGAGCACCTTCTGGGCAGGAATTAGGCCTTAGGATGAACACCTGCCAAGTGTGTTCTCTCCCCTCCTAGTGTGAGGCTCTGAAGCTATTGCTATTTGCAAATATACTAAGAAAAGTCAAAGAAATGCACCTTATGTTTGGAGGTACAAGACCTCCAGGAAATTCTGCTCAGCCAAGATAGATCTGGAATCCCTTAATACAAGGGTAGGAGGATCCTGGCCAATGTCAGAGTAGTATAACATGGGAGAAGGATGCATGCTCTCCACTTCTCTCCCCTTCCCAGCACAGTGGAGACCTGCAGAGTGCCTGCTGGAGGAGGAAATGGGAGGGAACAGGACTTAGCTTCTTGGTGCTTCTCTTAAAAAAACCTATTCTTCCTGCAGAAATTTTTCCTCAGCATGGCTCCCTGGTATTTTTCAGGCAGAGGTGACATTGCTTATGGGCTGCTGTCCATACTGCTGAGAGACTGAAAGCCAAGAGGGATTCCTGAGAAACCTCAGCAGTTTCTGTGGGCTTTAAAAAGGGGTATTTGTGTGGAGCCATGAGTTAATATGGTTAATAGCAAAGGGAGAAGAGCCTTTTCCAGAAAGCCAGAGGTTATTGGAACAGCACCCTGCAGGAATGAAAGTTTCAGCTCTCCAGAAGTGCAGCTTGGGTTCCACCCTTTCTTCTAGGCCAAAACATTTGTTTTGGCTTGCAGTTTGGTATATTTACTCACTTTCACCTCTTAACCTGAGTTCTCTTTGCTTTCAAGATTACTTCTGCACACAACATTTAATAAAGCTTTAGACTATTTTTTTTCTGTGAAACCTCCCCTTCTGCTGATTATTACTTTTGTATACATGTAAGTGGAACACAGAAAGTGCTTCATATTTCTTGAGTGTGTAGACACCCATGAAAGATAGATTACCGCTACTTATGACATTGATGTGTATGAGTCCTCAGAAGGAGGAGTGATCACTAAAAATGAAATTTGAACCATTTCAGCTTCCCTTGGGGTTCAAAACCTGTCAGCCAGCTCTAAAGCTGCCAGTTGTTTGTGACATGGCACTTGTCCTCTTTTTGAAAGGAGTAGAACTGGTGCTCCAGCATTTGTGGGTGGACATGTCCACATTATGCAACCCAGTGTGGAGCTGGGATTGATGAGCAGAATCAAACTGCCTCTGAGATTGGAAATAACTTGATAGCAGGAGGATCATCCTGTGTCTGGAAGACTTCGTGGTGCTGAGAAAAGTGGCTCAGAATAAAACCAACTTCGGGATTAGGAAACTTTGCAGCATTTGAAGCCTAAACTTGTCCCCTTGCACTGAGAATGTGCCAGCACAGTCCTTGCAGTCCCCTGGGCAGCACATGTGGTCAAATTTGACTTTTGACCACTCAGCTTTTTAAACTAGTTGCACAATGAAGTAAAATTAATCCTGTGAAGATCATGGTGCACCCAGAGAAGGTGCTGTAGTAAAATGGTAATGGAAAACCTGCTTCCTGTGGCTATGACTTCAGTTTGGAGATGAGAATGCTGAAATGCAGTATGGGAGAGGTTTGCAAGGTGATGAAGGTGGCAAATCAGCAGATTCAAAGGGGAATTTTTAGAAGTCATGCACAGCAGATTAATAAATGGACACTAAAATGACTGAGCAGGAATATAATGTTAGTATCCCACATTCACCAGATGGGATGCCTGTTGTACAAAGGGCAGGAGATGCAGGAGTGATCAGGCTTGTGGACTTTTTCTGAACATCATCTCCTGCTTCCACTGTCAGACCAACGATTGTCCAGGGCGAGGGAGTTTGAGCCAGTAGAGCATTTTTGTGTGATATAAAGCGGCTTTAGAAATTGTGGAAGAGTGAAACAAATCTGTGTTTAGGACCTGTGTTAAAGGCAAAGACTTTTCTGGCAAATCTAGTTTAGCTCAGTCCAAACTCCTCTGCTACAGAGCAGCCCAGAGATGGCAAACAGATCTCTTTTCCACGTGGAAAGCTGGAGGGAAAGGGCAGATGTCAGGCTTGTGTCAAGTGTTTTATACATTTGGAAACATTCCGGTTTCATATTGACTCACAACTTTAATTGGCTGGTTTTTAATCATGTTGAACACTTGGAAAGAAATGCCTTTTTATTAGATTGGCTTTTGTAATTTTTCAGCCCTACTTGAAACAGGGAAACCTGCAACATTGCTTTAGTCTTTCAAATCCACCAGCTCTCCTTACACAGCCAGAAAATCTGTGATTTAGGAGCTGAAGTAGCTGAAAGAGGAAAAGAGTGAAGCAGAACCTTAAAGTTTGTAATTTATCTGAGGGGATGCACATTTATCTGCTCTCTAGAAAGAAAAGGGTGTTTCAGAGAATTTTAGCAAGATATACTTCAGAAACTATCTTCCATCCATTAAAATGTAAATACTCAGAAACACAATTCCTTTAAAAGCCCAGCTTTTGTTCCTGGGGATCCTCATTATGTGGTTATTACAATTTTTCCTGTGATCACAAGCTAGGTAGGGAGTGTTTCTGTCTAAGCATGGCAGTAAGAGAATGAAATTAATGTCACACCACCAGAAACACTATGGCTCAATTTAAAAATGATTTGGCTCCTTACCACAAAGGTTTGCATGTTATATCACTTTTTGTAGACCAGCCTTCTGACACCAAAGTGGCAAAAACCATTTCAGATGTGACAGCTGTAAACAGCCTGGAGTCAAAAAGATTTTATTTTGTAGACACATTTAAAGAAGAAAAAAGCCTTAGAATGTGCTATGATATTTTCACTTGCCACCCTCGAGCACTGTCTGTGCAGTGATCCCTGAGCACTCGGAAAAAGTTGGCCCAAGGGGCTGGTTCAGCAGGCTAGGCCTTGGCAGGACCCACAGTGGCTTTCAGGGAAGCTTAGCAGTTGGCACCTATGCAGGTTCTTACACTGCTAGTTTTGGGAGGTGGAGAAGCAGGAAGAGGGGCATCAACATCAGCATTTTTGGACCAGAAAGGCTTGTAGAATGAATGTCACCCCCTTGTGCAGACTTCGTGTAGATTAGATCAGAGGGAAATTCAGTGTCTCCAAAAGCTTAGGGTCAAACGTGTTGTGAACCACATAGTTCCAGGGAGAATGGAATAGGGACAATTACATCTCTTCTATTGCACCACAGTCTGTGCCCCATAATCTGAACTTTGGTTTTAGTGGGACTTGCTAAAGCTGAATTGGGTTGGTGTGAACTTTTTTGAGCATGGAAAAAGGAAATTATTGCAATGAGTTTGATTTTTTTTTATTTGACCATCTGATCCTGAGTAACCCAGAAAATATTCTGTTGGATTTAAATTTTCTATTATTTCAAATTCTTTCTATTAATAAAGATTGTTCTCACTTGAAAAACAAGAACACCATTTCAAAAGAAAACTGAATTATTTTGCTTTGCAAACGCCAACAATTTTATTTTATGGATTTTTTTTCCCCAAGCAAGATATTTTTCAAATATAAACAATTTGAGTTTTCAGAAAAGTGTGCTTTTTGATGGATAATACATTCATTGGGAATGCTTGCCCAGCTCCAGATGGCAAATAACACCTCTGGGAGGAGGCTGGGATGATATACCTTGAAATCACCTACAGTGCTGGCAAGGGGGAGCTGGGGACATTCAGGGCTCTCCAAGCCCTGGTAACCAGCACTGAGGGCTGACATATGGACAAGAGACCAGGGGGGCCAGATGTGGGCACACATAATTTACTGCCTTGCCTGGGGAGATGGGCCTAACAGGGGCTATGCTTGTACAGCAGGGACCAAATTAAAATCTTTTGTCATGAGGACTCTGAATTTGCTGCCAGGCAGCAGCAGATCCCCATTTTTGCCTCTGGCTTTGAGATGCCTTTCCCCCCCCGCCCCCCC
>VXBU01010191.1:177232-242684 GCA_013400315.1 Bombycilla garrulus | reverse complement strand
ATTTTGTAGTCCTTCTACATGTGGGTAGGCTTTAGTCCCAAACAAGCTTTTATTTCTCTGGGTAAAAAGCCAAAATTAATACAGTTTTGTAATAGTTTACAGTGGCCCAGGGAGGTCTATCATGCCAAAGGCAACATTCACCCACTAAGCAACCTCAAGTGAAGACCCTGGTCCCACTGATGGGAATGGCTGTGGTCCTGTAGCTTTATCAGGTTGGGTGTTCACCCTACTGCTCTATGAATGGAACTTGGGCTCAGCAAAAGACCTAATTCTGGGATTAGCAGTTAGACTTTTGGGTGCTCTTCCCTGTATAGTTTAGGAAACTTTGATTTGTAAGTTTCTCAACAACTGTTCTTAGCACGAACACAAACTTTGTGTTTTAATACAGTTGAAATTGTAGCTGGCTTCTTTATTCTTTATTTCTGGCTTTTTCTTTTTCCTTTTCCTTTTTCTTTCTTAGAAAAAATGAAACTGTGTAAACTCTGCTTGGTTAGAAATCTTCCCATGAGCAAAACTCTGAGGTGGACTGTATGGTTTTGATCAAGAACAAATTGCATATAAAAAGACTGGTAATCCAAAAATATGGGTGATAATCCTAAATCCCTTGTAGGATTTCTCTGTGATATTAGATAAAGCACTTAAGGACTCTCTCCCCCTCTTTCCACAGCTAAGAAGCCATGATGGATAATGCTGAGCCCATCCACACAAGGGATCTGAGGCTCAATTGTATAATTTTAAAAATCTTCTGGAAATCCTCAAGTGTGGACTGGTCCATGGGTGCTCCTATACCAGTGTACATCTACCAGAGCTATGTCCCTGGGATGTGGATGCTGGCTAAGCCAGATGTTCATATTGAGCTGACTGAAGGTAGGAGGAGGAGGAGGTCAGGGCTTCTCTGGCAGCACGAGGCTATGAAATTGCAACTTGAGGACATGTTTCAACGGGCTCATGTTTAGCTTTGTCTGGAGGGCTCTTCCGCCTCTTGTCTTGCCTGGGAGTAGAATGTGCTATCTTTCTCTGGAGGGAAATGCTTAGAGGAGAGGTGATACTGGCAAATTCTGTGCCTGGTCCTGCTGTGCTGGCAGGGAGCTCATGTCCATAGTCTCACTTTCACAGCAATGCTGAGTCCTTGCAAACAGAGCTAGGAATGCAATAACAGCAAAGCATGCTCCTTTAACCTACTCAGCACCGGCATGTATATTCTGAATGCTTTTATAATTTATTCATTCAGCAATATCTTCTGATGTAGTTAATTTTGTATTTGCCTGGCCAGGGCTGGCACATGAAGTGTAAGAAATTCTTATGGACAGATTGCTTTGCTTTTCCGAAAACAAACTTGTGTTATCTGCCGAGTGGCCTCAATGAGCTGATTCCTCTGGGATGTGCTGCCAGGACATGGGGGATGCATAGACTGGCTACTGGAGTGTTCAGGCTCACCTTTGACCAGGGAAGGGGCAAAAGAGACCGGTGTCCAGGGAATTCTGATCCATTTTATCCAATCTGGTCAGCACCTGAGCCGTTCCTTCTCTGCTCCAGAATTTTAAATTTATGTAAATGCCAATAAATGGGAAAAAAGCATGGTTGATGTCCCCAGTGCACAAGTTTACACTGCCTTGTATCCATGAAAACTTTCCCTTTCTCCCATTTCTTTTCCTCACTAGGACACTTCCTTGTACAAAATTTCTCTTTCATTCTTGTTCTATCCCTATCTTTCTATCATGTTTTCATGTTCTGCCTTGGTCCTCCTGCAGCAGTGGAGTGCAGCAGTGAGTAGTTTTCTCCAGTTGAATCTGATGAATTAGATTTTCATGGTTTAGGCCTAATCCTTAAAATGCCAAGCCAGAGGAATCAAAGAGAGGATGAATGTATGTAAATTTTGGCGGAAGATTTTATTTTCTAGTTTTCACAGCCTGTCCATCCTACTGAAGAAACTAGAGGTATTTTTTAACAGAGAGGTCCCTGAAGCTGTATTTTACCCCCAGAGCAAGAGCTCCAAGGGTGTTAATCTCAATCTAATTTCATGTACATAACAGCTGCTTGTATCTCTTGCCCTACATCTGTCTCAGATGGGGCTGGTTTCAGCCACTATGGTAAGTGCAGCCAGAAAGTTAATTTAGTGCATATTGGGAAATTCCTCAAACACCATGAGATTTAACACCATTTTTTCCATCAAACCCTTGAAGTTTGTGTTGATATTTAGAGGTGTGAGACTGCAGGGCTGGGGACTGGAATGTTTCACTAATTTATTGGAAGGAGTTGATCTGGGGTGTTATCTCCATAGACCAAGCTGTTATTGTTTCATGTTAAGTGCGATATAACTCAGTCACAAAATGTTCCCTTGTAATGCAAGTCCTGTAATACTCTCCTGTGGCTGACACCTGACGTAAAGAATGTGTCCGCCAGCTGTCTTAAATAAGTTGCCAGTGTATTCTAATTGGGTTTACACAGGGCCAAGTTTATTTATAGATGTGCTTTCAAGTGCATTATGCAGTGGTGAGGGTGCTACCTTGGGAGTCATAAGAGGGGAGCTCTTGGGGTGATTTTGCTCCTGCCTCTGCTGTGATTTTGGGTGATTGTTTGATGCCAGATGTGCATGTGGGTCCTTCCCGAGTCTCACAGCCTGAGCTGCTTACCATGATCCAGCACAGTCCCCAGTGCAGACAGTGCAAAATGCCAGTAACATAATTAGATTTACAGAAACCTCAGTGTTCCTTCAAGGGAAAGGTCTGAGAAGTCTGCTTATGAGAGAGTCACTCTCTTCAGCTCAGAAGAGGAAACAAGGGTCAAAAAGCATAGGGCCATTGCTTTGGAGTTCCCAGGGCTCTGTGCAGGGGAGGTTTCCAGGAGGAAAGCAGGGAGCTTGGCAGAAGGGAGAGAGGATCCATCTGGCTCTGTATGAAAACAAGGCTTTTTTGGAGAACCTGATAACAGTTCAGTTCAGCACAAGAGCTGGAGCTGTGTCATTTCAGTCTCTCAACCAGCCCTTTCAGGGAGACAGAATTCAAGCTCAGGTCACTTCTGCCAGTACCAGGGCTCCCCATCTCAGTCAGCTTTAAGGTACTGGCTGGGTCTATGTGGGGAAGTGCTGCAGAGAATGAGCTGCAATCAATTGAGGGGTGGAGGGCACCAGCACTTGCTGCACATAGGTGTCTTTGCTGCAGCTAATCCATAAAAAACATGGTTATTTCAGAAAGAAAGAAAACTGGGAAGGAGGTGGCCTGGAGGAGAGAGCAGACAGGAAAGCAGCAGGAGAAGGAGCAGCCTGCGAGGGTTCAGATGTGCCCTGGGAGGGGTTACTGGACAGGGTCCAGACTCTGCTACTTACAGCAGTTCAGGGTCCTCTCCAGTGGGTTCACAGTGATTGAGAAATGTTCCTGTGATACATAGGTACATCAGGTCTCTGATGTGCTGATGTATCACATTAGATAGTGATACATGAATGTGCTTGGGGGATGGCAGAGGGTGGGAATGGACTGGGAGGTTTATGTACACCTTCCCAATGTGCTGGCCCAGTGAGCAACTGCACAGTGCCTCATTATCACCAGATCATTGAACACATCCAACCACTGTGGGATGGGAGAAGGTCAAACTTTGACCTCAGGGTTGTTAGCTAGGATATCTTGTGCCAGTAGATGAACTGCAGCATAACTGCATGTATATATGCATTGTTATTTTCTTCTTCCCTTTCCACTTTCCTCTCTTCAGGGCAATTTTGTTTTTTTTTGGAGAAAACCCAAAACCAACCCTGACTTCTTTTCCCATTTTTCAGGCAGCACAGAGCAGGTTTAACACACCCAAACATGGATGGGCTTGGGTGTTTCAGGGGCACTTCTGCTCCTGCCCTATACAGAACAATCTCAGCTCCCTTTGTCTTGGGACCCAAAAGCTATTTTGGAACTCACTCTTATCAAAACCTTGCTCTAAGGATGGCTGTGAGCAAGGCAAGCAAGCTGTGGAGACACAAAAAGGAGCCTCAAGATCCTGACTTCCATATAAACCAGTTTGTTTGTTTGTTTAAAGAAAAAAGCTCAATCACACCCACAGCTTTTTATGGGGGTGGAGGAGGTTATTCAGCAACCCGCATGTTCACAAAGGTACTTTTGTTCCTAACAGGACCAGAAAAGTTACGACCTAATATGTAACTTCCCCATTTCCTCATGTAGCAGCATAGAGGTTACTCTGTAAGGACATGAAATAGCTGCTCCTTAATGACAAAGCAGAGCAGCAGCCCCAGCACCTGCTTTGGGAGGAGGATGTGCCAACCTGGGCATGCAAACAGCAGCTCCTCTGAGCTCGGGTAGGGCACAGTCATGTCATGGCATCCTCCTCATCAGTGGAGCTGGCTGGCTCTCAAAAACCTGCTCCATGCAAGGGCTGGGACAGAGGAGCTCAGCATCCAAAAAGCTGTGATGTGAAGGCACCTGACCATGCCTGGGAGCTGCTGACAGATGATAAGTGGGAACTGGCCTCTCCCTGAAGCCAGGAATGGTGGCTTGTTCAGGAAGATGAAAGCTCCTTACACTTCTAAGGTGCTTTAGATTTTTCAGCATTTGGCTTTAAGGAAAGGTGAGGCATTCCCATTAGACACAGGCTTCCTCCACTACGTGAGAAAGTAGTCTGGGATAACTAAAGCGGTCCATTGGAGAAGTCAGTGCAAAACTAATGCTTTATCTCCTTCCCCAGCCTACACCTGAGCCCTCCTTATTGCCTGAAGTTGTGACTGTCACTGAAGCGGAGATGTTGTTTGCTTTTCTAATCCCAGCAGAGAATTAGTTTGAAACACAGGGACCAGGAGCCTTCATAATATGAGACCTAGACAGCAAAACTGCAGCTGATGCTGTTATTCAACTCAGTAACTGAGTCTTTGAGGAATTATTCTGCATTATTTTCTTCTCTTGTATCGCATGGCAGGAAGCACCACAGGATAATTACTCACATTAGAAATGCTTCCTTTGTTCTGTGTTGAACATTTCACATTTCATCTTCCCAAGTGCCCTGTGTCAGAGAAGGGTTCCAGGGCCTGCAGGGCTCTTTTGGGGTGTTACCATGGAGGGGCGACCTGGTAAGAGCTGAGAGAGGCTTAAAATGCTGGTGACAACAAGACGAGGATCAGGGAAGGTTAAGACAAGATGATGCCATCTATCTGTTGCCAGATTTTGTACTTGCTTGTATTTTACTGATAAAGTCTATAATAGACACAGCTTTTTTCACTTTTATGGGGAAAATTTACTTTGTTAAGGAAGGTGAACTGGGAAATGAAATGGGGCAGGAGGGCACAAAACTGCAGAAAAAATATTTTGGGAGCTTTGTTTTCTTTCTTTTCCTGGGCAGACTTTCACTGCCTTTTATCAGGATGCCTCATCCCTGGAAGTATCAAAGGCCAGGTTAGATGGGGGTTGGAGCTGCCTGGGCTAGTGGAAGGTGTCCCTGCCCACAGCAAGAGGTGGAACTGGATTAGCTTTAAAATCCTTTCCTCTAACTGTTCTGTGATTCTATGATAATTTTATTTTATCAAATCCAAGTTTAGAGGAAAAGCAAATTCTTTTAGGCAATTTCTACTGCCCGTGGGCCTGTAAAGGACCTCTGGGGTACAGGCTGTGATGTGTGGTCCTGTCTGTTCTGTGTCCCTGGGTGTACCTGGAGATGTGTCATCAATTCCACAAAGTCTGCTCATCCCTAAGGCAAATTCCTAAATAGCAGCAAGCATCAACTTACCCCCAAGTGCAAATTCTAGCCAGTAGGATGAGGTGAACATCCCCTTCCTGGCAGCAGCAGCAGTGGTTTTCCAGTCACACATCCATGGATTTACTTCATAGAGATACTCCTGACCTTGTTTACTTTTTCTTTTATCTGCCTGGTCTTCCCACAAGTATTATTACGTTTGTTGGAGTAGACCAATTAAGTGGCCAGAGGCCTTAATGAAAGCCTTGACTTTTCTTTAACCTTCCTGAGGAATTGCTCATTAGTGGGAAATGGTCACTGCTGGTTTGTACACATGGGAAGATAAATCTCCAAACCCTTCTCCAGGTGGGATGGTGCCAGCTGCCAGCAGTGGGAATCCCAGTTGTCCCATTCCTATGGATGCTGGTAGCTTAGAAATGGCAAAAAATAGACCTTTGGTGCCCCGCCATTGATGTGCACCTGCGAGACCTTTTGAAAGAAACACCTGAAATAAGTAATTTGCAGAATGATGGCGTCTCTGGTTTGAGGTCTTTAGCCATAAAGGGATCCCACTGATGCACCAGGAGGGGAAAATCTGTTCTGTATCTCCCCGTTCTTCATTCTTTGCACCTCAGTGAGAAAATGGGTCATTGTGTCCTATGTCAAAAGCAGAATGATAAGAAAAGCTGTTTTTCCTTTTTTTTTTCCCTGCCTAATTTTAGAGTCTTGAGTGCTTTGAAATATTGGGCTACCGGTGGAGAGCACAAGTTTCCTTTGCTCACCGCCTCTCCAGCTGCTCTGATTTCTCATGCAAGCAGAGGACGCCTCCTCTCTACCCCTTCCCCAAACAGAGAATTAAACCCCACATATGCATATTTCACCAGAGTCCAAGCACCTGTGTGAAGATCCTAAAATACTTCTGATAGAGAACTTTTTAAAGGAAATTTTAAAAATTCTTTCTGAAAGAATTTTTAAAATTAAGCTTTTTAAAAAAATATATTAATCCTTGAGAAAGTATTTCTCATCTTCCAACTTATTTTGATATAATTTGGAAACAAATAGTTTAGCAAAGCTATTAGAGAAAGATCTTGGAATAACTAGAATCAATGCAACTGACACAATTTCTCAAGGCTGATGTTTTTTCCTTCCTTTCTCTCCTTATGCTTCACAAAGCAATTGTTCCAGTGGGAAATAGGTGAAAGGGAAATTGAGGTTTTATTGCATTCATTTCTAATGATTGCTTTTTATCTCTGTTGGGTGTGGAATGCTTAATCTTTGAACTACAATGTCAAAATGTATTTGCTAGATAGATAAAATTAAATTAATCCCTCCCTTTATTTCTTCCAGCATAGTAATTGCTCTGTTTTATTTATAAGTCATGGATAGATTAACATTTAATCACTCTTGTTATATTCAAATCCCAAATGACCATGCTTTGGCTAGGAGAGGATGAAGTGGCAGCAGATGTGTTATCATTCTGGGATTGGGGATGTTCGCCTGTACCTGTGATGGTGACTGAGTGACACTGGGCCAGGGTACCTGGGAGGAGGTATCAGAATCCTAGAATGGTTTGGATTGGGGGAGACCCCAAAGATCATCTCCTTCCACCCTGCTGCCATGGGCAAGGACACCTTCCACTATCCCAAGATGCTCCAAGCTCTGCCCAACATGGCCTTGGACACTTCCAGGGATCCAGAGGCAGCCTGTGCCTCTGGGCTTCTCTGGGCACCCTGTGCCAGGGCCTCCCCACCCTCACAGGTAAAAATATCTTCCCAGTACCCCATCTAAACCTACCCTCTCTCAGTGTGAAGCCTTTCCCCCTTGTCCTGGCACTCCAGACCCTAATAAATAGTCTCTCTCCATCTTTTCTGTAAGTTCCCTTATGGTACTGGAAGGCCATAATTAGGTCACTCGAAAACCTTCTCTTCTCCATGCTGAACAACCCCAGCTCTCTCAGCATTTCCTCCCAGCAGAGCTGCTCTATCCCTCTGATCATCCTGGCACCTTCTCTGGACTCCCTGAGGCAGCTCCAGGTCCTTCTTGTGCTGGACCCCCTAGCTGGAGGCAGCTTTGTTGGTGGGGTGTCCTGAGATCAAGATACTCTCTTGTACTGAGGGATGGAACCAAAACCAGTATATGTTAACCTTTGCAGCCTGTTTTATTTGCAATCGTGTTTGGGATCTTGGTTCAAATTTTATGGTAATAAACCAAAGCCAAATCTAGATGTGGTCTTTAGCTGAGCCAAAGTTAGACCAAAGTTAGAGACAGGTGTCTGGGTTGGCAACCTGGTCCCTGCCCAGGGCAGGAGTTTGGAAAAAAATGAGCTCTAAGGTCCCTTCAAACCCAACCCATCCTATGAGGACACAGTGCTTAAACATGGTTCTAGTGAAGGGAAGAGGCTTGAGAGGTGTGTCTGTAAGACAGACATAGGCCTGGCCTGACCATGTGCCCTTCCCAAGAGCCCAGTGGCTAAGGCAGGACACAGAAATCAAAATATTTTTCCATGCAAGATGAGGTCTCTGTCGAGAGATAGTAGATCTCCTTTGACCTTTATTTTTTTATCTGTAGATGTGAAGAGCCCCTTTTCCAGTTCTACTTTCTGGAACTTTTTGGGTTTTTGTTTCTACATTCCTGACCTGGAACTTAGAGGCTGCTTTTAGGAAGTCTCCTAGGTGCTTTGAAATGATTTCTTTTCTTTTTCCTGATTTAGTCCAAGAGGGAGTATTTGGTCAGTGCACCCAAACAGTGTCCATCCTTTGTTACTTCTGCCCTCCAAGGCCCCTCAGTAACCACTGCCAGAGAAAGTTGGCCCCCAAGGATTGAATTACAGTGAAGCCATGGATAGAAAATACACCATGAAATTTTATGGCTCCTGCAAAGGGGCTGCCATCTGCTTTTTCTTCCCCCCCTGCCTTTCTTTTTTTATAGCCATTCCACAGTCTATTAAACCATTACTGTCTGCTCTCCCACTTCCCGCCAAGATCTGTGTCCATTTCAATATACAACATTTTCAATTTCAAAGTAGCCTTTGGGAATTCCCCATGTCATTCACACTGAACAGACCTTTACTGATCCTTTTTCAAAACTGGAATCTATTTGTTCACATGCTTAGGTTAGTATTGTTCTGAGCCCCTTGCCCATCCCCTCCACCTCCTCTTTCTTCACACAAACCAGAAAAAATCTTGCTATGATGAGCCTGAGCAAGAATTGCTCTGTCTAGTTGTGCTTTACTGGTCCTGCATAGAGGGATACTCTGAATTTCCAGCCTGAATGCTGCTTTTTAGGCTCCTCCTGTGATGGGAGGCAAAGGCTGCAGGTACAGGGCTGCCTTGCAAAATTATCCATAGTCCATATCCATAGTTGCAGGGCTATGAGCGCCTTCTGCCTGAAAACATATCTGTCTTCAAACATCAAGTGCTCTGTCTCCTTTTGCTTTCCTGTGCTGTTACTATTCCATCTCTTTCCTCACTGTTGTTTTATGAAGAGGGAACTGGATTCCACTTGTTTCTGAAAATCACTTTTGCACATGGTGATCTTTGCTATTTCTTGTGATGGGAGGGTTTTCCTTTCTTATAAACATTTGGGTAGGCTTCATATCTCCTTCCCCAAGTTTTTCATTCTGGAAGGTGGAACAAAATCTCTTCAGCTGTGGCAGGTGGGCCCAGGAGGGAATACACAGACCCCACCGAGTGCTGATGTCACTCTACAGGGAACTCCTGAGGTTGGATACTTGTGCAAGCATTCCTGCCAGTTCCCTCCTTAAACTGATTCAGCTCTAAACTAAACTAGATTTCCATAGCGAATGTGTCTCTGCAACTTAGGCATCTATTGGAAGGGGATTGCAGGTGCCAGGGGTGTGATTTGCCTTTGATTATAAAATAACTCCCTTGTGGGTCCTGTGTAAAAAGCACATGTCTTTTCTGAAGGTGATTTTCCACCTCATCCTTGTCTTCTTTTCCTGATGGTTCTGCACTGCACAAGTAGGCACAGGGATCTGGGCAGCCTAGAAAAGCCCAGGGCAGAGCTGCTGCTGTGGTTACACCCCAGCAATGCTGCTGACTCCTCTGCAATAGCAGATGGCTCAGATGTACTCAGTGATTTATGCTCCATAGTAATTTTGAGATGCTGTGTGATGGTTTAGGGCCACCTGCAGCATCCTTGGGAGGAGGAGGATCTCGGTGCTTTGCCAGCCAAATGGATACGCTTTTTTAAATCTTCAAGCTGTGCAAACTGGGCTCTGGACAAGCAGCTTGGTTCAAACTGCTTGTCCTGTGGCTCCTGCTTTCCACGATGATTCTGCTCCACAGGCACAGCTGTCTCTCTGCAGCACAGATCCTGTGCCTGGCTCTGGGGAGCTGGGGGACCACTAGAGGGAGATGAGAATGACTCCCAATATTTGCAATTTTCATATTTTCTCTAACATTTATCAATTAACCTTTGCAGCTGTATGGCTGGAACAAGGCTCCAGTCGCTCTCCAGGACCTTCGGTACTTGTAAGGAGGAGCTCAAACAGTTCTGCTGGGTCCTTATTTTGGGAAATATATTTGATTATTTTCATAATATAAATCAAACACCCTCACTCTGTGCTTGAATTCCAAACCCAAAACTTGGTTGGATGCTTCCATTTATGCTTACTGGGAGTTATTAATATTCCCTGGGAAGTTATATATGGAACAAATTGGCTCTTCTTCAGCTTTTTACCTGCAGTAAAAAGTGTTTGGGGGCATCTGTCGCTGCAGGCAGAGTACAAGGGTGTCTGCATTTCCCTATCCCTGATTTAATTCAGAATACAGAGTTTGTCTTTAAGGTAAAGACTAGTCTGTGCTGCCAGAGGTTAACCAGCAATTTGAAAAATTAAACTAGAATGTTAAATACTTTCCATCCCAAAAATGGATCTTTCTTGATAATACATGGAAGCACACAAAAACATTTATTTGAAGTAAGTTCATATGACTAAAATGATGAAAATAATTATTTTCAGTGTGTTTCTCTCAAACTTGGATTTTAATTCCTTCTCTTTTTCATCTTTCTACTGCAATTAAAAAAAATAGAAGAGACCAGAAAAAAGCTAAAAGCAGCAGTGTGTGGCTGTGTGAGAGAGAAATATTGTTGAAAGCAGAGACACAGTTTTTTGGTTTGAAACATGTGAGAATTTTCATTACTAGCATTTGGAAAAAACCCAACCAAACCCTAAGCAAACTGAAACCTCATGTGCAAACTGTCAGATCCTTTCAGAAGCTATTTTTCACTTGAAAGCACTTGCTCATAGAAAGCATCTTGCCTAGCCTTATTATGAACACAAAAGCTACACCTAATTGGTTTATATGTTGACAGACATCTTATTACTGAGAATAACAGTGCGTGTGTTTCCCCCCTCACTGCACAGGATTGCCCTGGCTGGACCCTGTCATCCACCAGCCACAGGATTTGGTGCTGCAAGAGGAGGCAGCAGTTTGGTGGCTTAATTTCTCCCTTTTCCATTGCAAATCAGCTCTTTGCAAATGTATCCTGGGTACCGGCAATTACACGTGTCTGTTGCCATGGTCTTTGGTGCCTGTGCCTTCACGGTACATTGTACTCCAGCTGGAACATCAGGTGTCCTGCTGGACTCTGAAACTGTTAAATGGGAGAGGTTTGGGGCTAAATTGACTCAAACTGGTGCCCATTTTCTGAATCCAACCTGGAGCTGTGGTGCTGGACTGAGCAGAACTTAGAGGCACCACATTCTGCCCGGATGCTCCTGGTTTCCTCTCTCTTTACATGGTCAGAGTTGACAGCTTGAATACTACAGTACTACAACACAACCCAAAATACAGACTATCGGTGATTTTAGAGAGACAGGAACACTGATTCATGATCAGAATTTGGTTTTACTGCAGTTTCCAAAGTGCTTACATGCTATTCTATAGGGTTAGTAATTTCTTGTTACAATCATCATGTTAAACATTACAAAAGACAAACTCATGCATTTTACAAAGATCTCTTGCTTGCAGAGGGTGATTCAGTCTCCTTCTTCCTGGCACTTGAGTCTTAATCCACTCAGATTGTAATCTTCAGAGTTCTGGTTGCATCTGCCGAGGCATCCTGGTTATCAGACTGGATATTAATTAAACTCACAGTATTCTCTGTCCTGTGTATTACAATAACAGACAATATGTAATTGTGTTGATTTGCTCTTCTTCAGCTTTTCCACCCAGGGTAAAAGATGATGGGTGCATCTCTAGCCACAAGCAGAATACAAGGCTGTCTTCATTTCCCCATCCCTGAGTTAAGACAAAATTTGGAGTTTATCTTTCAGTTAAAGGCTAGTCTGTGCTAGCAGACTGGCAATTTGAAATCTGAAATTAGAATGCTAAATACTTCCCAGGGACATTGTGATGGCTGAGGTTTTACCTGGGGATCCCAGGAGACACCAGAGGAAGGTTTCCTGCCTGCTGAGCATTAGCACGTAGCTCACACACTAATTACACATTATGTGGGATTTTCAGAAGTGACTGCATGAGGAAGACAGCTGAGACCTCAACAGCTTTGGTTTTCAAAAGACTTTTTGCCTCTTCAAATTCTTGTTCTCTGCTGGGGACTGGCAACCCCCACTTGGTGGCAACCTGATGGCCCGATGCAACCTTTAGCTCAGAGTAAGTTAGAGCTGGTGTAAACCCAAGTCAGAAGTCACACTAGAGCACAAGGCCATTACTCCAAGCCCTTTGAAGAACTTGGTGTCAGGAGGTTTTGCTGCCCAGGTAGCCACATGGGCCTCCTCTGCCAGCTCTGTGCACCTCCAGCTTGTGCAGAATTGCTGCCACCTGGTTCACCTCATTCCACCCAGCTCCAAAAGATGACTATCTTTGGGGGAAAGGAAGGGCTGTGTAGCAGTTAATGGCTTCAAAAAGCCATTGAACTACTGAGAGGTGGATAAGAAATGTGTTTGTGCCATTGCATGGTTCTCCTTGGACCATATGTACGGGATCCCAGGAGCTGCTGCATTTAATATTTACTGGAAATTAGAAGAACTAGAGGCAGTTCCTGGAGTTTCAGATATATTTGGGCCTTCTCTGCATTAGGGATTCACTGCAAACCCAACTCCTGGCATGTGAAACACTCAGGCATAGCAGAGGCTTACAACAATTACAAGTGATTGTTACAATGGGCTTGGTCTTGATAGAAGCTGTAGTGTACACCATGAAACAGGTTAAACTCATCTCAAAGTGATGCAAAGAGAAGTTCGGAGACTTTTCATTAGCTACAGAGCTAATTAAAAATCCCAGGTTACAGTGATCATTACCTTTCAGGCATCACAGTGAGAATCTTGGGGGTGTCATTTGCAGTGCCAGGAGCTGGACTCAATGATTCTTTTGGAGCCTTCCAACTCAGGATATTCTGTGATTCCAGGAATTGGGTGTTTTTAATTCAAATATGCCTGATGTGAGGCGAAGTCTTTGCTTGGTTGGAGAGGTCAGTGCCTGGCATTGATGATGAGCAAGAGTGAGTTAGTGACCAGTTGTGCCTGCACTGCTTGTGGGAACGGCCACCAAACCCCCATGGATGGGACAGAGCCAGTGGAAGGGCTGCCAAAACATGCATGAGTTTCTGCACCTCAGTGAAGGCTGAGACTGCCCCAATAGCCAAAATCCATTCAGGGTAGTTGTGAAACTTTGAGCACTTTGACTGTCTGCAACAGAAACTCTTTTTGTGCAAAAATCATATCTTTGTTGTAAAATAGGTATATTTGCTGGTGTATGCTCAACTGCAAAATGAAGACGCATTTTGCTATTTCTGTCTCTTATCCTTTGAGCCCCTGGGCATGTCTACTGCCAGTCAGAGGCATTGATGAGCATGGGCTGGCAGACACGTTTAATAAAACATTGGATTTTCACGATGGGCTCACAGGCTCCTCTCATCCTTTCCACAGGGCTCGAGAATGGGTGGTGCTGTGAATACCATGTGGTGTTCCCAAGGTTGTGGCATCTTTTAAGATCAGTCAAATGTATATATATATATATATATAGATAGATAGATAGATAGATAGATAGATAGATAGATAGATATAACAGCAGTGAATCTTGCCAAGGATTTACTGCTGAAGGGGTGTCAGTAGAAAAAAACATGCCTCCCACAAAACCAGAACTTTGATTAAAAACCGAATTCCCATCAGGAAAAAAGTGGCAGTGTCTTGCATTCGGGGTTTACTGAAATGTTTCTTTTCTCAGATGGAATGTAAAAATTTCAGTTCAAGAGTAATTCATGTTTACTCCCTGTGAGCCACCTCCTGAGCTGAAATATATCCCTGAGGACATGCCTGGGCCTTGCTGCTGTGAAGGCAGCTGGCCCACAGCCTGGGCAGGACACCTGGTTCCAACAGGACACAAGCAGGAGGCATCATCATCTGTCTGTCTGGGTGCAATTTGGGCCTGAACTGACCAAAACAGGCAGTGAAACAGAAATTATAATTTTTGAGCAGACTTGGGTATTGGTAAAGCCACAAACACATTTACAGAATACTCATAATTTCAACCACCGAGACAGAGAAGCTGGGGTTTAAATGGAATTATTTGCTTGCTGATATTGGGGGGATGGGCATGAGTTTATAGTGAGAGATCCTCACCATAAGGACCTCATGTCTGTGTTAGGATTTCTCATCTAATGCCAGCCTCCAGAACTGAAAGAAGAGGATGTTCTCCTTCAGTCTGCTAAGGGAAATGCTACCCTGGAAAATTTTTAATTTTAAGTATCGAAAGTCAGCTGTTTCCTCTACTATACAACTGTGCGACACATACATGACATAAATGAAACTTCTGGAAACTCTTGGAAAATTAACTCCCCATCTCAATGACATATAAACTGGAAAGCTGTTTGGAAAGTTGAAATAGTGTGTGGGATGTGAAATTAATGCATGTGTGTAGAAAATCCTCATTGGTGGTGAAGGGTTTGGTTTTCCTCAGCCTGGCTATTTCTTGTGGGGGCCAAACACTGCTTTAGGCCTAGGCTCTGCACACCGGGCTGAAATCTTGCATAGAACTCAGTGAAAAAACTCTGGTGCAAACAACAATTCCTCTTTGCTCACTCCATTGATAAAATATTCTTGCCTGAGTACATGACTGACATGCTCTACAATTAGCCTTCTAATTAGACCCCCAGTATCTGTTTAGATTATTAATGGAGCTGAAAGACTTTTTAAAGCAACATTTGATATAGCTGAAGAGATTGCTTCAGGGGGTGAGAGATACTGCAAGCGTGAGTCATGTTTTTGCTGCTTTGTTGTGCTGAGTTTGGGGGTTGTTTGTTCAAACATTGTGGGGTAAAAGGGCACCCCAAGTCCATGGTACTGGTGCTGCTGGGAAAAGTTTTTGCTGGGAGAAATAGTTTTTCAAATTAATCAATCCTGGGCTGAAAATAGGTACATGCAGGAGAAGGAAATTTCCATTATGTTTTTAGAGTGCCATTTTAAAATAGAATATTTCAAGTAACTCCAACAAAATGAAATATTCCTTCTTGGCTTAAACTTGTCCAAAAGAAAATATTTTGTTATGATTCACCCAAGGAAATATTCATTTGGGGAAAAAAAAGGAAAAAGAGTGTTTCTCATGACAAAGTTTTACTTTGTAACAATGTAATTTTCTGTCAGGAAAAACAATTCCAGTAGAAAATTCCCTGCGAACTCCTGGTGCAACTTGTCCTGGATGCTGGAGAGGAACTGGGGCTGACTTTTACAGCCTTCAAGACTGACCCTTTTCCTCTGATCAGTGCTGATTCACTTCCTACAAGTGGGTGCTCTGCTGCCCAGAACACCCCATTCTCATTGCTGCTCTTTGTTTGGGAAAGTTGCTATAAGCTTTTAGCATCCGAGTGGGCATGGAGAAAGGATCTTTATGCAAGTTTCCACTTGGCCTGAAACAAGCCTGGCACTTCTTTTACATGGGTTCATCCTGACTGAAAAAACAGCTTTTGTTACCAGCTGCCCCCTGAGCTCCCTTTGTTTGGACTGCACAGGGCATCTTTATCAGCTCTGGGCACACTGGGCCACCTTTGCTGAGGCAGCGGGAGGCACGGGCTGTGCTGAGCAAAGACAAGCTGCCTGTTCATCACCAGCACTAAAAAGGACTCCTTTCTCAGTGACCCGCAAAGTCAAGCATGGCTGGGATATGGTTCTACCCCGGGACAGCTGCCTCATGGATGGCATTTCCTGGGCCTGCCCTGGGTTCATAGAAAAATAGAATCATGGAATGATTTGGAAGAGTCCATGTAACTCCAGCAGGGACACCTTCCAATATCCCAGGCTGCTCCAAGCCCCATCCAACCTGGCCTTGGACACTTCCAGGGATCCAGGGGCAGCCACAGCTTCTCTGGGCACCCTGTGCCAGGGCCTCCCCACCCTCACAGAGAACAATTTTTTTCCTCACATCTAATTTAAACCTACTCTCTGTTAGTTTGGAGCCATTCCCTCTTGTCTTGACACTCCAGTTCATGATGAGGGGTCCAGCTCCATCTTCCTTTTAATCCCTTCAGACCCTGGAAGGTGCTGTGAGGTCTCCAGGTTTGAGTGGTGGACACCATGTTTACCAGCAGTAGAAGAAAGGGGTTGAACATCAACAGAAATTGCTGGAAAGTCTGACATCTGCTACTCCCTTGTCTTGTTCTTGTCTCCATGTGCTTAAGCTTAAGATGGATGAGAGCACCTCTACTTCAGACCCTGTGGATGCAGACAAACTTAGCCTCATCATCAGATCAATTCAACATCAATTGATGTCTATTTAGACATCAATTATTATAATTTTTTTAAAATAAAAGTACATATTTATACACAGACTCTAAATAGACATATTTAAGATCTGTAGGGTGCATGGGATGGGGATAATGGGGGGAGGGACTTGGGCACAGCTCTAGGACACCCTTGACAAACAATCTGTGGCTTTTCAAATGGAAGGTTCCAAACTGTGGATGCAATCTGAAGTTTAGCAGAGGAAAATACAAAGTAGACTGGACATTTCAATACATGCTAGCTGGTTTGTTTTATTACAGAAAAAACAAACAAATCTTATCAGCAGGCCGCACATTTTCTTCCCAAACTCACATTTTTCATCTACATGATGAGGCTTTGTTAAAACAGAAAGAATCCATTTTTGGTTTGAGGCCATGAGGAACTGGGATATTGGGGGTTTTCTTTCTTTGTTTGCTTAAAATTGGAATATTCTAGGGCCCTACTGCAAAGCAAGACCCAAATAGCAACACTTTTGAAAGGTTTGGAGAGCTCCAAGATCCCTGAGGAAGCATGAAATATTTCAGCATTTAGATCTGAAGACAATTCTTGCCTTTCCTCCTCACCCTTTACTTTTATTAGGTCAGTCTTTTTTGTGCTTAGAATGAAGAAAAAATGAGCAGGTTTTGGGGGAGGGAGGATTGAAGATATTAACAGAAATATAGGTTTGGTCTGGCACAATATGCTGGAGTCTACTGGCATATTGTGAGCTATCTTAAGAACTAATAAGAAATAATTTGGTTTTGGGGCATTGCTGAGCACTCACAGGAGGTCTGGCTGTTTAGGAGATCGATGGGACTGTCCCAAGGGCAGTCATGAAGAGGAGGCTGTTACAGCAAACACTGGATTTCTTGTCAGTCCAGAGTGCATATCCCTTGCAGCAAAATTAAGAGTATAAACCTGGTCATGAATTGAAGGACACTGACCTGGGAGGTGGTGTTTACAGTACCCAGCATCTCTCCAAGGTCTTCCTGATAGGGACGCTGGGGCTCATTGTAACCCACAGGCTTCCTCCTCTTTGACCCTTGATCAGGGTCCAGCAGTTTTACCCTAAAGTCTTCTCTTTGGCTTCATTTTTTCAGTTCAGAAATTCATCCTTCTGACCCTGTTTTATCAGAGATCATTTTTCCTCCGTTGTTCTGGGTTGGGCAAGAATGGCACAACTCAGCTCTGAATCAAGCATGACGGCCAAAACACTGACTTAGAACCACATGTTTCCAAAATACCCTTTGTGTTTATCTCACTATTATTTTTGCCTGTGTTGCCCTCCTGTGCACAACTGGAAGGGTTCATGCCAAAATACCTCAAGCAACTTGCTTTAAAAATGTTGCCTTTCAGAAGCCTTTCTTAAGTGAATAAAAGCCAGATCTTGGGAAACATTTAGGCCTTTAAGTGGCATGAATAACATCATGTAATAATAATAATAATTAAAAAATAACATCTTTACTATAAATAATATGATTCTAAATTGAAATCAGTTTTGCAAAAAGTAGCAAGTTTAAAGAGATGAAGTTGCGTATGAAAAGATCCCTGCAGCTGTATTTGGCAGTGTCTAATCAAACCTGCACTTTGTCCCAGCTCTGCCAGGGCAGCCTGTGGATGGACTTCAACCTGCAAAGAAAATCCTGTGAACATCACTTTTAGTTCCTGTTTTTTAAAATTGAAAAATAGTTTTGACTTGCAGAAAAACTGAAAACTGGTAATTTCTTTGCTTGAAGGTGTGAAAGGTATTGCTTTTGTCAGCCTTTGGGAGAATACAGACAGTGAATTGCAGTTTCAGTTGTTCTCGTAGAATCACAGCATCTCAGAGTGGTTTAGGTTGGAGGGATCATAAAGATCATCTCATTCCACACCTCCGCCATGGGCAAGGACACCTTTCACTAGCCCAGGCTGATCCAAGCCCTGTCCAGCCTGGCCTTGGGTGCTGCCGGGGATGGGGCAGCAACAGCTTCTCTCGGCACCCTATGCCAGGGACTCACCACTCTCTGAGTAAATCTAAATCTCCTTTCTTTTCATTTCAAATCATCCTCCCTTGTCCTATCACTATCTGCCTGTAAAAAGTAATTTCTTTGACTTGACCATGGCTGTGGTGTGATGTGTTACCTTCACAGGATTTGTGACTCCAGGGACACAATGCAGAGCAGAGGGAAACAGGTCTGCTGTGGCTGATTCCCTTTCTGAGGCACTGCCCATCTTTGTCCTCACTATTGCTGGTGCACAGGAGCCTCAGAAGGAGCCATGGAGCTGTGCTGGGCAGAGCTTCCATCTGTGAGCCATGAGCATATCAGTCAGCCCTGGAGATGCCATATAAACCAGCCTTGATTTGTCTGGGATCTCCTGGCTTCACTGAGCAGGGGCAGTTGCTCCAAGCTGCCATTCCCATGATGAACAGAGGGTTTGCAGCTCTTAGTGACCATGATCAGATGGCGACCTGGTGGGAAAGTGCAGGGCTGCAGTGATGAGAGCTCTGTTTGTTTATTCCGAGGCTGAATTCAGCCCTCAGCTGCTTGTTCCTCGTGTTGAACAGGATTGCAAAGCTCGCCCCGAACACTGTAACTAGATCAGCCTGAGGAGAGGGCTTTGCTAACCCCTCCAGATGTCTATCTGTCTATTTTTTTTTCCTTTGCTGTTTTTAGTTTTCCCAAAGCAGAATCCTTTTTTTAAACTCTCCCCTGAAACTGGGCAAAAACCAAAGACCTAGAACTTTTATAAGCCTTTGTCTTTTGCTAAACACTCTTCCAGCAACACAAGTGGTTAAGCAGAGGTATCTCTTCAGCATTGCCTTGAGCACAGACGCTCACCAGGTGCTCTGGGTCCATGCCATGAGCAGCCTGTAGTCTTATACGAGGGAACTGGCATGGGAATCAATTCCTTGCAAATTACTTTTGATGCAAATGCTCCCCTTTGGATGGTTTTTCAGCTCTGAATCAGGGGATGATCCTCCCATTCCAGCTCTTTTGCCCTCCCTGGAGCCATGCCTGGTTGCTGTTTGGTGTGTGAAAAGGAAGTAATTGGAGTGTAGGGACAGAACCTCAGTTCAAAACTTGACCTTGAATACGTCTCTAAATGTAACTTCTCTGCCTATTCCCAAACTCCAAGTGCCTCTGGCTGCATGTTCTATCAATGAGAAAATCCTAAATCCCAGAGCAGGGGCTGACAAAGGTGGAAGTCAGGGATGGGAACTGGGTGGTGGTGGTGGAGAATGAGCAAGGTTGTTATGAAGCTCATTCTGAAAATGCAATTGGGTCAGTGAGAGTGAAAATGAATCAATGTCACTTTGAGTAAGCATGGAGATCAGCCTGGTCACATTCCTGAGATAGCTGTATGGAGATCTGACACTGGTATTCATGCGAGACTTAAAACAGAGTCCAGAACCAAGGGTGTAACTTAACCTTGGGAGCAGTGGCAACATGAAGAAGATCAAGGTAATCTCAGGAGGTTGCAAAAGAGAAGGTCAGATGTGGTTCAGCAAGTGCAGAGGGGCTCAGGCTTAATTCCTCTGTAATATGCATGGCTGTGAAGGGCACTGCCATGTTCAGCCCCGGCAGCACAGCCTGTCCTGCAGAGCAGTATTCTGTTTCCCCAGAGATTACAGCTGGAAGACAGGTATGAGACAAGTATGGCCTGCAGTAACTCTGAGAAAAGGGAAGTCTCTTTGTGCTCTTTGCAAAGTACCAAGCACGTTCTTTGTAGCTAAACCTTTGTGGTGCTGTTTTAGAGAGCACTTCCTGCTTTAGTAAAAGGGACAGGGAGCAAAGGTTGGTACCTTCCACTGCCTTTTGGGAATTGTGTATTAGATAGCTTTGAACTGGATCTCTCATGGCTTTAAAAGGATCAGGATTCACCTCATCTCTAACAGATATGTAGGAAAGCACCAGCTGAATGGCCATGGGGACTGACCACTCTGCAACTTCTCAAATTCTGAATCCTTCTACCAGGATGTGGCTAGAGAGAGCTCCCTAAGCAGGGTCCCGGGAGCTACCCTGGAACTCACAAGACTGTTGGTCCTGCTTAAGACAGGAAGACTTGGGCAGGAGCCTCCACATGGGTCCCTCACACCACTTCCCATGAGGGCAATCGGTTAAAGCTCCCAATTGAGCTCCAGTCCACCTTTAGTTTTGCTAATACAGTGAAATCAAGCCCTACTAAAGGCTTACAAACTTCTTTGCTGCTTGTGGGGGCTGGGGGGAACTCCATCCCATTTCTAATTGTTAGAGTCTTGTGCAGGCAGATTTATTCCATATGGCAAAGGGATCCGAGCTGCTCAGCTTGGCACAGCCATGCAGTTTATGGGAAAATTATATATTTAATTGTACGGACATCACAGGATGAGTTGTTTGCTTAATCCTGGAGTTGGAAATAAATACAGAAAATACTGAATATACAGTTGGCTGGGGATGATTGAGAGCATTCCAGCTTTCCTTGTAGTGAGAATTTGGAGACCATCATGTGAAGGAGATTCCCATTTTCAAGCTCCACAGGACATATCTGAGCTGGTTGTAAGTTTGCTGGGTTGGGCTTGTGGACACTTCAGCCAGCTGTAAATGTGGCCCCATGTTATGAAATGAGTCAGATGAGAGTTTCTTCTGATTTTCAAGGAAGCATTTTTTGATGTGTTGAATTGGACAATAAAATCTAAATGAGGGAGAGCTGCCCTGGACCCAGAGTTGATCCCTTCTGCTCATTGTCAACATAATGTCTTTACTTTTCCCTGAAAATTCAATGTGCTGATCAGTCCCTCTGCCTGCTGGAAAAAACTGTCCCACATAAGAGCTGGAATCTCTGTTTTGCAAGCTTCTCCTCCTATATGTCTGCATTTGCTCCTCTTTTATTATTTGCTGGTGGTAACAATTATTGGGGGCAGAGAATGGCAGGGCCATGGAGTATCCCAATGTACGGGTGGAAACCAAAGTCCATATGGTAGGACAGGAATTTCTGTACCATGAGGCAGAACTTTGTGAGATCACGGAGAGGAGTTTAGGCATGGAACAGAGGTGTCAAACCTTGGGTTTTCCCTCTGGCTGACAGTACCCAGCACTGCTGCTCATTTGCTGAGGGTTTCCCAGGCAGATGTGAGCAGTGGAGATACTGTCCAGCCCTTCTGGAGGCTAACAGGCACTTGTGGTGAGGCCAGCATTTACCAGAAGTGTTGAATCTACCACATGACACAGTGTTTGTGTCTTGCTAGTCATCAGCCTGGCTGATCTGCACATCTGCTTTGATCAGGGTACCTGGAAAAGCAGAAGCACAGGTGTATTCCTCCCAGAAAATCTCAGGAGTAATGTCCAGGAAAACCTGAAGAAATTAATCTTTCTGAAACTGCTGCTTCTGCCAGAAAAAAAAAAAAAAAAGCCTGGAGAAGACAGAACGTGGTTATCTGTAACCCACAGTAATTTTGCCTTAGTGTCTAATAGGCCATTAGTTTGAGCTCTGTTGTGTGAGGTTTAACTTCACTTCCAAACTGTTTCTTCCACTGAGTACTCCTGATAGCCATATCAACATCCTACTTCTGCTGCCTTAGTTTGGACACAGTTAATAACCCAGCTCTTGCCATCAGTGATAAGGGAAATGGCTTGTTCTGACCTAAGGCTGGTTACTCTCAGGTCACTCCAAAGCATCCTCTTCATCAGGAGTGGATCAGGATCTCCTGAAGGGATGGGAAGGGAGATTGAACACACTTCTCAGTCTGTGCTGTTATCTTCATGAGTTGCACTCTTCATTATTCATATTCAGCTGCAGACCTTGTGGCTCAGAAGGTGCTCTGCTGTGCCTCAATGAAATTTGGGCTGAATTTGGCACAGGGAGCAAGGCAGTCACCACTGGGAGGGATTTATCTCCTCGCTTTGTGAGGGGTCAGGACTGCTGACAATAATATCGGTGACTCACCTTTGCTTCTGCTCCCTAGCACTTCATATTCATCCACCTGGATTCATTCTGCTCCAGATCCTTGGGGCTGTTTCCTGGGAATAGTGAATGACATGGCTCTCATTCGTTCACTTTCTGAAGTCCTTCCATTTGGTACCAGTGCTATTTAATATTTCATTTTGCATTTTCATAGCTAGGCTCTTATAGACATTAATTATTTAATGGCCACATTTCTTGTATTAAATGTATAGATCAAGACAGCTGCTGGTGTTTTCTAAAAAGGGTGTTCACTTATAGGGATATGCTGCTCCTCCAACATTCAAATAAAAATCTCAAAGGTCCCTATTTTTGTTCAGGATTTTCAAAGCCTCACTTCCTCATTCAGTGCCGGATGGCACCTTCAAAAACACTCAATGTTGATCTAACCTTGTTCTCACTACAGTCCTTAAGAAAATAGGCTAAGCCATTTCAAAACCCTCTCCTCTTCCCCACCAAATCCAGCACTGCAGCAATATTCCCAAGCTTTTATCCGCAGTTACATCAGGGGTAAGGAGACAGGAAAGGTTGGCTTTTTAGCCTCATTTCTGTACTTTGGGGCAATTCCATAGCCTCAGAAGAGCTGCTCTGGAGACACAAAACATGTGAGGGCAAAGTGTGATTTTTCCATCCAGCTAAAGATTTTTCGCCCCTGTCCCATCAGCTGGCCTAGGTCAGATTCAGATGAGCGGGGCAGGAGAGGGTAGTGGGACAAGCCATGAAGGTGCATGAGAGTCTGGTTTTCATGCAGATGGAAGGTAAGAGAATGGAGGAGATTCACCAGTAGGATGGGAATTCTCAGTGTGCCAACATCAAAAGGCAGCTGATCTAAATATAGTTCTCCAAATCAAATTCCCCACTTAATGTTTGTGATTGTGTGATGCCTCTGTCTTGAGGGCTGGGTGACATTTGAGGCTCCGTATTGTCCAAGTAGCTGGGCCCTGCATCTCACAGTGGGAGCTGCCTGCATGGGCACAGCACATGGTCTGACACAGCCCCAGCTTAGCTGGAAATGCCACATTGAAACCGTTTTTCTTTGGAGAAAGGCAGCTTCACTTCCTCTTGATAACTGATTTTACTCAGACTTTTGTGACTGAGAGGAAGTAAGGCAGACTTTTGAACCTGCTTCCTCTCCAAACTCGGTCTTCTCCTGGTGTTGTTTCTTCTCGGTTGTCCATCCAGCCCTACTGGATTTTGGCTTTAGAACTGTGGAGACCTTGCAACTTGCAGTTGGAAAGAGTGTGCATCTTTTGGGGGACTAATCCAGTCAAGTCCTGGGTAGGGGGGATATCTCCAAAGCTTTCCTGGAATGCCAAGCTCACCATGAGCAGTCAACCTCCTTTCATTAGTCCCAACATGATGGAGCAGGATGGATTTGCTCATGGGTGGAGCTGGAAGAGAGTAATAAACTCCTTTTAATGAAGGGAGCACTTAGGTTTGCTGTATTTGGCAGGCTGTTTTCATCTTTTGTACTTCTGGTAGTTGGCATCCCAGGCAAGATGAAGGGACTGGGCTTTGGGAGTGGTAGGCATGCACTCGATCTGCTGCCTACCCCTGGCAGAGGATCAAGGCTGGAATTTTCATTACACTTGCTTTGCCTGCCAGAAAGAAGTACTATGATTTAATTCTGGTGGCTTTTTGCTCAGTGCCAAGCTTGGAATGTGATACTCCGATGTCTTCCAGCTTCTTAAAGCAACCACATTGTCCCACCAAGGAAATACATATTTATATAACAGAGGAACTGCATTGGAGTGTGGAATCACATTATTAAGAGTGAGCCGTATTAGAGGAGGATCCCATGGCTTGGAGTATGAGACTGGCTCCTTTTGTAATCCTGTGTACCAAGCTCTGATATGATCATAAATTCCTGATTCCTCAGTAACAATTCTTGGAAAATTCATCTTGTTAAAAAGCAGTCACTGTGTCACTCTTACTGGGAGAGGGTGAGGGATAATAACAGAGCTGATGGAGTATTTTCTGGCATGAATGTCCTTTGAGAAGGGAGATTGTGCTTTTAACAAGATGACATTTTTCAACAGACAGCATCTGCTCACCTCAAAATGTTGTTTTCATGCCAAAAGAATAACTCAAAACTCAATTATATTATTTTTCTGAACAAAAATCCAAAAAGCTTTGTGGTTTAGGCAACAGATTTCAAGGATTCAAACAAAAAAAAAAAGATTTGTTTTTGGAAAACCAAGAGGCCAAAATATTTTTTTCCTTTTAGGTCTATTTAAAAATTTAGGAAAAATGTGAACATATTTTCCATGTGATTGAAGGAACCCTCTTTCAAGCCAGCTCTAGATATTAATAAAAAATAAGTGTTAGTGGGTACTTCTCTACAGTCAAATTCTGTTATGAATCATGATATAGAAGGATGTGTGAGAGCCAGTACAACCTGCAAGACTTTTATTCCTTGCAGATCTCTCTGTGGTACCTTAAGCTGCTTCAGAGTAGGAAGAACAGATTAAATAGGAGGCAGAAACAAATTGTGAAAATGTCTGAGGCCACAAGAAGTTTCAGTTTCTTTTGGACTCACACGTCTGGTACATGCACTGTTATTTCCATTCATTTTGCATTGACTGTTACATTATCCCACAATATTAATGTATTAATATATTAATGGAATGTCAACATTTATATGTAATACAATTAGTGTTTTAATGTAAAAGTCAAAATGAAATGAATCAACATGACATTTGAAAAAAAATATTTTAAAATTCCATCTATTGAAATAAAATGGAAAAAAAAATGGTATGCTGCAACCTATGATTCAGATACTCACTTTGGAATTTCAGTAGCTGTGAAATCCCATGCCCCAGCCAACCCTTTAGCCCTACTCTGTCTTTTATTTCTACCCTATTTGGACCATGACCCGAAGTTTGCATTAATTTGTTCTGGTTAATACAAAATTGCATGCAATCCAAACATGATGTTATTTTTGAATGGTTCTTTCTGGGAAAAGCAAAACAGGAAAAGATAAAGACCTTCATTTTCTTTTTTTCCACCAAGAAGCCAGTATGGGATCTGTTACAATCTAGTCGTGCTAGATGGAAGGTTTGGGAACACAGGCCAGGAATTAAAGATTACCGTTTCACAGCAAAATAATTATAATATACAGTTATTGACATATTTATATACATACGTTTATGTGTATTTATGAAGAGCCCAACTCTCTTTTAATTTGCACTGGGTTTGTTCCATCACAAGAGCCCATGGAATGAATCCAGAGGTACCATGGTGTACAGGAGAACCCTTGGTTATGCTACCGATCCTGTAATTTCAACAATTCTTCAGGTTTCCCTACACTTATTTAGGATTTGGGAACTGCAGCCCTGTTTGGGACATACCACAATAGATTTGGGGTTATCACATTTCCACACTACAGCAAAGAGCCCCCATTGTCCCTACACAAGTAGCAGCGGAGAGAACACTTGACAACCAGAGCATTGCTCTCACCGCTGTGCTCTTAGGCCCTGTTGACTTATTTTTCACCAAATCCCAACCCAACTGGGTCCATTCGTGACTATCCATTGTATCCTGTCTGGCACTGGATGACAGATATGCAGCGTCTTTCCTATGGAGTGTGAGTGGCACAGGGCTCCTGGGTCGGCATGGAGCTTTGGCCATCCTGCCCAGGCAGCTCTGAAGTCAGGCTGGGAATGCAGGGTTTGCACCAGTCTCAGGGAACCCTGAGTTTTGGGAGCTGCACCCAACAGCACTCAACACACAGCAGGAAATGGTATGTCCAAGTATTCCACTGAGTGGAGGAAGAACTTAATTTTATCCTTATTTCTTGATGGAGAGGCCACTGCCTTCAGCCATGTTTCCTAATAGGCCTTTCTGGGAACATCAGACCTTCAGATCTTCAGAGCATTTGCTTTTGGGTTGACAGCTCCTGACTGAAAGAGCCACACAGCATGAACACCCAGAGAATCCCAGAAACCCGGAATGGCTGGGGTTGGATGGAATCTTCAAATCCATTTCATTCCACTCTCCTGCCATGAGCAGGGACATCTTTCACTATTCCAGGCTGCTCCAAACCCTGTCTAAGCCGTCCTTGGACGCTTCCAGGGATGGGGCAGCCACAGTTCTGGGCACCTTGTGCTAGGGCCTCCCCACCCTCACAGGGTACAATTTCTCCCCAATATCCCACCTAAACCTACTCTCTGTCAGTGTGAATTAGTTTCCTTTCTTCCTGTCACTTCAGGCTCTCGTAAATAGTCTATTTCTATGTTTCTTGCAGGCTTCTTCCAGTACTGAAAGGCCTCAATTAAGTCAGCCCAAAGCTTCTCTTTTCTGGACTGAACAATCCTAAAATTCTCCCAGACTTTCCTCAAAGCAGAGCTGCTCCATCCCTCTGATCATCTTTATGCCTTCTCTGGGCTCTCTCCAACATCTCCACATCTCTGCTGTGCTGGCTGAGCTGGATGCTCACCCCGTCCCATAGAGGTGGAGCAGTGCTTATGCTGTTGCCTGGGGCTGTTGGACTCATTGCCTGCGAGCTGCACGGTGCAAGCACAGACATTTCCAGCTGGGGAATCCCAGATAACATCATGACAAAAGCACTTGTGAGCAGCCCTTCTCTGCCCTGCACCAGCAGCAAAACTCCCTTGGCATTAGCAGTTTTCACTGACCCGTATTTGTAACAGGAGTACAATTTCTTTTAAGTCAAATGTATATGAGTGAGTCTCCAAGTTTCTACTGTTCACCCCCCACCAAGTGATAATAATTACATTCGCATATATGATATACAGATTTAAAGAGATTTAATCAAAATGTAGGTGCCAAGGGGAGACCCAGTGAGTATATGTTCATCAGAAAATCATAATTAAAGGCTTTCCAGGTTGGCAAACTTCAGTTCAAAATTAAAAGTGAGCTTTTTTTTATTATTCCTTTTAATATTTTCAGTTATTTCAAATGCAAGAGCCAAAAAAAATAAATCAGTGCCAGCTTGCAGAAATATGAATTGATAGAATGCTTATTATTATTATTTATTGGATTGCAGGGAAGGATCTTGGAGGGGGGATTTCTTGATGGGTGACTTACAGGAGTATTAGCTCTATAATGGGAAGTGGAGGGAAAGGCATTTACATTCAAGACACTGCTCTGGTTTGCCAACATGAGATTTAATTTCTCTAGCAGAAATAGAGGAAAAACCTGAATAGATCTTTGAAATTGCAACTGTAAATACAGAGTTTGGGTTCAAATCACTGGGGGGAGGATGGGAGTAGGATGAGGAGGAGAAAGGCACTTCAACATAATTGCAAAGAGAAAAAGACACAGTGTGTTTTTTGCACCTTGTTTTGGTTCAGCTATGTTTTAAAAATTGTGAAAGTGTTTCATGTTCCCATAGATGGGGGACATTTAGGGTGGAGGAGGTATGGTGGTATGGGAGACCTTTGGTGAGACTATATCAAGACAAATCAAATTTATGGTTTTACTTAAACGGTTGTCTGCCAAATATTTCTCACCAGGGCTACATTTAAAGAGAGATGGGAAAGCAATCCAGCAAAATTAGTACAGTTCTCTCTGAAATTGAGGCAAATGGGTGAATTTTGTACAGACTCTGATGCAGGTAAATCTATCTATTAAGGCTCATTGTGCAGAACTGAAGCCACAGTGGTGACATGACAAGTAGACAACTGGATGGACAGATATTTGTGCCTACCAGAACATGTTAATGACACATACTGCACACAACAAACTTGAGAGTGGAGTTGCTGTGGGGATGTTTAAACAGTAACAAATATTTTTTCCCGGATGAGATAGGGATGAGGAGCCTGCGAGGGGAGGTTTTTGATCCCTTTTGCAGAAGCTAATGAAGATCACAAGCACAGAAACAGTAGTATAAACAACAAATATGTACATTTGGCTCCAAATGAGTTTGAGATAGAGTTCTTTTGGTAGAACAGACCTCAGACAACTACCTGAAATGTCTGAAAAGCAAATATCTCTCCCCAGCAGTGGTAAATCTTGCAGCATCAGGTATTATGGATAGAGGAGATCCATTACAAGTAGCTCAGAAAATACCTCTCTGTAGGAAACATTTCAATGGCACCTTTTATTAAGTGAAATCTGGGAGGAGTTAGATAGGAACAATAGATACTTGCCCTTGATTAAGAAGTCGTGTGAGCCAAAAGTCATGAAACTCTTGATTCTCAGTGCTGGAGGCTCTGGAGGGGTTGCTTCACTTTGTTTCTCCCACTGTTTTCCATTGCTTTACAATTCTTCCAGGGCCTTGCCTGGCCAACTTGAGAATATCTTGCTTTACTGTTCTTAACAGTTAATTTTTAATTAAGCCATGGCCTGTTTTGGTCATTAATTTAATGTATCAGGCAGGGAATTAAACGTCATAAAAACTCCATCCTAGCTCTGATAGATCACACTGAACCTTAGGGGAAGATCAGGGAAAACGTGTGCTCCACGGGAACGCCCATGGGAAAATTTCTCTGAAACTTGACCCACTGCCACACTGTGGGTTTCCCACACATCTCCTCAGGGAAGGTTTTCCTAGAACTGAGGACCAGCTAGTTTGGTCAATTTGTGACTATTGAAGTAGGAGGTTTGTTGGGTACTGGTCAAAAGCTGATTGAATAAGAACTGCCTTAGAGGATTGTGGGACATACCCAAAGCTGAATGTAATTACAAGCTTAACTCTAAATTAATGTATTGTTAGGGAGTGGGACAGACTTTACTCTTCCTCACAGCTCACACCACTGATCTGGGTCTGTTGAGCCTTGCAGGGTGCTCCAGGTTATACTGCTCGTGTCTGAGATTTTTAAAATATGTGAGAGTTGGGACCATTTAAAACTGGGTGGAGGGGAGGGGTAAATGGAGGAAAATAGCTGGGAATGGGTGAACGTCATATAAATAGCAGTAAAACTGTTAAATCTATTTGCATTTCACACCCAATAATTTTCAACTCCACTTGGAGAGCTCTGCTTGAAAGTCAACACTTTTAATTGTCCAGTAAATTTCCTTTCAGGGAAACTGCCTCTGCCTGCAGTGATGAAAAGCAGAGAACTGATTTATCTGAGGATGGAGACAAACGTGGCCATTTGTGTGTCATGAGTTCCCCCTCTCTTTCACTTAATTCAGTACCTGAGGGCACTTGGTTGTGGCTCTGCAATTTGTCCTCAGGCACCAGCAGCACCAACTTGCACATCTGAGATGTCACTTGGCCACCACAGCCTGGAACAGCCCCTGGAAAGGCTGTGGCCCACCCTGACCACCCACAACCCCATGATCTCACTGTGTCCTGCTCCACCAGTAAATCACCCTCTGCCAGGCAGGGAATATACAGGATTTGGAACAAGCAGCTGTAAAGTCATGGCTTATAATTCAATTAGAGCTCAGGATAATCAGCTGAGTTGTGTCACATCTATTTAGTTTGACATCGATTTCTTGGAGGTCTAAGAACTGGCCAAAGGGGAATTGAGCTGCTTATTTTGTTTGGGTGTTTGTTGGTTGGGATTTTGGGGTTTTTTTGAACACTCTTTTTTATTTAAAAGAAAAAAAACAAAATTCTGACCACACCTTTTTATGGGATTATTTCAACAGTTGTGGAATTGTTCAATGTTCTTGGAAATGGGCACAGAAAGGACCAAACTTGTTTGATTTGTAAAACAGCTTCAAAGAAAGCTTTCGTCACTGGTGTTTCTATGTCCCATCTGAGAGCCTTTATTTGTATCTCTTTGTTTTTGAAATATTCATTTCTTCCTCTTTCATTTCCTCTCCCATTCTCATTGTCTTGCCTGTCTCTGCCATTGCTGCCTTTGTCCCTGCTGAGGGGGACACTGCACTGCACAAGCAATCCAAGTACGAGGGGTTTTCCCAAGTCCTCCAGTGTCACTCAATGATGAGCACTAATAACTGGATTGTCCAGCAAGGTAAAATCAGATCTGATCAGTAAAAGGAAGTGTGATAATGTGGAAAATAACTTTTTTGGCTATTTCAGTGGTAGACTTTTCCTCTGAAATCCATGACTTCACGAAAATCTCAGGAAGCTTGCAATCTCCAGAATCTGGGGTTGTGTTTTGGCTTTTGTTTAATTTTTTTTTTAAACCTTGAAGAAATCCAAATTAATTAATGGGATCAGTAACTTAATATCAGATGTGGGATATGTTTCCTTTGTGCCAAGCCTTTACTCACAAAATTAGATGGGAAAGTAGGCAATCCATACCATCAGGGGCTGAGGACTGCTTGTACTCCCATCCGTCTGCTCCATCCTCATCTCTCCTCACCTGACACCCAACCCAATCACTGCTACTGGTTCTATTCTAAGTTGTTATACCTTTGGGTGAGTGTGGGTGACAGGTAAAACCAGGCAAGGCAGATGTTTGTACACAGATACAGGATGGGGACATGAGGCTGAGTCAAAGCCAGCGTAAGTGACCTCCAGCACCACTGAGAGTGAGAAGGTGAAGCAATGAAAAACAGTGGGACTGGGAGGCCAAAGGCTGAGATGAGATCCTGCAAGACATCACAGTGAAGAGAAATTGTCTGGAGAAGGCAAGGAGAAGCCAAAGTGTCACTGACCAGGTGAGAAAGACACAATGTAGGGATCCTTTCATTGCCATAGAAATGCTCAGGCATTTTGTTGCTTTTTTCTTCATCCAATACAGGTGGGGCAAAACTAGACATTAAAGAAAGGAAACTTTATAGAGCATAATCATCCTTCTTCATCCCAGAGGCTGGTTGGGTGGAAAGTCAATTATAAGGAAAAAAGAGTAGAGAAAAAAACATCTTGCATGGTCTCCTCTGGGCACCTTTCCCTGCTGCTGGAGGTAAGACCATGTGCACACACATACCTGCACGCACCTGGGAAAGGCCACAGAGCTCTTAGCAGGTTTGGAGGCAGCTTGTTTGCAATCTGAGCATCTGATCCACCTCTGCCCCACAGTCACAGCTGCAACAGCAAAACATGTGTGTGTGCACAGGGTGGTAATGCTGGCAAGCAATTCTTTTTTATATATATCTGCTTAATAATTACTGCTTCTTTATTCCTCTTAAAAGATCCCATGTGATCACAAATGGATTTATTTACTAGTTATTGTTTAGATAGGTACGTAAAGTAACTACCAACCTCATCTATTGATGCCTGTGCTTTATTATGCATTTAATGGTCTTATTTTTCCATAATGAATGAGTCCTCCAGTGGAAATAAATTGAAATGCCAGGCTGGGGATGAATCAGTGCACACACACACCCTCTATAATGGGACGTTCATGTTCTGTAGTGAAGGTATTTTTCTGGAATGGCTTTACTGCTCTTTAATGCAACAGATTTTGGCTCTTCTTTTTTGTTTTGTTTTGTTTGTTTGTTTGTTTGTTTGTTTTGGTGTGGTTTTTTTTGTTGTTGTTGTTTTTTTTTTTTTAAGAAAAAAGCAGAGTTGAAAAAATTTCCTAAAAATATGCATGGCCCAGGATGATAGAGTTTCCCATTGCCTTGTGTTTGTGAGACATTTCCTTCAGGGAAAAACAATGAAATGGATTGCTGAAGAGGAGATTTGTCTGCCTTCAAATGAGTCCTGGTTGATACAGCACTGATGTCTGTGGAGCCACAGAATGTCTCCCTGTGCTTTAAACCAGTTCTGTGTCCTTTCAACCCATCAGTCACCAAATGTCTACAGGAGCAGACAACATTTCCAGAATAGAAATGAAACCAGAATTAGGGGATGGGACTTCAAGATCTACTGGACGGGCAGTAGATGAGAACTTGCTGCAGTCTGGAGGTCCAAGGAAACCTTAATCTCTGACTGAGACCCTGCACTGGGTAGGGCTGGGTTTATTTCCAGGGTGTCCTGTAGGTCTGATCTGAAGTTTGTTTGAATTGATGAGTGCCTTCAGTGACTTGTGTTAGGGGTCTTGCAGGAGCTAAAGGATTTCAGTATCAACACCCTGCGAGGGGGGGGAGGCCCTGACACAGGGTGCCCAGAGAAGCTGTGGCTGCCCCTGGATCCCTGGAAGTGTCAGGTGTCTGGCCATGGAAGGGGGGGTGGAACTTTAAGGTCCCTCCCAACCCAAACCATTCTGTGATTCTGTGATCAACAGACCAGAGAAAAATCCAGTATGAGTTTGGATGCTTTTGCCTTTTGTGGGGCAGGAACTTGTCCTTGGGGTAGGGTTCAGCTCATGGAACTAATATGAGCTTTCTTGGGCTTCCTCTGGAGTCTGTCAAGGCAGATGAACAAAAGGAGAGGGCAATTAGTCTCTCTATATTGCCCTAAATCCCTTCCACTGCCAGGGGGAGCTGCCAACACTCATCCAATACTGTCCTTGCAGCTGGTGAGGTGCACTGACATTATTGGAAGTGTCAGCAGTGTATATGATCTTAATGCAAGGAGGGAAAGAATATGTTAAAAGTTAATTTGCCATAAAGCTTGTCCACATCCTTTTTAGCTTTTACAAGGGGTTTTTAACTGGGTAGGCTGGAGTGACTTTGGCAATAAATAACAGATCTGTAGTAGGGGTGATAGATTTCATTTACTGATGGGAAAACGATGTGAATCAGCCTTGTCTGGCAGCATGATCACCTCATTGTAGTAGGAGAGTTCAGCAAGGCCATGGCTGATTAGAGGGAGGCTGTGGGTGATTCGACTCCCCAGCTTTATCACTCAGATTTCAGGACTTGTGAGAAATATGTCAGGGGCTGTTGGGATGAAATGAGCTGTGTTCCAGCTTCCAGGGCTGAGTGGAATACTCTTGGAAAGAGATGGAGTATGGAAAGCGTGGTTGAGGAAGGGAGGGATGGTAGGAGGATGAATGGGAAGAGCTCTTCTTGCAGCTTCAATTTTATTGACCTGATCGTTAACAACGGTATGAACCTTAAGTGAATTTCAGGTGTCAGTGCCAAGGCAGGTTATTTCTGTCATAAATGGCATGTCAGGCAATCTGAGAACACAGCTATTCAGGGGGATGCAGAGAAGGGAAGAAGAACATAGTGCTCCTTGGGAGCCTGTACTTTGTAGGTGCAAGAGAGTTGCTTTCATCTCGGACCAGGGGTTCAGGGGAAATTCAGTGCTTCTCCAAACTGGAGAATTCCCAGTGAAACACCCTAAAAATTCACAAGTGCCCTCATTTTCTGACAGGTAACTGCAGCCTCTCCCAAGGCTGTACATCAGCCTCTCCCTCCATTGGATGCAGGCCCTGAGAATCTCGTGCAGCCTTCCTCATGTTGGAACCCAGGGGTTTCCTATGGCATCTCAGAATGATCCAAACCCTGGTCAGGAGGCTTTTCAGCCTTGCCAGATGTGTCGGAGAACCTGGATTGATACTGAGAATGCCTGTGGCTTTGATTTTAATCCATGAGACAAATTACTAACTTATAAGAAGAATTGCAAGTCACCAGAGTTTAAAGAGTAGAATAGTAATAATTATAGATGAAAAGGGAAAGATTTGGACCCATGTCCAGGGGGGTTTGAGATTCTGGACAGGGGGGTCTGGGAGTCAAGATGGAGAATTCTTACACGTGGCATGTTATCTCTTCTTCTTCTTCCTAACCTCCATCTTCTTGGTGATGTTGGCACTTTTGGATTGGTTTGTCAGAGAGCTGGACAATGTAATGTAAGGGTCACGGATTGGAAATTAATGGTAAACATTGGATACGTAGTTGATAGTATAAAAGAATAGAGATGACCCGGGGTGGGCAGACAGTGTGCAGACAGTGTGGGCAGAGAGTGTGCAGGGCACAGTGTGTCTCAGAAAGTTTTGCTGTGTTGACCTCAGCAGGGCAGAGAAATCTGCTTTTGATAAGGAACTAATAAACAGCCTTGAGAACACGAACTAAGGACTCCAGAGTGCTTCTTCAGCTCAGACAGCTGATGAGAAAAGGACTTTTTGTACACTGCTGGAGAACCCGGGACAGGGAAGTCTCCAGTACCTCACTTCTTTCCATTTGCAATATTTCCCATTTTGTAATATTTGTCATTTTCAATTGCCATTTTCCTTGACCCTGGGAAGTTCTTCTCAAATACAACAAAATTATGATGGTTTTATTTTTGTCTGAAAAAATTTCAGGCTTGCTTCTCTCTTGAAAAAGAACTGAACATTTCTTTTTAAAGCAGTATTTTTTGCCAACATATTTCTCTGCATTGTAGACTGCCCTTGTTTATTAGATTGTATTTCTGTAGCCAGGAGCCTGAAGGTTCTCTAAAAAAATTGTGACTCCTAAATGGAGATGAGTCCTGCTTGACTAGGGGGTCTCTGAGTCCTCCAGGTCCTCATGCCTGTTTGGATCTCCAGGTAATGGTGATTATCTCAGAGTATCTTGGAACAGTGTCAAACTTAGGGTTGTCCAGTGAAAGCCTTAAAGATCTGCCCTCCCTATGCCTACAAAACACAAACTTCCATTATGTTTCAAATTCATATTTTTCAGCTTTTTAATTTTAGGCTTTATTTGTGGACAGGTGGAAAGTTTGGGAAGTGGACAATGCAATGAGTTATTGTATTTAATTGCTGTGCTGCATATTTTTTTTGGTGATTTTGGGTGTCTTAAAACAAATTTTTGTAGTTTATAGCTAACACCCAGCTGGGGATGTGACCTCAGGCTGTGGGATCTCTTCTGCATCTCCCGCTAAATTCTCACCAGCTTCCACAGTATCTTGTTAGAATATTTAATGCCCTTCCTGTGGAAATTGAGCCTTCTTGGTCAAAAGATAAGGAACTGGAGTAAGTAGCTGGGTAGTTAAAGGATCCCAGTGGATTTGGTGTCTCATGATCTGTCGGGCAGCGCTGGTTGCTGAGTGCATGGAGGCCAATGAAGTCTTTCATGGTATTTTGTTGTTCACTGAAAAATGTGTACAGGTCATTGACATTCCAAACCTTATGTTTAATCTCTTTTCCCATTGCAATCCTTCCTAAAGGCCTTTGCTGTGCAGTGTTTTGTCCTTCTTCTTCAGGTTTTTGGAAGACGTGAGAAACCTCTAGTATTTCTGATGCTTTAGAAACACACACTGGACCCTGCAGATTATAGACTTAAAATTTGCTTCATGGAGAAAATTTCTTTTCTTTTAGCATTCAATGAATACTCAGATTGCTTTTCTAGGGACTCAGGAAAATGTAGATATGTGCTCCAGATTAGATGCTGATACAATGCAAACACACTACAGAGGAAATCCTGGCAGGGTCAGGTTCCCTCCTCAGATTGTATCTTTGCAATGGGTTACTCAGTGCAGTAACCTAATCTTATTTAAGAGTCCCCTTCAAACCAGGGTAATGTTGTTTCCCAAAGCATTAAAAGCTGAAGCTAATTACATCTTTATTTCATTAAATATCCTGAACATTGCACATATATTTCAGGGAATGGCATGACCTGATTTACAAACGTATCACCACATGTGCAGTGTCCATGAAAGCAATTTCATAAACATTCCTTTGCTGATTCCAGCTTTCCGCCTTTTTGCTGCAGGGCTTGGTGGAAAGATCCTTGGTGGAATGAACCTTGTGATTTCTTTCTGTCAGGAAGGCCAAGCAGTCCTGGACATCAGTCTCCTGGATAATGGGTCTCTTTGGGGAGTTTTGACACAAGCAACCCAGGAGAGGTTGGAAGTGCAGCCTGGCTGGAGAGTGCCTACCAGTGAGGGGGAAACATCTCAGAAAGGGATCATTTCACAGCCAGATGTTGTCCTTTGGGATATGGACAGGGGAAGTGCAGCAGTCCCAACATTACTGTTGGGCAGAACTAATGCAGAGTTGTGGGAAGAGCGGAGAGTAGGGAGCTCCTCAAAATGAAGCTGTGTTTCTTGGGCCATCCCTTGACAGTGAGAGAGACTAACACTGTGATTTTGAGACAGGAGAATTTAAAAAAAAAAACAAAAAAAACCACCCAATATTAAGGTGGGCTGGTTTGGCGGTCTGTTCGATCCCCAGCTGCCGCCAGCTCCCAGATAGTGAGGTCCCAAGGTCCTGCGAGGAACAATTGTACAGGGGTGTAAGGCAACCCAGCAGCTGGATAACCAAGCAAGCATTGTGTGAGGCAAGAGGTCAGCTCTTTTAGAACTGATTCCAGCTCTCAGTGATTTTCAGCTCTGGCTTGCTGGTTACCCCAAAGCAGATGCAGGGACAAGAGATGGGAGAGGCTGTGTGGTGTTCTGCAGAGTCATTTATTGGCAGGCTTCTGTGACAGTGACCAGTGACTACCTTGTCCAGTGAACTGGGCAGAAGCTGGGGTTTTTATAGGGTAAGTAAGAATTGGGAAAAGGGCTAATAAGGTGAGACTGAGGTGAAATGTTCAATGGCTTTACAAAGAGATTACATGGGGTTTTGAAGCAGGAAGAGGTTGCTAGCCTATTTACCATGACTAGGCAGTTTTATCTTATCTTAGGAAACAGATCTCCAGGGAGGAAGCCTTCCAGAAGGCAGGCTTCCCTCCACACAATATTACTAGAGTGAGGGTAAAATTCTGAGATGAGCTCATGCAAGTGTAGTAATTTTGCTGTTTTCCTCCAGTCTTCAGCTCCTGGAGTTTTGCCTTCAGGTGAAAGCACTGATTTTCGTGGTTGTATTGAATGTGTTTTTATCACAGTGGTGGAGACAAAGAGCACATTCAGGTTAGGGCCAGCTGATAGCACCATCCACTAAAGCCAGTTGTCACCACAATCCATCCTAAGTCTGAAGCAAGTTAAGCCAATAACTTACATACTTGCTCGAATTCTCTGCTTAGGAGTTTTTACAGCCAGAGTCTGATTACTTTGTGCTCTCAGTATTGGTCATACTGCAGTCAACTCAGTGCGTTTCAGATTTGGTGCTTGTGCTCTGGTGGGATTTGGGCAGACACCCATCACACCCCTTACCTTGCTGTGGGATGGGATGCTGGTGAGGTTCATCTATCTCCCTTCTCCTCATGGCAAGGATCCAGATGCTGGGAGCTGGGATTGCTCCAAAGCTACCCTCAGTGTTGCAGTCATTAGTAGTAAAATCTACCCCCCACTAGAAGCAAAACCAAATGTAATCAAATAAACATTATTCCCTTTCTCCTTCCCAAGCATTTTCTTACGAAAAAGTCATCACATTTAAAAAAGAAATTTAAAAATCAAATCAGCTGCCCTCTCCAAACAAAGCTGAGTATGACAAAAACATTCCCTTTTTTCTTAATCTACAAGAAAAGCACCCTTACCCAGCCCACCAGCTCAGCTTCCCATCCATGACAGCCCCTTTCTTCTCCCAAACAGGCAACAGATTTCAGTTTAGCTTTGAGTGAGGGAAGCTCAATTGTGTTATTAAATTTCACACACTAATTGACACGACTGCTGTAAAATATAACTTGCACAAACACAATTTATAGTAATGACATGGGGAAGGGAAGCTTTCTGCTTCCAGTGCCTCTATCCTTCCCCTCTCCCCTTGCTCCCATGGGAACCCGGTTTAATTGCCCCTCCAGTGCAGGGAGGTGAGCAGGGCTGGGAGGTTAAAGAGAAATAAATACTGAAATGCTGATGAGATGTTTCCTGTTTCAGCAGTGAGGGCTGTGTAGGTTTCAGAGCTCACTCCCCTTCCCAAGGCCTCCCCCAGGCTTTGACTTCTTCATCTGTGATGGCAACAGAAGAACCTCAGCTGAAAGCTCTGGCACGAGTTTTTCAAGGATGTGTTACAGGGAGGTTTCTGCAGGCTGCTGGAGATCTTCATTCCCTGTAACAGACAGACTGGCAGCTGCCTGTCACCCTGTGGGTGCTCATCCTCCATCTCCTGCTGCTGCCAGGGAAAACCCTGCCACAGAAATCTCATACCTGGGGCTCATTGCTGTTCTATTGCAGAGCTTTGGACACAGCAGGTTTTTTATCCACTTTCCCTCCTGGTCAGCAGACTGGACAGAGGTAAAGTGACAAAGTGCTGGTGTGCCCTGTTTAGGTGGGTGGCAACTCCAAAGGATGGGGCAGATGCTGACAAAGCTCCCAGGAACATTTCAACTGCTTCCTCAAAATTTATTTTCCCAAAAAAGTTAAAACACAGTCACTTTTCTTCTGGAAGATGTTTTTAAATAGTTGATAACAGAATCTTAGCAATGCCTAGCAGTTTAGCCAATTCTGCTAGTCAAGTGTTGCTTTCCTCAACAGTCTAAAATAGACCCTCTATATTACGAAATAGAGAAATAATTTTTCAATTTTATTTTTTCCAAACATGTACATGTTCTTGCATTTTAAATTTCATTCCTCAAGCCCAGTATCCTGCTGGACAACAAGGAATGGAGCTGGCATCCTTAGGAAGGGGGTATTATCACAGTAAGGCCATATTGCAGCAAGGCAAGGGACTGCACAGCTGGTACTGGAGAGCTGTTGGAAATGCATCTTTGTGCTGCAGCATGAGAGCTTTGACTAAATCATAGAATCCTCCTGAAGCAAAAATAAAGTGACTTGCAGAGCTATGGTCTAATTTAGCTATGTCCGAGTCACAATGCCAGAATTTAAAATTGGTTACAGAGGCAGTGACTAGGAAAAATTTGAGTCACTTTAGCATCTTTCTCCTGCATGTTTTTTCATGCAAAGACGTTTCTCAATAGCACAGAACCATGGAATCATGGAACGGTTTGGGCTGGAAGGGACCTTAAACCCCATCCAATGCCACCCCTGGCCATGGGCAGGGACACCTTCTCCTATCCCAGGCTGCTCCAAACTGCAATGTCCAGCCTGGCCTTGGGCACTGCCAGGGATCCAGGGGCAGACACAGCTGCACTGGGCACCCTGTGCCAGGGCCTCTCACCCTCAGAGGGAACAATTTCTTCTGTATATCTAACCTAAATTTCCCCTCTTTCAGTGTGAACCATTACTCCTTGTCCTGTCACCACAGTCCCTTTCCAACTTCTTTGTAGGTCCCTTGAAATCATGAAAGGTGCTCTGAGGTCTCCACACAACTAACATCTACCAGGCAAGGTACTGGCATAACTCCATACCCTTCATGCCTCCTGATGTTTAAAGAAAAGAAGACAGGATTTATGGGGTATAACAAACCCAAAACTCTGGTAGCCACTGGACACCGGGCCTGAGTATGGCCCCATTTTCTGGAGGGAATGACAAATTCTCCTAGATTTCCCCCCTTTTGCCCACCCTGAGAGAAGGGAAGCCTCCACTGCCTCGACCCCTCATTAATGTAGAGCATGGATTTCATTACACTGATTGTTCAATTCTGTTATTAACAAGACAATAAATCTCTGCATTAGTCACTCTCAGCCTTCAGGTCACAGCTCCTGGGAGAGGTCAGCAGTGGATATCCAGTCCAGGTCATGGCCCTCAACCCATTACCCACCCCATTAGTTGGTGCTGCAGTGGTGGGCTGGGGGCAAGTACTGGGGCTGGCTGCCCCCTTTACATCCATTTCCAGCTTTTCCTTGCTCTGCTGGAGCCTTTTAGATTTTCCCAGTCATGACTGGGAACCTGGGAATCTGCCACTGCAGACCTGAGCAGAGTCTGAGGGATGAGTACACAGAAATTAGTCTGTCCCAAAATTAGTCTTCTACCAAAATCATGCCTCCCACCCTCTTGGCCACCCTGCAGTGTCCCAGAAAAAATGAGAATTCATATAAACACAGAGAGACAAGAGAAACCTGCCACCAACCTTTTTCTTCCTCCTGCTTTTCATATCACCTTCCTTCTTCCCTGTTACTTTTTCCCTTGCTTCTGCTCCAAATCCAGCCTTGGAGCAAGGTATTTGAGAGTCCCTACAGATTTTGTCATCAGAGCAATCAGCGAGCAGCTATTGAACATCATGCACTGCTCCAGCCACAGGCTGAAGGACCCCCAGCTCCCTGCACAGCCCATCTCACCTCCAGTCTCCACCAGCTCATGCCCAGCTTGTTATCTTCATTGGTGTGTGCCTCCCAACCGTATCTACCAGTCCCAAATGGATGACTGCAGACATTAAGAGGGGAAACATTCAGGGCTAGAAGAGATGTGTTTCCTGATGCATGGACTCTAAGTGTCTCTCAGCAGGTGGATCCAGGTGTGATATGTCACTGGCCATACCATCAGCCATCCCTTAGGGCACGCAGGCAGGGACATGGGCAATGCATGTGGAGTTATGGGTCACAGTGGGATCGGAGTCCCCTCAGTAGTGCTGCTTCCACTCGGCACAAAGTCCTACCCTGCAAAAAATCTGCTTTATCTTGGCAAGTTTTTTGTCACCCAGTGGGGGAGGAAGGGACAGGGGACCAGGTGGCATCCATCCAAAATGGGCAAGCATTTCATTTTTGTCTTTATGGGCACTTTGTCAAGCAGAACTGCAGGTGGTAACTATACAAACAGTAATTAACCACAAGCTGTGGGGAGTGTTAAAGTGCTTGCCCTGTAACTTGCTGGTACACAGGAAATCTGAGATGCTACTAATAGGTTTTCAGCAGCTGAGTCCATTTTTGGCCCAAATCTATTTGATATGGCATGCGGATTATACTGTTGATTATTCTCCTGAGCATTCACTGGACCCTTCCTGTGGGAGTCTTGACTGCAAGTACAAACAAACAGAGGTGGCAGGAGCTGGGGAAAACCACACCCCAGCCTGTCAGCAGGAGCTGGTGTTAACCAGAAGTGCAGCTATGCAGCAGCATAATTAATTCCCTAAAATGTGAGGCAAGCTGACAGTCCTAATTAAGATGGGGACTGACAGTCTGGAGATCCCTGGACTGCCCACTCCATTTTCTCAGGGCTTGTGAAATATGGAGAGATCATCCCTCCTGCCTTCCATGTGGCCAGATATGAGAGGACATGGCTCCCCTGAATCAACAGCTCATCCTGGCCATGCCCTGCAGCAGCTGCTCCAGGGAAGCAGAGGAAGGAGGCAGACCTCGGTGGTTACAGCAATAACATCCTCCCTTCCCTGCTCCATCTACAGGGAATTTTCCTTCTTCCTCCCCAGGGGTGGAACTTTGATTCATGGCCCAAAGCAAGATTATCCAGCACCAAAGTGGCTGTTGAATCATTCCTCTTTAACTCTTGCTGCTCCAGTTACTCCTCTGAAGGACCATATGGTTTGTTTCACACTGGTTTGTCATACATTGTAGCAGGGAGTACCACAGGGAAAATATTTCCTGGGAAACTGTTTGACTAACAATTTACTCTTCAAATTCAGACTCTTGATCCTCTCTGTGCTGGGATGAGCTCTGGAGAGTTACACCAGGGTTATGAAACATCTTGGCCAGCTCACTCCCTGTCCACAGACAGTTTGCTGGTGCCAAAGGTGGATCTGAACTAATGCCCTGCCCTTGCCGTAGTCTCTTGTGTCTCTCACCCACCTGCCTGATTCTGTCTCACTAAAACTGCCCAGAGAATCCTGTCCTGGACCTCACAACTGACTCCTTTGGGCACAGGATCAATCCCAGGAGGGGGATGCTTCGTGTTTCTTTTTGACAGTCAGATATGTTGTCTGTGCTGGTCCTGCTTGATGCTTTCCTTTCAAATATTATTTTAAGGAATTACCCTCTGGAGCTAATACATAGACAGATCTGTCTGTATGTCTGTCTGCTTAGCACTTATCTTTTCTACAAATACCCTTGCTCTCTAGCATGCGAGCCAAGGACTAAATGCACAGAAAGAAACAGTTCACTGTGACTTGGCCTGCAAAGTCTTTTGAAAGTGAAGTTATGGCTGGTAAATGTTAACACTATATAATACCTGTCTTTACCGTATCAATATAGTAATGATATGACTGTATTATGAGCTAATCACACAGAAGCTCCCAAACCTACAGTATTGTAATGGCATTTAATCTCCTTTCCAAGTGCCTGAGATTTTCACACAGACTTTGTGCTCAGTGTTTCTCTGGGATCGCTGAGCACTCACACCAAGGCAAAGACATTCTATATAGAAAAGACAAACTCATCCGACCACCCCCAGCTGTGCGAGGCCTGGGAAACCTCACACGTTCCCCGGACAGCCCCAGTGCTGTGCCCGCCCCACCACTGCCGCACTACCTGTCCTCTCAGCCTCAAGGACACTGCAAAGTTGCTTATCATTCTGTAAATCATCTGTGGCAATAAAACGCTGGCATCCAGAGCAATAGCTTTTGTACTAATGTACTACTTTGCAATTGCTGCGCAAATCCAACATATTAATGACACAAATTCTTTACAATAAAAGAAGATGCCATTGGCTGAGAGCCAGAGGTGACTGAAGACCAGAAAAAGAAAAAGAAAAAGAAAAAGAAAAAGAAAAAGAAAAAGAAAAAGAAAAAGAAAAAGAAAAAGAAAAAGAAAAAGAAAAAGAAAAAAAAAAGTTGGTTTTGCTCTTGCCAGTTGCCAGTTGGCAAGTTGGTAATGTGAAATTTGATGTGTTGGATATGGAGCACTTTTGGTGAAGTATAGGAAGAAGTGACTGTTAAATATAATAACAATAATAATGGTGTCAGGAATCTGGGGAGTGAAAAGGGAGGCTACTATCCATGAGATCCATGAGAGAAGGTGATTTCCAGGGGAAATTAAGGAGGCAAATATCTTCATCACTAGAATAATGGACTGTGTGAACCAGCTCATAATTTCCAGGTAAGAAAAGGTGTTCACTAAAGTGGACTCATTGCAACCTGGAGAAGGGGACTTTGTCAATTAATTGATTTATCTATCGCTCCCTTTGTCTTTCTGCTTTTAGATCCATTTCTCTCCATTACAGATCCAGCTGTAAGGTGCTTTCTATTGGTGGTCTATTGTTCTATGTATTGACAGTGGATACAGAAATCATTGGAAATCTCAGATACTTCATTGTGAGAAATTTGAAAATCTTTATGTTTAGTTCAGCAGAGGAAATGTGGTGCAGTACATACCACATCAAAGACAAGAGGATTGTTTAATTTAGTAACAAGAGCAAATGTTTTCTAATTAAAATTAGAGCTACTCAAAAGAGAAATGAGGCATAAATATTTAAGGATGATGAAAATTAGCCATTGGAATAAGTGATCAGTGAACTCATGTATTCTGTTGCGTGCAAACAAAATCTTCATAATTCTGGAAGTGAAATTATAATCAGCTACCTATTACTAGGTTAAAAGTTGAAATAACTTTATATTTATGAACCTTGTTCTACAAGAGTCTTACCAGCTGATAAAAGTCTTTGGATATGAGCTCTGGTGTCATGAGCATTGACTGGTGATCCAGGCTGTGAATCCTTCTATCATCAGCATCAGTCCCAGTCATGTACTGGAAACTGAGCAACAGTCTAGGAGAGACCCTGGTCTGGAAATTCACAGTTTGGACTTGGGGCTGAATAAAATGGACCCAGTTTCTGCTGCTCCTCCCTTCTTTCTCTCTGCAAGTGTGGGACAAGGAGGGGGCAGTATCAGGATAGGAAGTCCTCAGCTACCTGTGTTGTTCTGGCTAGGAAAGAAATTCATTCAAAACAAGCCAAGACAGAAGGATGATGGAAGAACATAAAGGAATTTGTTTGTGAAGACTGCAGGCAGCCCTGCCAAACTCCATGGCTGATTTTTTTTAGGAAACACTTTTTTTTTACCACCCCCTGGTTGCAGATTTTTTTTTTTTTTTTTTCCAAGGGAGCATAAATAACACGTTCCACAGCAGGGCAGATGTTGAGCTGTTTCCTGACCCAGCTCTGCTGGGGCTCCTCCACTGTCTCCCAAGCCCCAGTTCATTTAAACATTGTGAGGCAAGAGCAGTTGTAGGAGACAGAAAGTTTCAGTTCAGACCAATGAGGCAGTTGAAGGCTTTTCTCACATGAAATGCCAGTGTGCATTGATGCTTCAGAGGAGCTCCAGTGGCAAATTCAATTCAAATGACAGCTGATTAAAGCTCCCAGATAATGACTCTTTTAGCTGCAGAGCATGTGCTCCAGGAGAAGTGTTGCACAGCTTTCTAAAGGCTGGAAGGCCCAGTGCCTCATCCAGAGATGCCAAGGGAACGGATGTGCCAAGTGGAGCAGCGTAATGATATCAGTAACAGCAATTGTACAGTGAGGGAAGCAAACACTTAGGCCATACAACTGCAAATCTACTCCAGCCCCGTGCGACTGTACCCCTCTGCCTGTGCCTCCAAAGGGGGCTTGGCGGTGGCTGAATGTAAAAGTGGAAGCTTTCTTAGGCTCCTGTGTTTTAAGTTTACCCTTCCCTCCTCCCTCAGTTATTTAATGAAAGGTTTCCTGCTTGTGATGTGAGTTGTCTAATTCTGCTGCTGTCACACTGGGAGATGAGCATCTGTCCATTCCAAGTGTTTAGGAAATAAAGTGCTCATATTCATGGGGATGTGAGATTCTCCAGCTGTTCATGGGCTGGAGACCAGGCTGAGTGCCTTCCAGCTGTGCTGAGTCTGAGTCCAGCTGACCCGGGCTGTGCTGAGTCTGCTCTGACCTGGGATCAAACTCTTGAAAGGGCAATGACAAGTGCTGGGTTAATTTAGTGAGGGAACAACTTTTGCTGTACCCATCACTTTGGGATCCCTCAGCAAATGTCACACACATCTGGGAGGATGCTAAGGAGTCAGCTAGCATTTGGACCTATGAGGTGGGCTCAGGTGAAGGGTTTCTTGGAGGAGCAAGGTCTGTGCTGACATTTCAGCTACATCTGGAGGATCTCAGCAAGCAAGAGATGACAGCTTTGTTTGCAGCTCAGGAGGTGTTTTGGCTCCATCTATTACCCAATTTACAGTTATTTTTAAAATAGTTTCTGCTGTGAGATATAAAGCATCACTTGCACCACTTAAGGTGGTGGACTCCTAAAGAAGCAGCCATTCCAACAGCCTGCATGTCTGCCATGGCTCAGGGCTCTGACTGCCAATTTTCAGGCCAAACAGAGCCCAGCCTGGCTGCTGGAAGCACCCTCACCAAAAAAGACCCCACAGAGTACACAGGCAGCCATCCCAAAGGAAGAACAGCCTTGGCAGTGTAGGATTAGATGAGTGGAGCAATCGTCTTAGGCACTATGTCATTATCTACAATTTCCAGGCCATCACAAATAGCACTTGGGGTCAGTTGTCCGCTATTATTGTGGAGTGGGGCATGGAGGGGGCTCAGCAGAGCTCAGAGAAGGGCTGACTTTATTAGCACACAAATTGCAGGCTTTCAGAAGCTGTCTTCTGAAGGGCTCCTAAATACACTCAACTCCAAGTAGGAAGTTAAAAATGTTAATCTAATTGTCACATAATACACGTTTTTATTATGTGAGTTTGTCCACTCCTTCAGTCCCTTATTAGCCTAAAACATAAACACAAGAATCAGTTTTGACATTGTGCATTGAGATGAGTGCTGCTATTTCATTTCTCTCTTGTTCCCTACCTTCCCCTCCAAGCTTGACTGATGAGGCCTTTAATGCCATGCCCAATGCATTGGGATATAAATGTCACCAAAAAAAACCAGATAAAGTTTCTGGTTATAGGAAAACTACATAAATATCATTACCTGATAATGTGATTTGTTCCATTAAGTAATTTGTCTCATTCATGGCCCATTATTTTGAGAACACCGCCTGATGTACGGGCAAAGCATCCTTTACCTCTGCTACTACGGTGATGTATTATTAAAAATACCTGGGATGAAACAATGGAGTGAGAATTCAATGATTTGAGTGTCCAGGGATCAAGCATGATGAAAGTTTGCCTTTTTTTTCCCCAAGCATCTGGGTAGTTTCAGAGCTGAAATTTGTATCCTTTTGTAGTGCATTAATTTATTGGAGAGTTTCAGCTCCCTTCTTTGCTCTAGGAGACTGGCAGAGCTACCTAAAATTAAGCAAAGTATTTATTTGAGAGCTTCGCTGTTCAAGAAGGGGGCTGCAGTACAGGCTGTGGGGTGCTTGCAGGGGAAAAGGAAGGGGAGTCCCTGGTGAGCAGACCTTCATTTTCAGCTTATCTTTTGATTCAGTTACTGTTTGAGCACAAATTTACAACTTGAGTGGGAGATCTTTAATTTGGAAGAGGGGAAAGCCCAGAAAAGGGCAAGGTAGCTGCAGCTATAAACAGAGCCCTGACTGACTGAAATTTACTAATGACTGGATTTTCCTTTCCAGAAGTTATTGGAGACTCTTCAGTGAGGCTTCTGTGCTTCCATTGGACCTGGTTTTCCAGAATGAAGGGAGGCCTCCCCTCGTGTAATGAGTGTTTACCCAGAGATGCTGATACTGTCAGAGTCTGTCACTGCAGGATCAAAACCAGGACTGCACAAGCCCTGATAAAGAGGCCAGATGTGTCACTTTAATTAATGCAATTTGCTAAACACTACAACTATTTAGTGCAACGCGATAGCAGATCAATCTTTGGGGCCAGGAAATGTCGTCTGCAAGGCATCTCCAGCTGTTCCAACTTTCTTTTCCACTCTGCCATTTTCATACATTTAGAAACTTAAAGGGTTTGCAGGGGAGCCACAACATCAAATAAAAAAGGGAATGGAGGCCTGTGGCAAACACAAAAGGAGGGTGAGAGATGTGGGCGGGTTGGCTGGGGATGGTGAGTGCATGGGACAGCGCACACACAGCCCTGCACAAACAGAGCTCTATACAAACACAGCCCCCAGGAGCACCAAGAGACACAAACAGAGGGGTCTGTAGGAGCTGGGACATCCAGATCCCCCAGGCTGAGCAAGCATATGCACAGGGTGTTGCACAAACACCCTGTAACACATTCCCAAACACCCCGAATACCATGGGGGCATCAGCGCCAGGCTGGACATGGCCCTTGATCCTTCCCCTCCCCAAACATGGGCTCATCCCTCACTGTCTGCTCCCTGGCACTTCCATATGAGCTCATGCAAAAAACAGAGGAGATCCAAAGTTTCTGGTTTTGACACTTAAATCCACTGGGATTTTTCTACATAAGAACTGGAGGAAGTAAAAAAGAAACAATAATGAAGGAAAAATTAAGAAATTTCTCAAAAGCCCAGATGTTTTAGGGGAAGTAATGAGAAATTAGATGCCTGTGATAGATGGGCTAATTTCCCTAACTGACAACCCAGACAGCTCCCTGCAAAACAACTCTAGTATTTGGGTTTGATTTGTGAATTTGTGCCACTTACTTAGAAAAATACCTACACTTCTTGCTTATTTCTTTATTTTCTTCACCTTTTTTTTTTTTTTTTTTAATCATCATTATTAAACTGAGTCCAACTAAAAGGCATCAGAGTGAAGATGAGCAGGAGCATTGCCCTCTTCCAGCCTCCCCAGAATGGGGAATGTTCTTGGTAACTTAAACAAGTTTGACAACCTTTAAATATAAACAGCTGCTGAGAACTGCTGATAAATCTTTAAAAGAAGAAAATGAGAAAAAAAAAATCAAGTTCCTGAGAAGCTGAGTGAAGGAACATCAGCCTTGTCACCCCTTTCAGCACTGGACAAATGAGAAGGATGAAGGGCCATAATTAGGTCTTGGAAATTAGCCTTGGCTTGCTGGGGAGGAAGAGCCAGAACAACACCAAGATAGAACACTTCATGCAAAAAATCATACGAAAGTCCAAATGTCTCTGGCTGACCCTCACCTGCAATTCCTGCCCTCCTGGGAGAGCAGTGTCCTCAGAAGAGGGTGGTGATGAGGAGAATAACCTGTTCCCTGCCTGTGCCTTGCCCATAAAGGCCTGTCACACCATACAAGAGGAATGACAGCAGTAGGTGATGACTGATCCGGGGCATATCTGGGATCACCCCTGTGAGAAGACAGGGTATGGTGAAGATTATGCTTGTTGGGGATTGGGTGTCCTTCCTTTTTTTCTTTTTACCTATAGAATTTTCTCCCATTAGTTTTGGAAACCTGGTTGCTGATACTTAAGTATGCTTTACAAGACAAAGAGTTTGGCTGGGCCCAGGGGGAAAGGGGGAGGGGGCAGGTAAAGGGAGGCTGGGAACAGTTGCAGGGTTGTCTCTCTCGCACTTTGCTGTTCGGCTGGGGAGGACACTCGGAGCTGCGGTTGCTGGAAGAAAGAGGTTTGCCTTAACCCTGACAGCTTCTTCTTCTTCTGCTGCTGCTCCTTCTCCCTCTTCCGTGGCCCGCACCCCCTGCCCTGCTGGGACACCCTGCTGAGACTGCTGCAGAGCTGCTGACCCTCCTCATCCATTCACTGCCCCAGGACTTCTGCATCCCAGCTTGGGGGTCTTTTCATCAGAGCCCTGCCGGAGCACCCAGGATCGACAGCCCAGGGGTTTGTGAAGCAAAGCCTCCCCTCCATCCTCTTCCCGTTTCTTTCACGGGGTCCATGATTCTGTTTCTTTGTTGTTAATACCACAGTTATTGTTGTTTTGTGTACCTTGTTATACACGCCAGTAAAGGACTGCTATTCCTACCCCTGTACCTTTGCCTGAGAGCCTCTTAATTTCAAAATTATTATAGTTCAGAGGGAGGGAGTTTTCCAAGGGAGGCTCCTGCCTTCCCTAGCAGATACCTGTCTTTCAAAGACAATGCTTCATTCAGGTCCTGCTTGATGTCAAAGACCTGGGATGGATTTAGGTAAGGAAATTCCTCTGAGGCACCTCAATCCTCCTGTGCAGATGGCTTTAAGTATCTTTGGAAATAGGAGGGAAGCTCCTGGGCCACTTGTTTACATTAAAAGGACTTTTTGGGCCATAATGCTTGTTTTTATTGACAGAAATGATGCTTGACTGTCTCCGTGTGTGGCCACGCATATACTTGTGTATGTATTTTGCTGCATAACACAGAGCTGAGCCTCCAAACTACAACATTTTGAAAGCCCAAATCTGCAAATCCTTTCCTACACCACCACACTGGTTTCAAGAAAATGCTACCTTTCAAGTAGGGATAGGAAATTAAAGAAAATTAATATGTTACTCAACAAGATTAATTAATTAGCTAATGTTAATACATCACTTAGGATCAGTAAAACTCCAGATAACTTTTTATGGCTGAGGAAATATGGTCTGAAGTGGTTCGATTCCAGCCCAGTAAAACTAGCATTCATTGGAGAAGCTGATCTGGAGAGAAGGGTGCTGATAGGAACGGGGTGCCAGCAGCTACCTGGGATCATGGGTGGAACAGGATGAAGGACTTGAGGTTACAAGATCATAAAACACAGGAGTTCATAGAGTCTCCGAGTTCTGAAGGCAGCCCTTAAAGTTAATATCGTGTACTATCTGAGCAATACAGCTCAGTCACCTAGAGCCATTTATTATTCCTTTAGAGGCACCCACACTACACATATTCCCAAAGTCCTTTAATGTCTCAGGAACACTTCTCTTATCTAAAGATTTATGGGAATATTATTGCATCTTAAGGAAATACCAATCAATTACTTTAACGTCAATTCCTGCCATTTTAATAACTCTCCCAAGGCACAAACTGATCATATTTGACAGTGTAGCTGTTAAGCTGCAGAAGATGGGTAATTGGATGTTGTGCCAGTCCTGCTGTAGATAATGGCTGCATTATACAACCGTAGCTGTATGTTAAATTGCTATGTATTTCATATTATAACCCTATGTTATCCTCTAAACATCCTCTGGAAACCTTTTTACATGTTATTCTGTGCAGAGGAATGGTTTGACACCAAATTCATTGTGTTTCCATCTTAACTAAAGGGAATTAGGTGCTGACATTCCCCTGAAGTATGACAGAGACCGGGTGCTTCATTGCATTCAGCTATCTGAAAAATTATTCTCCTCTTCAAAATGGATATGTAGCCCTCAATGCTTTTTAGTTACAACTGACTGTTTGTCTTCTCTTGCTTGTTTAAAATGGATGGGTTTCTTTTTCTTTTCTTTTTCTTTTTCTTTTTTTTTTTTTTTTTTTTTTTTTTTTTTTTTTTTTTTTTTTTTTTTTGTTTTTTTTTTTTTTTTTTTTTTTTTTTTTTTTTTTTTTTTTTTTTTTTTTTTTTTTTTTTTTTTTTTTTTTCTTTTTTTTTTTTTTTTTTTTTCCCAAGCTAACCAATACATTCTATTAAAAACCCTGAAGAAAGCACCTTTAGGTGACTTTGAAAATCCAAGCCCAAATCCATCATGGTGATTCCTTAGGAGGCACCTTATGTCTGTGAGTTACACTTCACCATTTAACTCTGAATAGTATCCATCTATCTCTGCATTTTTCTTAGGCATCAATGGAACAGCTCTTTCCTTAATGACCACTTCTGCATGCTGCTCCCTCCAGCACCCCTCTGCAGCAGAGTCTTTTGCTTGTCATTCATTAACAAATTAATCCTGTTCTCCTGGATAGGTGTATTTCACTCCTGGCACCACTGACCAGACGGAAAGTGACAAGTGGAGTGAATGGTGGCACCTCTCCTTCTCCTAATGCATTAGGTGCCCTTCAATAAAAATGCTCTTTAGAGCAATGAACAGCTCCCTCCAAGTACTGTGACACTGATCAATTTGGACTAGAGCACTTAGAGCTCTCTGTGCAGGAAAATCAGGCTGGCATAGAGCAGGTGTTGGTTCCAGAAATGAGGCGGGAGTTCATTGATGTGAGAGACCAGCCAGGATGAACACTCTGCCTTCTTGTCTGGTCCATGCTCGGCTCCCTTTGTCCTTATCCTGGCACTCTAACCTTGATCTTTGCCGAAATTCAAGGACAGGGCTTTTCCCTTCCATGGACAGAGGGTATTGACGACTTGCTACATCTTTTCTAGTGGTGTATATTTTAACACTGTTTCTTATTCAGGATTAATAACTGCAGATCCTTGCCGCTGAGGATTTCTGGGCTCCTAATTGCACTTACTTGTTACTTTGAACTATAATTCTTGCTCCATGCCTTATTTTTGAAAAGAAGTGCCCCAAACTGGAGACACCCTAAATAACATGGAAAATAATCTGAAGAAGAGAGGTTATGTGGAGATCTCAGAGCAGGCTTCCAGTACCTGAAGGGGCCTAAAAGGAAGCCAGAGAGGGACTTTTGACAAGAGCCTGGAGTGACAGAAAAAGGAGGAATGGCTTCACACTGACAGAAATAGATGTTAGGGAGATATTTTCCTTGTGAGAGTAGTGAGGCCCTGGCACAGGGTGCTCAGAGCAGCTGTGGCTGCCCCTGGATCCCTGGAAGTGTCCAAGGCCAGCCTGGATGGGGCTTGGAGCAGCCTGGGACAGTGGGGGGTGTCCCTGCGCATCGCAAGGGCCAGAAATAGATGGACTTTAGTTTCCCTTCCAACACAAACCATTCTGTGATTCCATGATTACATAACAGTGGACAGACTGGATGCAGGTACTAATTCTTTTTGTAAGGGATACAGCACCTGGAACGGATGGGAACTTGGCATGACTCAGTGTTAGCAGGTAGCACACAAACCTTTTGTGGTTCATACCCGTAGGATGGAGGGTTTTCATTTCCAGGTCAAGCTTTGCAAACTAGGAAAAATGCCATCAAAACACAGTGTAATACCTTCCTCAAACTGTGCAGCTGACTGCATTTCACTGATACATTAAATGACTGCAGGGAATGAACCAACAGCTGTTTGCACTATTGTAGATAAGGTAACACTGCCTCCCTTTGAAAGCAAAAGGTCTTTTTCCTGTGAGCTGTAGCTAGGGAATCAAATTGTGAACAAGCACAAAGAGAGAGAGAAAGACATCTGCCTTGGGAAGTTGCAGCTCTCTGGGCTGGATGCTTTGGGCTGTAGAAAGTTCTGTTGCTTCATGATATAAATAAAAATTCTAAGGTTATTTTTTCCCCTTCCCCCCAGTTAACTGTAAGATCACCCTGTATTTTTCCTAGATATTTTTAATGTTATATCAGTTGGGTACAGCTCATTGTTCCATCACTGCTGTCTAAGATAAACAACTAAGGCAAGGTCTTTTAGCCTTTGGTGCCGGGGAACCAAACTAGGGCCCCGCGGCGCGGCGGGGCTGGGGCCCGCGGGGCTGGCCGGCTGCCGAGCCGGGCCAGCGGAGCCAGGGTTGAGACGTGGGGCCCCCCAATCCGTACCGCCGGCGGAGCCAGCGGAGCCAGCTGGGGTCCCGCAGCAGCAGCGGCCGCAGGGAGCCGAGCCGGGGAGGCTGCAGGACCCGTGGCGCGAGTGGCGGCGACAGCGGAGTGCCTGGTCCGGGCGCGGGGGTCGACGCGGGGGTCGGCGCGGTCGCCGACTGCGGCAGCAAGGCTGGGACGGCAGGAGCAGCCGCATGGCTCTGCTCAGTGCACAGCGTGGTGGAGCGGCCGCGAGGTGCCGGCGCAGCACGGCCGGGCGGAGAAGCGGCGGAGAGGTGCAGAAGCGGAGAACCAAGCAGCGGCATGGCTGGGGTCCCATGAAGATCGGGAGGACTGCGGAAGGCAGCAGAGCGGCGGCACGGGTGGTCGGCGAGCGGCGCGGGCGGCGCGCACAGTGACACAAAAACCCGCAAGTGCTGCCGGCGGTGAACGAAGTGCCGAGCACAGAACAAAGGCGACACTCGGGTCGAGGGCTTTGATTGCGAAATCAGGAGTTCTGATGTCGCAATCTTCTGCCGGGCGCGGTTATGTAGATGACGGTCGCAGGGAACCCTGGGTGGAGTCTAGGGAGGAAAAGTACCCCAAAAATCCAAAACGATAGGGTGTTTGGGGAAACTAATAGTATGTAGCAGAGAGGAAGGGATGAAACTGTTCTGTTATTGACCGTAGTAATGTCGCTATAACCAAACTAACCTGCTGAGGACCAGGTAGGGAGATTTCCACAAATGCTGACAATTTTTATAGAAGTAGTCTCTTGAGGGTAGAGGCCCAGTGGTGCTATAACACTACTGAATGCCCTTCTCCCCTGAATTAGCATAATCGGGAAGCAACAGAAGGACTGCAACCTCCTCTGTGCTACTTACCCAGAGAGCTGATCTTTTAATAAAAGCATTAAAAGAAGCTGGTCTGCCCAGTTTTTATTCATAACGCTTCATGAACAGTAAAGGAGCAGACTGGAGGACTTGGGCTGAGCTTTGTCATCGAAAATCCTCGGTGAGCAGGAACTGCAAGCAGGGATAGACAGTTTGCTCTCCTAGCTGAGATTTTGCTCTTTTTTTTTAGCTGGGATTTTACTTTTCCAGCTGAGGTTTAGCAGTCTTTTCAGCATGAGAGGAATTAAAGATGGACACCAAGTGGTCTGACCACAGGTCTGGCAGTGCTTCCCTTTTGCAGCTAGCACTCCAAGTGTATTCCTATCTACAGAGCCTTGCATCACCTGCAAAGCAAGGAACATGCTTCTGCTCTTCAAAGAGCCTTTTTTTCTCCTCGATTCAGTTAGAGATGGTGGTTACAGTGTATCTCTATAAGCACTTTCTGCAAAGTGAGAATTTGATATTCAAAGGAGAAAGGCTGCCGCCTCTCTCATTCTAATGGTGAAGAAGGCGTTGGTCTTGCAAAACAAGGAAGGTGGAGGAAGGATAAACAGTCTTTGGAAATGCCCCTCTACTTGTTTTTCTACTCACTCATTCTACATTTTGAAGGTAAAAATGATAAAATCAGAAGAAAATAATAAAGGATCAGTCTTACAGGCAGTGGCAGACAGGTGTAATATTTACTATCAAAATTTGGATTTTCAAAACTTTGATGTGGTGTAAATATCTGAGATACCTTCAACCAACTCCTAAAATAGAAAGAACAGTAACATTCCTTCTATAAGAGATGCAGATGGTGTCTAACAGCTTCTGGGACTGTTCTTATTCACTGCCAAAACTGATTGGGATAAGAAACTTTTTCAATTTTTCTGGACATACACTTTCATCACTAGAATCCCCATTTAAATTGTGAACATCCCAAGATGACAAACCAAATGTCCTGGCTGAAGAAATAAGAACTGAATTCTGCTTCTGTCAGCCCCCAAGTCTCCATTAAAATGGGAGTATCAAATGAAGTATCAAACCATACAGAATTTGCCAAACCAGTGGAAATGTTGCCACTTCCCTCATTTTTCAGTGAATTTAGTTATCCTCAGATTTCAGAAAAGCAGGGGACACCTCCAAGGCCTTTCAACTTTATTGTGAAATTTATTCTACTTCTGAAACAAATCCTGTTATGCTCTGCAAAGGGCACATTTGCTACCAGTCCGAGAACTTTCATGTATCTCTCTGCTTATTCCTGGAAAACTGGCGAAGTTTATGGTATTCCAGAAAAGGTATTGCTACAATGTTGTCAGGTGGGAAAAGCTCTTCTGGAGTGGGGTGATTCTGCAATATCTACAGTCAAACCGATGAACAGGCAGATTGACTCTGTGCAAACATTTTTTGCTTTCCTTTCACTGTTCCTGGATGTGCAGCCTCCTTTTTTTCTTGGTTTGAGTTAGTGCATTGTAACAAAGCTGTGGCTTGGACTAGTAACATTTCCATGTCAAGAATGCCAGTCCTTGGAGTCTTCCCTCCTTCCTGCTCCTCTGCAAAGGTACTCCAGGGACAGGACCAAAACACTCCATTGATATAATCAAGATGCTTATTCACATGTGTGTGATATTATTAACTTGTCCCATTGGCTGTAAATTCTCTGGAGAGCTGTGCACAGGTTGGGCCTTTGGTGAAGCAGCAGGGCTGGATTTTCTGTGCAGCAGCTTAACCTGCCAACCCCATACTCTTGTCAGAGCCCTGCTCCATTTTCATCCTGTGAATATTGCAAAGTCATTCCCATTTAAAATGCACATACTGCCTGTAAGCAGACACATATCTGCTTTATTTGAAGCATTTTTGCCCCTGTTTGCTCAAAGTAGGCCTTGATTCACCTCAGTTGATTGAACCCATCCTTTCAGATCCCTGGATGAGAGGGGGGCAGATATCCTAGTGCAGACAGCACAGCACAGTGCTGGAAAAACAAGACCCTGCCAGGCCAAACTCTTTTTTTGGCATAGAATGACATTGTACAGCTCATCATACTGGCCTCAGCTTAGTCAGCCTGTGGTGCTGGTGTAACTGAGAGCTGAGTGTGGCCCAGAGAGAGCAGGACATGATCTGCCAAGGGCATTGCTCAGCTGACAACTTTGCTGTGGGATTTCTCCTGCTTGGGGAGGCAGCCACATGTAAGCATCAGCAATGAATCTCCTTATTCTTTAATTAAATTAGTGTCAAACAAATTGGGTTTTGGGGGCCCCCTCCCAAGGTTTGCTAATGCACTCACCTCTGCCTTTATTTAATACATCAAGGGCAGAAATAGGAGACCTGAAGAACAGAACATTTTAACTACACACCACTCAATTTTTCTTTATTTTCCCCTAAGACAGTGTGTGAAACATCCTCCTCTTCACTGCTGTTTTACCTTCCCCTTTAGCTGTGGGAGGACAGATGCCCTTGGGAAGAATAAACAGGAAGGGCCAGGCTGCCTCTGCTGTTAAACCACTGCTGTTTGCTGGAGTTAACAGTCACAAATCCTGCCCTGGCTCTGCACAAGAGCCTTCAGGCAGAAGAAACAGCCTAAAGCTGAAACAGCCTGGCTCTAGACCAGCAGGAAAAGCCAAGGGATTTTGTTATGAGACTTTTTTTCAGCTTTCCTGGGACCATGGGAAAAGGCCATCTCTTTGAGACCAAACATGGGTGTCTTTTAGATCTGCACTCCAAGCAAGGGGCCATGAGAATTCATTATTCAGCCTTAGCCTTCACTTTTTCATTATTCAAAACCCAACAAGACAAGAAGTGGGCTTCCTTCCATCTGCCCAAAGGCAAAGTGCAGTCTAGGTAAAGTGCACTAAGCAAGTGCTGGTACTGACTAGTGAGACCATGCAGCAGCCAGCCAGGACAAGGGATCATCCTCTTACAGCCAGGATGAGAATTTTACTTTACAACCTGGCAGCAGTGGGACCTGGGCCCAAGAGCTACCAGGTGTTGAGGTCTCTCATGTAGACACCAGTCAGAAAATTGTTCTGGTTTGCAAAGTTAGGAATGTTTTCCAATGGATCTAGGGCAGATTGAGGGTTCTGGTCTAAATTTCTGTCTCTAAGCCATTTCAAGCAGCTGCTATTTTGGATTTTCCACCTTGCAGCTCTGCTGGAGGTGTTGGTTGAGCCCTGTTGCACCAGATGCCATCAAACAAACAGGAAGAGCTGTCTGCTGTTGGATATGTGTAGTCTGAGCTGAGCAGATCCTGGCTTCAGAGGATTCTGTGACTCACCAGCAGACCTGGGGGCATAAGACATGTCTTACACCATTCCATGTCAATGTCCACCCACACAGAGCAGCCCTTCCCATGCTTCTGTCAGCTGATCAAACCCTGTGGCCTTTGAAAACACAGGCAAAGCAGCTGCAGAGGCTGAAATTCAGTGTGTGCTCAACTAATCTGAGTTCTAATGGCAATGGGAATGCCTAGGAAACACCCAGCAACTCCTGGATAGCTGCAGATGTGCCCCAGCTCAGAGAACCAGGTGAAATTCAACCTCTCTGGGTTTGTGGGTTGCACACCTTTCCTGGTGGGAGACTCAATTGTCCTGACATAGTGGTGACCAGGTGTGTGAACAGCAGGCTTGCGTGGAAGGCTCCCAAAGTTCAGCATTCTCATCCTGTGTGCCTGACACTCTCAGAGCACCTGAAACACTGCTCCAAGACAGATCTGGAGTGAAAGTTACCATGGTTGTGCCTGCTATTAACATTTAGAGGGTAATCTCCCATAACACCATAAATGCTAAATACTCTGGCATGCCCTTGACAGCTAGAATTGTCTGTAGCCTGTAAAAAATAACAGCCATCTGGCAGAAAGTACTGCTGGTAGAAGAGGAAATGGGAATATGGGCACCAGCAAGAGACCAAAGCAAATCCCCCAGAACAGGTTACCTCGGGGCTATTTGATTGCCTGGCAGTCAGCTCCTGTCCCTCTTTTCAGCTGCTTTCAATGTCATGGGAGGAGCATCTTTCCATTTTAGCCTTACAGCCAGCACAAGACCAATTGGAGTTTATTACAGACAAGCAAGCAGAAATACCACTGATTCACTGGAGCTGACAAATGGATAGAAAGAGCTGGCCTGGTGGAGATCAAACTCATGGGCTACACAAGAAACTGTGTACAAAATAAGTGTATTGCCCTGATAATAGTGTGTTGTAGATCATCTGGCACTTGCAAGGAATGACCTGCCTGCTCCTTAGCATCTCTGGCTCTCCTCATCATTATAGCTCTTGGAAAAAATGGCATATTAAGTGCAAAGACCAACAATCCTGGAAAGGAAACTATCCCTATTATTCATGGAGCCAGAGCACTACAGGCAGCCAAATGCCAGCTCCTCCCAGAGCATCTCTTGGCTTTCATCTCATCCATAGAGCTCTTTCCTGGGGCAAAGAAAAAAATCCAATCAGGCTGTTAACTCACTGCCCTTTCTTATAAGGCTGCTGAAAAAGCCTGTGGAAAATGTGGGAACCAGGAAAGCAGGATCATTTTCCAGCAGGATCCATCCCAAGATTCACTGCACAGCCTCACCATTGGCAATGAACTGGAATAATGTGCTCAATACTGTCTGCAGTGGATTTTGGCCTTTGCTGCAACCACCCCACCTGTGGAGAGAGGGCAGAAGGATGTGGAAGGAGATACTCCCCTGGTTGTAAAAGATCTCTTAAGACCATCAAGTCCAACCATTAACCCAGCACCACCTTGTTTAATGCTGAACCAAAGCCCAAGTGGCACCTTCTGGAAATTCCCAGGGATCATGCTTCCACACTTCCCTGGGCAGCCTGACCACGCTTCCAGTGGAGACATTTTATGTGAAATATGTGTGCTATTGAATTCTGAAATATCCTCCATAGGCAAATAACTTCTACCCCACCAACACAGAGTTGTGCAGGGCTTATCCAGCCTGGCCTTGGACATTTCCAGGGACAGGAAACTTCCAGCACTGGGGACCTGTACTCACTTTGTAGTGAAAGCAAAGGCTGATGGTGTTGCAAGGGGAAAGAAACAGCAGAGCAAACCAGGCAATATGATCTCCCATAGATAGTCAGTATACCTGTGGAGATATAAATACCCACATTATCCTATCCTATCCTATCCTATCCTATCCTATCCTATCCTATCCTATCCTATCCTATCCTATCCTATCCTATCCTATCCTATCCTATGCCATCCCACCCCACCCCACCCCACACCAGGGTTTCAGCATCTTATGGAAATGGGTTTGAGGAGTTTCCTCATCTCTTCCTGGTGTTCGTTTGTCCTTAAGCCCCAGCCAGCATTTGTCCTGGCAGCAGGAGGCAGCTCTGGAGAGGCTGTGGAGGTGCAGGAAGGGCTGGGATAGGAGCCCAGGGCTAGCTGATGTGTGGGACTGGCTCCCTGTGCTCTGGGTCAGGTGTAGGGTGCATCGGCTGAGCCCCATGGGGATCAAGGCCAGGGCAGGACTGAGGTATACCTGGCTCCCTGCCTGCACCTCCCCAACCCTGCCAGATTAATAAAAAAACACTTCACACAAAATGTGAATAGCAAAAAGAGCGAAAATGCACTCGAGACAGAAAAAATGTGTGCCAAAAGCTGCACATTTTTCCAGCAACCTAAGGCCAGGACATAATAATAATCACTTTCCCAGCTTGGAGGAGAAGAACAAGACCAAGGGGTTTTTTTCAGAGGAGCTGAGACAATAGCGACAAAGGGCCACACAAGGTCGATAACACTTTAGCAGCTCATGCCAGCTGAGGAGCTGGTTCTGATCTGTTATCTCTCTGCTGCTCACTGACAGCTGTGGCCACGAGGCACAATCCACCTCTGTGTCACTGATCTGCAGAGCCCTCCCCGTGCTCAATGGATTATGGAGTGAGCTCTACTACAATCCACCACAGTGCTGCTCCCTCTGTCTGGTGACTCCAGACTGTCACATCCCTCTGCTCCCACCGCTGTACCTTCACCAGCCCCTCTGGCTTATTTGCACTGCTGGGAAGGGAGAGAAACTCAACATTTGATGACTATCGACAGTGTCCTAAAAAGTGCCAGGAGCTGGCAGGCAAATCTCCCGTCGTTCAGCAAAGGCTTTGGAGGGGCAGTGCTTGACAGACATTTTTACAGCCCTGTTGCAAAAAAAAACCCTCTAAACAATAAGTGGAAGCTCTTAGAAGAAGTGGCAGCTCTTTTCTACTTGGGGTACCTGCCAGGTGTGCAGCAAGAAGCAAACATTGTTCTGAAGTTCCTGCTGACCAGCAGGGCTTTGGTCCTGGAGCTTGATATTCCTTTCGGTGCTGGGGTTTGTGCCAAATGGGACATCCCACCTGCCACCTGAACACAGGACAGGACAGAAAACCTGCAGGGTATTTCACACATAGCTGGGTGACAGCAGGCAGACTGGCAAAGGTGAGTTCTGCCATTTCTTCCTTCTTATAAGGCTGGTCAATGAGAAGAGGTTGTAATTACACATCTATGCCCAGGATCATGGGAATAGTGTGAAGCCAGAGGTACAAACAAACAACAGTTCACAGCTCTGCTGACTTAGACATGCGCTGAGCTCCTGTGTAAGAAAATAAAGGTATTAACAACAGTTTGTTTCCTGCTTTTGACACTGGTTCTTTCCTAGGACAGAACAACACATTTCCAGAAAAAGAAAGGGGCTGAAGTATTTGAAGCATCACAGGATGAGAGGAAGGCTGTAGATTTGCCCCAGATGCAAGTTTTATTGGCTTTAGAGCTGGGGCAAAGCCACAGTGAAGCAGGGCGTGGGTTGGTTCACTATTGGTGAAACAACTGAAGAAGTGACTGGGAGAAGACCTTTCCCAGTCCCAGTGTCAGAGTTGTGGGAGGGGTCAACCTTGATCAGGGCTTAATCTCCAAGTGCAGTAGCTGAAGCCATGCATCTGAGACGATCTTCTCAACACGTACATGGACAATCTCCCTTCTCATAGGCCTTTTGTCAGAAACTCATGGTCAGATCTCCCAGCTGGGTTGGATGAGAGAAATATGGGTGGGGCAGAAGCAGAAATCCCATTCATAGCGGAGGGCATGGAGCAGCAGATGGGGGAAAGACCTCAGCACTTACCTGCATGCCTTTGAGGCCCCAATCTTACAAAGACCTGTAATTAATTAACAATTAACCCTTGTGCCTACCCAGGAAATGAGGGTAAACTGGATGTGGGGGCAACTCTCCCAGGCATGGTTCTCCTCTGAACAGCCATACATGGATCCCACCTGAGCCAGCCTTAGGCACACCGCTTAATGCACAGCCCTTATTTATGGAAGCGTCCCAGGTGCATCAACCTCCCTTTGCAAGTAAAGTCACACTGTCAGCAGCAAAAATGGAGGCTGCATTCCTTCTGACCTTCCAGGTCCCCCCCACTTGCAGCCCTTGATTCCTTCCATAAACTGGTGGCCCATACTGGAATTCCTGGAATAAAAGCATCCAGCCTTTGTGCTCCTCATCACAGCCACTTTCCAAAGTATGTCTTCCAGCAAAAGAAACACTTTCATGTTTGCAGTGTGAAGGAACTGTTTATTCTAGTACTGGGTTTCTCTGGGGTGAAAGAAAGCTCTGAGCAACAAGGGATTAGGGGGTCCATTGTATCCTTTGCTGATGTTGCCCACCATTGGCTGCCACTTGCATGCATCCCACATTCAGGATCTGGAGGCATGAAAACAGCCACCCCACCTGCTCCTGGGGCTGGGCATTGTTCTACCAGGAGCTGCTTTGAGCAGATTTTGGGGGGACAGTTGCGCATGGGGACAGGGTGTGTCTCTGTGTGGGGAAGGTAGGGCAGAGGGCGAGGAGGGAGAGGAACAAGAGTAAACATGAGTTGGGAGGATTTTTAAAGCCGGGAGAGGGCCTGGAAAAGGACAGGCTTCGAATTCTCCATCTCTTTTTAACTTGGCCTCTGATTTGAAGAGGCCCCTGAAAGCCTGGTAAGCCTCATTGAACTTGAAAAGCTACAAGCTTTCTTTCTTCCCCATTTGCTTTGTCTTCTCTTATCTCATTCATGTGAGACATTGCTCTCACCCTGGCCCTTGCTGGAGAGAGGAGCCGGCTGAGTCCCCAGCGCTGCAGAGCAGCAACAATGTCACATCACCCCCAGAGAGCCCCCACAAAGAGCGGGAATCATTGGTGAGGTGCTGCAGAGCCTTGGATCTGGGCTTATCAGGAGGTCCTGGGGCTCTCCTGCCACACCTGGGCACTCGGACCTGCTGCCAAGGGGCTGCAAAAGCCAGGCTGGGGCCCTTCCCTGAGCCCTTCTGCAGACAGGAGGCTTTGGGCTTGGCTTTGCAGGGGACACTTTTCCAGATGCTGAGCCTGTGGTTGCCCTCTCTGTGAGAGCTCCACACACCGAGGGCTCTTGGAGAGCAGGGAAAGTCTCACTGGAAGTCCCAGCTCCCCCCCTGAGCACTACTGCAGGCTCCAGAGGGTACAGTCACAATCATTCCCAAGGGTAACAAGCCCAATTGCCTGTCATGTTGAGGAATTACGCAATCGCATCCTTTCTGTGGCTCTCCTGTGAAGTTTTGCATAACTTTGCCTACTGCCATGATATCAAATCCCTATTCCCACCTTGCTGAAGGATGGAGGCTCAAGACACTATTTCCTGTGCTCTGAGGAGCTCCTTGCAATCTGTGCCCTGTACTGAACCTGACAAATCCAGGATCCAGAAATGACTGCAGTGCATGTCTCTAGCTGTATTATGGGACTTATCAAGACAGATCTAATTGTTACTTTCAGTGAGGACAAAGGTGCACCCACCATTTAACATTGCTTATCTTACTGGGAAGGGGAGATAAACACCCAGGTGTCCCAGCACACCTCAGGAAGAATATTACACTACCACTTACAAAGAATCACCCTTATCCATGTCCTCAGTGCTGATTCTTCACAGCAGGTATTTGCAGCCAGATCTTCTCCTGCAAGCTGCAAATAAAACTGAAAACTTACAGCCAGGTGGGCCTTTTCTGATGAATATTGAGCTAAAAGGCAGCTTCCTGCAGCACTTCTCCCACTGTGAGTGGGGAAGAGGGTGAGGGTTTGGAGACTCTTCATAAACAAGTGAAAGCTCAGATATAATGAGAAAACCTTTTGTGACACGAGGACCTCTGCATATCAAGTAAATTCATTATATACCAGCTTGACTGGCAATCTGACAGCCTCCAAGTGTCTGATGCAATTACACTGAGATGGGGGGGATTGTACAGCTGTGCTTCTCTGCTCATAAAATAGAGGCAAAGTAACAAAAAGGGGATGACAAGAAACTGAGGCCTTGCCACTGGGCCAGGCAAAGCCTGGTGGAGTTCGAGGGTTCATGGAACACTTTGTAGTTCACAGGGTTCTCAATGCAGGGAGAGTTCACAAGCTTTTCCTCAGAGACCTAAACCCATGGGGATTTCTCCTGTCTGCTGTCCCTTCCCTTGCACAGGGATCTATTAAATACATAGAAGGGGACTGCAAAGCCCACTCTAACCATAAAAGTCAGGGACAGCTCTGGTAAACTCCGTATATTTACCCAAATCAGTCAAACCCAGTGTGTTTTTTCACCTGAGCCACAGGGCAGGGAACTTTCCCCCTCCCCTCTCACAGCAGCACTGCCTGAACATGTGGGATAGCCAAAAGACTGGGATAACTAGAAAAGGGACAATAAATTACCAAAGCCTGAAGAGAGCAGATACCCAGGGAAACCCTATAACATACACATATAAGTAGTATCCCATAATATTCTGCACATACAAGCTCAATTTAAAGTAAGACCCTTCCTCCAGTGGCTGGAAAATGAGCAACAAACTCCCACCCATGCCCACTTCCCCAGTGCTTTGATGCATCTTAATTTCTGACTGAGCTAGGAAACTAGTGTGACTGGTGCTGATGTGTGAACACCAATTTAGCCCTAATCCCACTTCTGTTATGGTCATGGAACACCTGGGCCTCACAGCAGCTACTCCAGTTCCTTTTCTAGTCAAAGGAGGGATCCTCCAGACATTGTTGTCCTCCTTGACAGGACTTCTGAGGATTCCTACCTGTTCAGGCCCTGGAGAGTAAGTTAATTTTTTTTTTTATTATCTTCCCCTTGCCTGTTCTCAGTGAAGCAGGGTCTGGGTTGCGTTTCCAGCTCAGGTTTTTGCATTACACTTCTAGATTTACACCTGCTCACCTGAGCCAGCACCACAGCCCAGGGGCAGGGGACATGTGCTCTGTACTTCAGCTTAAACCTTTCAATTAAACTTTTGTTTAAACCTTTTCCAAAATTATGTGAGATAACTGGAAATCTATTTTCTGAGAGGAAAGAAACAGCTTCTCCACAAAGTATTAAACCTCTTCTTCCCAAGCGAGACAAGACCTGGGACCTGCATGTTCCTACTTCTGTTACAGCACTTTGAGCCCTAAGTCCTGCAGACACAAATGAGCCCTAGGAAGGAAAAGTGAACAGGAAAAGATAATTCTCCCATGTACAAGAGATTCTCTGTAATAATACCAAACAGTAGCATTAAAAGATTGAATCCAAATTGCCTTTTCAGAGTTCCCTGTTAGGATGTCACTCTGGTAGTGAATGCCTGAAGAGAAATACATACTGGCATTAGATTTTCCATTATTTTGAATTTTCATTGATTAAATTGGAAAAAGTAGCATCATGTTTTCTATTTACACCCAGCTATTTGTGCTGTTTGGATTTGTGCTATTGGATTAGATGATAACCTCCTTCTACTAAAGTTATGCAATAATTTAGGGCTCATCCAACTCAAAAGGAAATTCCAAATGAAAAAAGAAATTTCGGTTTAACTGTAGATGAATTAATTGTGTTTGGCTCTGAAGGGTTGTCTGTCTTCATTATTTTAGGTTAGGCTGGATTAGATTAAATTAGATTAGATTGATGGATGTGGTAAGGAATGGAAGGACAATATATTCCCTTTTTAAAAGTAATATGCAAAAAAAATTGGAGCCAGAGGAATTTCACAAGAACATAAATCTGAATAAACTTAGACGACCACTGTGGACTCTAACCCTGAAATAGAGATTTATTTTAAGACATCTGTAATTACTTCTCCACACCATGTACTCCTTTATAATATTTCTATAGCACAATATCATTCCTATTGAAAGATGTCCTAGTGGATCTCTTCCTGGAAAGTTCAAAGATTTTCCAAACAGCAGCATTTGGCAGCAAAAACCTCCTTGGCTCAGGAGATATCATTGCTTCACAGATTTTTTTCTTTGCTATGCCTCAATTTCAAATGATTTTTTACTAACTCAGAAATACATCTGTCTGCTCCAACACAGAAGGGAAAAGGATTCTCTGCAGTGAGACAACACCTCGAAGGCAATTCTGAGCTCCAAGTAGTTTTCCAACTCTCCAGAACGAAGTGGTTGACTTGGTTTGGAAACTCAGCCTAATAAAATCTCAGAATTCCATTCAGTTGATTACAATTGGGAGTTTAGGAAAGAAAATCCATTCTTCTACAAAAATTGAGCACTTTAGAAGCAGGAAACACCAGCTGGGATTTCAAACTTTGAGTTTTGTTTTTTTTTTCTACTGTGCACACTAGAAAGATCTCCCTCTGTCCAGATTCATCTGAAAAGCTGTCTGCAATTCAAAAGGTGATGAAAATTTAGTCTAAACCTGAATTATCAACACAGACTCAGCTTCACGATCCTTTTATCTGATATTTAATCATGTCTGAACGCCAAGATATGCATGCTACTGAAAGAGGAATAGTGTAAACTAGTCCCAAGGCAGACTTGCCTTGGCGTTTTTGCCAGGCAGGCATTGTTTAGCAAATGCTGAGCTATTTTCTGCCCCAGTTCAGCTGTTTCCTTTGTTAGTCACTTCTTTAGGTAGATGTAGCTGTGGCCTCTCTACTGTGAGCCAGCAATTCCGTAAATTAATTAGGGCTGGGTTTTCTTACCCTTTGTTATGAATAAAAACTGGGCAGGAGATTTGCTCCTTTTAATGTCTTTATTAAGAAGATTCAGCTCTGGTTAGGTGCACAGGTTGAATTCTTCTGCAGCTCCCGATTACACCAGTTCGGCGAAGGAGAAGTGCCAACCCTGCTGAGTAGCAGAGCTGAGAAGCTTTTCTTCTCACGTGTGTCCCATTTTTTTAATGCTCTTGGCTGGCCCGGTCCCTCCCTTCTCGCGTTTCCCCTAGGTTACAGCAATATTTTTCAAAGCTTTAACCTCTTCTTCCTGAGTAGGGCGCACTGCTTCTTTCTTAAATAATGTGAAGTTTTGGGATTTTAAGTTATTCTTCCGTCCTAGTTGGTATTTAAGGTCCCCATGTGTCTTTATTTACATATGCTGCCCGTTCAGCCTTTGATTGCGAAATCGGAGTTTCTGATTTTCCAATCGAGGCTCTCTTGTGCGCCTGCTCCTGGTCTTTTGCGCTGCCCTGCGTCTCTCAGGTCTTTCCAGCCGTGCCGCCACTTTTGTCCCTCGCTTCCGTGCCGCTTAGCCGTGTCTCCGCCCGGCCGCGCTGCGCCGGCCGCGTGCGCTGAGCAGCGCCA
>VXBU01010191.1:109240-177161 GCA_013400315.1 Bombycilla garrulus | reverse complement strand
GGGGGGGGGGTTCGGCGGCTGCTTGAGGACCAAGATCTCCCATGTTTATCTCGGACAGCAGTGTTTGTAGGGGAGAAAAAGGGGAAGGGGTGAGCTGTACACAAAAACCTGGCATAAAAAACATAGTAACAAATACAGGGTAATTAGCTGGGGCGGGGGAATCTCAGAAACTTATTCATCACACCCTTCGCCATCCAAATACTGATTATCTTTCCTTCATTGAATTCTACTCTGAAGCCAGAAGATGAGATGGTGCAAACTTCAATTTATTGGCTCTGAAGGAGTTTAGATTTTATTTTTAGAGATTATTAAAAAGACATTTTCTCTAGAGGTGAATAACCCCAGTTGTAGTTAACTTGCAGTGGCTGTGAATGTATGCCTGGGCACAGCTGAAAGCTCAGGATGCCTTGAGCCATCGCACCAGAGCAGTGCTGGGAACATGCAAGGGATGGATTGCATGGAGGGCTGGAGTATCACAGCCCGGGGATGGAACCCACCACCAGCACCTGCTGCAGGGAATGCCACAGAATGGGAGCTTCGTCCTTCCATCACCCAGCACCTCCCAGGGTGTGCTGCCTCCTTGCAGAGATTTCTTCCTGGAAGAAATGCCGTGTGAGCTCCAGGGCAACCCAAGGTTCAAAGACACCCAGCACAGCCCATCCCTCCTGCTGACACTGCTTGGCTTCTCCCACTCCCACTCGGAGCTGTGGCTTGAAAACCTGTGCTCTTGTCTAGACAACAGTTTCTTAATCTCTGAGTAATCTCTGAGTCTGGGCAAGGACTTCTCAGAAGCTCGTTTTGTGGCAGGACCCTCTGCTTGACAGAGGAAAATCCTGCAAGATTCTTGGGAATTTCTGCCGAGCAGATGGGGGAATATGCAGTGTGAATGGTCCTTAAATTAAGATGTTTTGTCTACTGTAATTAGGCTATCTGCAAAAGTACCCCTGGAGCAGAAGTGTTTGATCTTATCACACTTGATTCTGTCACAGCCTTGTTTAAGGCTAATGAATAAAAAGATCGATTTCTTGGGATGAAATGAGGGAAGGAGGGATGACTTGAGGGAAAAAAAGGAGTATTATGACTCAAATACTGAGTTATACGTTGAGTCATACTTGTCACACTACAGAAATAAAATACATACTTTTTATTTTAATGGGATTTCTGAGACTTTTACACTACTTGGTAGTCGTGGAGAAAGAATGAGTTTCAGTGGATAAAGCACCACTAGGATTTGTTTTCCCAATGCTCAAAACTATGGCTTTAGTGTGATATAGTTACACTAAAAAATCATCCCTGCCCCTGGGAGATGCATTGTCTGGGAAAAACACCAGCACAATTCAGCTGAGTTCTTTTCCATGCCTGGAATCACAGAATCACTGAGGTTGGAAAGCACCTCCAAGATCATCAGTTCTAACCTGTGACCTATCACCACTTTGTCAACAAGACCAGTGCATGGAAAACCATGTCCAGTAATTCCTGGGACTCCTCCAAGGACAGGAACTCCAACTGCAACTTCAAGGTGCAGTTGAAGCTCTCCTGACCAGGAGCATGACCTCTTTCCTCTGTCTTTAGCACCAAGATGATGTCATATCTCTGCCCCTTGTCTTGCCCAAACTGAAATCACAGTGGAATCACACTCTGTTTCACCCTCTGCCTCTCCTGTTCTCTGCTCCTTTCAGTGGCAATTTTGCATCCTGGCTTAAGAACCCCTTAAAACATGTAGGGAACATGCCTAAAAAACAAAGGATCTCCTTCTTTCCAAGGAAATAATTTTTCTGACTCTGCTCTGCTGTTCTCACGCTGCTTATTAGAATGGCTAAAAGGCTGGAGAAAATTTGGCAACCAGGAGAAAGGCTCTCAGGGCCCTGTCATGTAGTGAAGCAGGAGATGAGCATCACAGAGCTATGCACCTCATAAACATGGGGGAGGATGGGGAGAAGAGAGGGAGCCAGGAGCCTCTTTCTGATGCCCCATAAGCCTCAGCACCCACAGGAGCATTTGCTTTGCTTTTTAAGCCTTGCAAATTTTATTCTTTCAGAGCACAAGACTGTTCTGAATAGGGAGATTTGTTTTTTAATCAAATTATTTATCTCCCATGTTTTATTCTTTGGGGTCCAAAGCAGGGAAATGAAACATTAAAACATCTCTGTTCTGCCAGCCAGGTTCTCTGGAGACCCCAAAAAGCTGCTGCTGATGTGTCCATCTTACCACCAGTTATTTCTGGAAGCCCAGCATGTACATGAAGTGTTGCTGTGTTTATCAATTAAACCAGATCATTCAGACCAAGCCCAATGTGAAACCACACAGGAAATGAAAAGTTAAGCTCCCTAACAGCTCCCACTCGCTCTCCTTTGTCCCGAGCCCCTGAAGCCACAACTAACGTGGCCACCACACACTCCAGAGAGGCCGCAGCAACTTTATGCCTACTTTTAGAGGGGCTTCACTACCTCCCGCCCCTCCTTGGAGCATAGTTTGCCAGAGCTCTGTGGTCTGGAGCCAAAGGATCTGCGTGTTGTGAGGCTGGGCTTAAAGGTGAGGTGGCAGATGGCAAACAGTACTTGTAGGGGTGATTTGCTCTATTTTTTTAATATCAAATAATTTCAGTTTGTGTTAAAAAGGTAAACTCAAATCTGTATGTTCCGGTAGACACTCAAAGATCTACATGGATAAAGAGATGGAAAACATGAAGGGCAACATCTTCAGACTGGAGGAATTTAAAGTAGAAGCTGATGCTGAGAAAGCAGGAAAGGAAACTGGTTCATCCCATGAATTCAGTCTACACTTACAACCCTGTTTACAACAGAGTAAGTTATGATTACTGAGAATTTGACATAATCTCTCCATCATACAAAGACCTGTCACTATATTTTTCTTCAGGAGAACTCTGCTGAGGGGACAAACCCCTCTGTGCTAAGGTACGTGGAGCCAGGCCATGTGTGTCCACCTGTGGGAGGGGGGCCAAAGGTCCCACTGTGTCTTTTCCTCCAAGGAGAGACCTTTGCTTCTCCAAAGGACAGCAAGTACTGTTCCTCACTGTCATCTCAACATCCACACTATGCCCAGCAGGCAGGGAAATGTTGGCTTTCCCCTTTGAGCTGGGATCCTGCATTCAGCCCCCTACTCAACCCTCCTCAATAAAAACTGAGGTGCAACTTGCCTAAAATAATCTATGGCTGACACAAAGCCATCCAAATTTTGGGGAGATAAATTCTTGACTACATTCCTGGGGAATGCAATTGGAAGGCGAGAGGCTAAATCCTAGTTTTTCCTCCAGCTTTGTCTCCAGGATGATAACACATCCTGCTCTCACTCCGTGTTGGGCTGGTCTGCATTCCTGCGACATCCTGGGAACAGGGACAGGCTCCTCTCAACTTTTTGCCCACCAAAAATCCCTTGTCTCAGCTGGAGTCAATGGGAAGACCTGAGGCTCTGATAAGGAACAGTGAAATCCTCTACTCTGAGAGGCTAAACAGCCAATTTAGCCTTCAGAGAGTTTACCCATTTCTTCTTAAAATCAGGCAGAAATTTATCAAAATCTCATCAAAAAACAAACCTAACCAAAATTCAGGTGGTGAGCAATCCATTTCCTATGAGAGAAACAACTGTTTCTACAGGTATAAGTGAGGCCAGATTTCCTACAGATGAGGGGAAATTCTTCATTTTGTGAGTTGGAATTGTTTTTTTTTTTCTTTTCAAGCAGGGAAGGGGGGAGTGAAGGAGGCAGGAAATGTAAAAGATTTTGGAAACATGAAATGAATAGGTTAAGACACATCATTTTGCTGAACCAAAGCAGGAGGCAACAGTTTGAAATTGAAATTAAATAGACCACCTGCAAGAAAAGGAGAAGAAGGAGAGATGGGGAAGAGGGGAGGGAGGGTCAGCACTGGCATGAATGTAAACCACACATGTTTTAAAAGTATCCGTCAGTGAATTATTAAAGATGCTTGTTTCAGGTTTGGACATCTTGGCAGTTGTGATGGGAAACATGCCAAGGCACATGAGCAGGATTTTAATACTTATTTTTTAATTCCTGGCAAGCACCTTTCCTCTACTCTAAAACACCAACTCTAGTGTGTGGTTGGAGGAAAAGCTCTCACTCTAGGACTGAAAAAGATCTCTGCTCCCACCCCCAAAACCTGCAGTGAAGTGCTGGACGTGACAGGGGTGTTTAAGCAGAGGGATGAGTGTGGATTCGAAGCATTATAGTTTCTTCTCCCCATTCTCCAGTTCAGCCTGTCCAAATTATCCATGCAAAATTCCTCTTCCTCCCACAGACACACACAGAGGCATTCCTGCCCTCTTGGCTGGGTCCTTCATTGGTTTGCTGAGTGCTGGCGCTGAGATTCCAGCTCCCAGCTTCTCCTCCACCATCCACCTCTCTTGATTACATCTCATCAATCCTTTCCCTTTTGGGCTTTCTCAGCAACCATCTCTCCCACAACCTTGGGAGCATCTCCCCAGGAGCTCCTTCAGCACATCTTGTTGGAGCAGCACTGTGCTAATTCCTGTCCTCCCTGACCAGATAAAATAAATCCTGGAGCTCTGGGATATTCTCAGAGCTCCTGCTGGAAACCTGAAGCACATTCCCGGTGGCCTTGGCACTCCTGCCTATCTGTCTGGATCACTGAACCCTGGGCCTAAGGCTCCACATGCTGCTGTAAATCTCATTTGGGCAAATACCACTCCCTCATTCCCCCTCCCAGTTTGATCAGCATTTTGCAATGGGGAATGAAGCAAAGCAAAGCTTGATGGAGGGTAAATTTGATCCTCCCCATGACAAAGCAGTGGAAACCACAGACTCTGGCTTGAGAACAGTGTGGTGCAGACAGGAGAAAGTTACAGGCACATGGGATGGAATAAATCCAACAAATTGCCAAATATTTATAAATAAAATAATAACCAGTGAAGTGACATAAGCAGACACGAGAAATGTGCATGTTGATTAAAACAGCCCTGGAGACCATTAAATGACAAAATCACAGTTGATGCCAACAAAATCCCAACCGTAGCCCTGATGCATATTCATAACATCAGAACAACATCCCGGTCGTGCTAACAAGGCGCTGGGCTTGGGAACAGCTCACATGGAGCCACGGGGGAGACTGCTCGGTGCCTGACAAATTTGGGAAGGCTACAAGCGTTGAAACCTCTCTTTGTTTCTTAACAAACATGGAAGTAAGGGAATGCCATACCTCTTGTTATGGAAATAGCACACAGTGCTGAGGATATATGATAAGTCTAGGAGAGAATTGCAAACATTCAGGACTGATCCCTTTGAAATCTCTGGGAGTTTTGCCATTTATTTCAATGGGGGCTTTACGGAGTCCTTACAATGGACTGAGTCATTTATCTACAGGCATTGATGCAGTTCTCTTTTCCTTGGCAGCCATGCTCCTCATGGATACCTGGAAAAGGGGCTCATGCTTCTGTGGGGCAAACACGGAGTAAATGGGCGAGTGCAGAGGTGGGTCACACTGACAGGTGGAGAGAGAGTCATCACATCACTCCCCACCTGCTCTGCTCAGCCATCCCTTTCCACCTTGGGCAGTTCCGGGTCCTTCTAGCCAGTGTCCAAGGGACATCACAGCCACCAGGCAGGTGCTCCGTGTCTCTTCCAAAGGGCTCGAGGGCCTGGGTCAATTTCTTCCCAAACTAAGCAAAGAATGTGAAATGGATTTGAGATCCAGCAGGCTGTGTAAAGGCATGGGGGTGAGTGTTGAAGAGCTCCAAACACAAGATCCCTGTAAGGACCCTTGGTCAGGTCCCTTCTGAGGGCAGGGGTCTGTGGCCCTTCAGCACTGGGATTTTTGTTGCAGCTGATTGAAAATTAAGTAAATTCCTCCCTGCACAGCCTGTGCCAAGGTTTTGGTGCTTCCCATCTGACGACAAAGCTCTAAATGGAGGGACAGTCAGGGCTTTACTCCATGTACTGAGACATGAAAAGCCAAAATCTTGGCCAGAGAAGTTGGGTACTGCTGTCCAGAGCCTTGTCTAACAACTGCATCCACTCCAGGAAGGACACCACTGATCTGTTTTCAGGGGTAACTTTGTGGGTCCTCCACAGCAACATTACAATCTCACCCTACAACACTGCTGTTTGTACCCTTGCAAAGCTCAGTTCCTGCTATTTCGTCACCAAATATATTATATGATTTCCCCCCAAAACCCACATTGCAAGACGACTTTAATCTGCCTCTAGGATTACTCAACATGTTTAAGGTGCCCAGTTTTTTACTAAAACCAAAGGGGAACCAGTAAATTACAGAATTAGACTGGATATTAGAGGAACTTGTCCTAAAAAACTTGCTCTGTTGCTCAGGTTAAAATTGGTGGCTCCAACTACGGCTCTGCTGTGGAGAAGGGCACTAGAGCAGCAGAAGGCTACTTAGGTATTATCTTAATTGCAATTACTACCTCTGACCAATCTGACTATTAGCAGGTGATTTGTTCAGCCAGATGCTTCTATTTCCCTTTATGATTGATTGAAAAGACACCCAGGAAGAGGAAAGAATAAACCATTGGGGATGGAGGGAACAAAAAATAGCCATAAATCTGCCCTGACACTTTAAGAAGGAGCAAGTGGGCCAAAAGCATTTAGGGAGTGGATTTATTCTGCCTGTATTTTCCACTTCAGGAAGTCAGAGCTCCCAGTTGGGCAGGCAAAAAGATGGAGAAAAAAAGAGACGAGGACTCACAGCAAAAGCTGCTGATGTGAATGACAGTTTGCTGTGGGAATAAAATGTTTCTTGTTTGTTTCAAGACGGAGATAACAGAGTCAAGGGGTCAAGTGGTGTGGGAATGCGAAAGCCCTGTGGGTAATGTAGCATGATAAAAAGTGAGGGATCCAGGGCACAGGATGTCACTGCCACAATAGACCAACTGGAAATCTAGAAAGAGCTCAGATCTTGTCTACATTTAAATATTGACTGAAAATTTCACTCCATTACCTTGCTGTCCAAAAGGTATGCAGATACCCCCAGCTCACTGTGGTATCCTGATGGGCACATCCTGTGTTTGATTAAGTACTAATTGGGGGGAGGGGGAGACTTGTTTGTTCTCATCCATCAATCTTTTAGTCACATGCACAATTCATGGAGGTATTTAGCTGCCCAGGAGTGACCAGCACACAGGAACTGACCCAAAACCTGCAGAGTCCTGCATGGCAGCAAGGGGAGAGACAGGACTAGGTGGGAGGGGTGCTCAGGGCTCCTCTGGCATTGTCTGAGGCTGTGGGAACGCGTGGAGAATCCATGTCCAGTAACCTCCCCCCATCCCTTGGATTTGGGCACAGGGTTGCAATTCACATGCCCTCACAGAGAACTGGAGCCAAGCTGGATCCCAGTCAGTGTGGAGGATGGGGAGAGAAAAACCAGTCAGGAGCTGTGGGAATCCATGGCAGGAAGAAAGTTATATAAAAATAAACCTTGTGAGGATTCTTTACTTACATTTCTCCCTTTCCGCCTGACTCAGTTTGCTTAGCAGGGCTCCACCAAAACTGCTTCCTCCTTCCCATGCATTTCCAAACATGTGGAAATTTCCAGTTCTGAATTGCTGCTCTGACATGACATGGAGAACCCCATCAGTCCCAGTCAGACCATGAGGAGCAGAAATGTCTCAGGGCTCCCACGTGCCTCTGCTTTACTGTCTTGCAAAGTGCTGCAGATGCTGATCAATATTGCTCACTTCTGGTGTCTGGGATTATCTGAATTGCAACCACAGGCTGGGACCTGCCACCACAAACAAGGCAGAGAGAGAGGAGAGAGGTATGGAGAGCTTCCAGGGAGTTGTTAGTAAGTACCATGTCCTTTGACATGGGATAGCAAGGACCACCCCTCAGGGGAAGGAGGAGAAAATCTCTTTATGTGGTCTGTAGCACAGTGGCAAGGAGCACCTTCACCTGCAGGGGCTTCTCCTCACATCATGCTGGATCCGCAGGAGAGGATCACTGCATTTCACAGAAGGGAAACTGAGGCCCAGAAGTGTTAAATTGTTGAAGTCACAGGGCAAATCAGAGGGGAAAAGCCTGCCTTGACTCCTCTTTCTTTTCCAGTTCACATTCCCCATGGCTGTGGATTCATTTGCACCACTGTGATGGGTCTCCAAGTCTGTGCACATTTACTTAATGGAGAAACCAGTTCTCTTGAATGCAGGCATAAAGTCACTTGGAGATGCTCTCAGAAAAGCCACTAAATCCACACCAATATTTTTCCAGGTGGCTGGCAATCCTCCCACCATAATATGTCAGCAATAGAGTGATCAGCTGCCTCATGTAATTTTTAGGGCTTGCTGTGTTCACCAGAATGGAAAACTTGAGGCTGGTGCCAAGGCCAGTGTTTAAATAAGGTGTCTCCTGCCATCAGACATCTGTCCAGCTGTGGCTGTGCTGTGGTCTCTGTAAACTACAGGAGCTTCCCTGACTTATTGTTGCCCGATCAACAGCATAGGAATGTTATCTGTTTAATTCTCAGTGGTATGGAACCAGGAAGGAGTGTGGATCAGGCACCCTGCTCCAACAGCACTGTTTTACTGAAAGAAATGGGATGTGCCCTCAGTTGCCTTCCCTGGCTTTTCTCATTAGGAACTACTGGACGACGATGACGACAACAACAGAAAAAAGTCAAGGTGTCAGTCCAGTGGGCATTGCATTGCAAGCAAAAAAATGTGAACCAATTTCCTTTCCAGATAGAAGGAGAAGGGAGGATAAAAGAAGCGTAAGCCTGAGGTACTACCAAATTCAGCAGTGTGTATTCAGTTCTTCTTCCACCTTCCAGAGAGAAAAGGAGTGGGATCAACCCAAAGTTGCACCACAAGTCCTGTGCTGAGCTTGCCTTGAGGTATCAAGCGTCAAATTTTACTTACAAAGCACAGTGATCCTTTTAAATCTGCAGCCACACTGTAAAGTACCTTCCCTGTCTCCAGAAACGTCCCTGGAGACCAAAGGCAGGGGAGAAATGACAGGGAGGGGTTTTGGTCACAGTCACACATCAACTCTGCCCAGACCAGTGCCTCCATCACGTGGTCTCCTGATCCAATGGGTCATTCCCTCCTCTGAGGGGTGTCTTGGTTTTGAAAGACAGGTGCCTGCTAAGGAAGGCAGGAGCTTCTCTTGGAATAGAAAATGTAAATCCCCTCCCTCCAAATTATTAAAAGGGGCTCTCAGGCAAATATATGAGGATAGGAATAACAGTTCTTTAATATGTATAAACAAAATAAAGTAAAACAAAAACCAACAAACTACAACCTAATAGGAAGATTAGACTAAGATGTAGTATTAAACAAAAAAACCCAAAAAACAAAAAAACAAAAACAACAAAAAAAACCCAACAAAACCTGACAGAATACAACCTGACACCCTGTCAGTCAGGGTGTTGATAGCGGTCCGGTTTGAATGGTGGCTCCAGTAATGCTCCTGGAGTAGCAGATGGTTCTGTTGAAGCAGAGATCCTGTAGAAGAGCGGAGTTTTCCTCCAATGGTCCAGTGGTGATGTTGAAGGATCTGGTTCTTCCTCTGGAAATCCAGCAGGAGAGACGGCTGCTCCTCTCAGAATCCAGTAGAAGGCAGATGCCTGTTCTGTCCCAATCCCCAGATTATATCCCGGTGGGAATGCTTGGTTCCTCCCCCTGGGCGGAGCATCTCACAATGGGCTGATGTCATTCTCTGAGTCATGTGGTGGGTCCTTAATGGCCCATTATACAGGAAATGGCTCCGGGAGGGAGTTATCTGTGACTCATGGGGCAATGTGTTAATGGCCCATTAACAGGGGAGGAGGCAAAGAAAACAGTGCCCTTCCTGGTTTTAACAGTTCATGAAGATGGAGATAGAATACAGACCTTCTGGAATATTTTCACATTGTAACCTAGGACAAGGGGACTTTGCAGCAAGTCACCTCCTCAGCCTGCTCTGTTCTTGCCAACCTGAGTGCCAAGCTCATGAGTTCCCTGTCAGTTTTTTGGTTTTTTTTTCAAGTTCAGAGTGCCCTGCCATGCAAACCCATCTCAGCACCTTCTGTGATTCCTGCAGCTCCCATGCCAGAATGGGCCATGAAAACACTCCTTACATAAAAAATACTTTTTACCAAGAGAACCAAAGGGAAGACCTAGTCCTTCCTTCCCGTCTTCCACACAGATCAAAAGTCTGAGCTTCAGATAACACAAGTCCAGATACCTGGAAGCTGATGGAAGCCCCAACAGTTGGAGTGGCTTGAGGAGACCAAACATTACAACAGGAGGGAAAAGGCAGGTGAGGCTCCAGCTTGGTCTGCAAGGGCAGTTGGGGTAAAGACCCAAACATTTCAGCAAATGCTTTGCATAATGAACACCCATGGAAGCCCAGGGAATGCCAGGAAACCAGGTCTTTCACACATGGCCTCAGTTTACTGGAACTCCTGAACTTGCTTATGATTTTCACTTCAACCCATCAAAAATCCATAAGGAAAACCTCACATGTGCCTTGGCTGTGGTGGGACTCTGACCTTGGCATTGCCATGCGCTCCCCACAGTGAGAGGGGAACACGTGGAGGGGGGGTTGCTGGGGCTGCACTGTTCGGGTTTGTCAGCAAATCTGGCACAGGACACAAATCTCCCACATTTGTGACCCCACTGTTATGACAAAGCAGCTGTTTTGGGGTCTGTATTTGAAATGGATTTGACTTAAAAATAACTCTCTTCTCCTATTCTTTTCTGCAGAAGGTTTTAGCCCTGAATCCGCCTAGTGCCCTACTCTAAACTCCACGATTGTGTGACATGCACACAGCAAATCCTTAAAACAGCTTTGCTACTACACCCAGTCCTGAATCAGAGTATCCCAGACCGGTTTGGGTTGGGAGTGACTTTAGAGCAGTGCCACCCCTACCATGGGCACGGACAACTTCCACTGTCCCAGGGTCCTTCAAGCCTGGCCTTGGACATTGCCAAGGATCCAGGTGCAGCTACAGCTTCTCTGGGCACTCTGTGCCAGTCTCCCCACCCTCACAGGGAAAAAATCCTTCCCAGTATCCCATCTAACCCTGCCCTCCATCAGTGGGAAGCTGTTTCCCCTTTTCCTGTCACTCCATCCCTTGTTCCAAGTCCCTCTCCAGCTCTCCTGGAGCCCCTTCATGCCCTGGAAGGGGCTCTGAGGTCTCCCTCGAGCCTTCTCTTCTCCAGGTGAACATTCCCAACTCTCCCAGCCTGGCTCCATAGCAGAGGTGCTCCAGCCCTTGGTAATATCTCCGTGGCCTCCTCTGGACTGGCTCCTGCTGCTCTACATCCTGCCTATATTGGAGGCCTCGGGGGTGGACACAGTGGCCATGGGCCTTTGCTTCCAGTTCACCCACCTGCATGATCCTATTTCCATTTCTCCGTACTTTGTGTCGCAACTGCAAAGGTCAAGGATAGAATAGAACTATAGCCATTGACTCAGTGCCAGCTCTGGAAGTTAGAGGGATGCTGCCTGAGCCCTCAGGGTGTTGCTGGAATAGTGGATCATGGTGAAATCTCAAGATGAGGTAAAATGCAATTAAAATAATCTGTCTCTTTAGGAGAGCGTGATCCAGAGTTTGTTTATGGGATAAATAACCTCAAGGTTGCCAGTAAGAATCTATCTGCAGTTGGGAGTAATGGAAAGTCAATGTCTGCTGGCCAGAGGCTGCTCAGCCTCCATCCTCAGAGATTCTAAAATCTAGACTGGATAGAGCTGTCAGTAATCAGGTCTGATCTCAGACCTAGCCTTGCTTTGAGCAGATGTTGGACCAGAGACCTCCTAAAAATACTTTCAGCCTAAAAGATCCTATGATCCTAATGCCAACATTTTCCAAGTTACCAGAGAATGATATTGGCCTCTGCAAAATGGAAGTAACCACTTGAGACAAATGGACATTTTCCAACCTAATACTTTTCAAAATAAATAAACATTTTTTTGAAAGAGTGGAAACAACATCAGAGGCAATGCCCAGTGATAGCTATTGGTGTCCTAGAAAGAAATCAGGAATAGGTTCATCTAGGCTGGCAGGTCCTTGTACAGCCTCCTGGCTCAGGAACAGCAGTGCTGTGCATCAGGCTTAGCTTTCTCTGTCAACATTGATTTTAACATTTTAATTGTCCAGGGCCATGAGCAAGGCTGGCAGAATGCTCAGGCATCATTTCACTTGTGCGGCAACAGCTGGAGATACCTGGTTCAAACATGGTTCAAACCCAATTCAGCCCTGGTTCGAGCCCCAGCCACCAGCTCCTTTTTCAGGAAGGTGGCTGTTTCCTGGCAGTCCTGATTCTGTGGGAGATGTGACCCTTCTGAGCACTGTCCTACAGAGGGGGTATTTCTGCATGGTGGCTGGAATTACCAAGGCACATGAAAACCTGCCCAGCTTATGTGGGCTGAGCTCAGAGCCAGTGTTGATGCACTCAGGTCACTGATGGGATCATGATGGCGGGTCCTGTAGCAGGCAGAGTGACAAAATTCCCATGAAACATCTGACCAACAGATGTAAACAAACCAAAACCCCCATTGTTAACAGAGAACAGCAGTGTTGGGCTTCAATAATTGATGCACCAAAAACATATAGAAGAACCTCCAATTATACATTATTAAAACCAGCTATTTGTAAGGTGCTGTGAAAACAAATGTAGAGAGGGGAGCTGAGAGGGAGCCTGAGGAAAGTGATGGTGAGGCAGAAAAGGAAAGCAAAGGCAGCAGAGGTGGTGTAGTCTTCCCAGACCCCACACTCAATCAGGGGTCTCACCTGAAGGACACACAAACACATGTCTAGTGAATGTGGGGATGGGCCCTCATCTTGGCACAAGCAAAAGCTCTGTCCTGATTCAGCCAACTAAATTTAAACCTCCTGCATATTCAGGAGAGGGTGGGGGTGATTTTTCCCTCCCCACTGACTGATGTGGGAACCTGGGGTGATTTTGCCTTTTACTTTAACTCCTAACTTAAGAGGGGGTTGAATTCAGGCTTCTGATCCAGCTCCTTTGAAGAGTTTACTTGCTAAGCCCCCAAACTAACACATGCCCTTCATAAAGCACATCAGGACCATGACAGTGTGACACAGGAGACAGCTGGAGGCAAGTTCTGAACATGGCAAGTCCTGAAGACAGTCAGGAGCATTTGAGGTGCTTCTGGGATTTTCCATTGAAGGATCTCTCTGTCAAAATGCAGATTCATTTATGTCAAAACAATTTGTGGAAAAGTGTTGGTTTTGACAAATTTCTTCTTCTCAAGCTTCTTTCAAAGAAAATTTAGCAGTCATCTTTCTGACATGCTCAAGTTAAAACATCTGGCTTATTAGGGCCAAACCAAGTTTTCCGCTTTAACAGATTGTCCTCTGGACAAGTGTCGCCCTGATTTTTGTAAGACTTTCTAAGCCTTCTGATATTTACATATTTGTGAAGAACTTTCTCACACACTTTCTGTAAACACCTCAGTGTTTTTGCATTCCTTCATAGAGGAGAAAAATTGATGGACTGTTTGTCTGTCCAGTGTCTTTGGAGAGGTGGCACTGCCACCGTCCAATCCACTGTCACTTTTGGAAAACTATAAATACTGGAGTCAGAAAAAATAAACGCTTCTTCTTTCTTCTGATCACCTGAGCTGCAGTGTGTGTCTGTGTTCTTTCGTGTCCTATACCGACAGACAAGTGATGTCATATAAAACCAGCTACAAAGACTTTGTTCAGGGAACTATCTGGCCCGGGACAAACTAATGGGGATAAGGGCACAGAGGGATATTTTGTGTTGACAAAATAAGCACTTTCTTCCTTGAAAGTTGGCTACATCATTAATTTAAGCATAGTCAATATTTAATGGAGTGCTAACATGCACGCTAAATGTATTGTGAGTACTCTTGGCCTGATGTCTTGAGTGTCTTGAGCTGCGCAGCAGCAGGAGCAGCTCTGGACTAATCCACGGCAGCAGTTACATCAATTCTGTGCTGCTCCACTTGAGAAATCCCACAGGACCATCCTGAAACACTTGTTATCTCAAGAGCAGACACTTTGGACTCATCAGCAGTGGAGATGCCAGCAGAGCTGCCGTGACCAGTGGGTTGAGCCCATGGGTGGGACCCATGGGCACGGGATCACCGTGTGCTTCAAGAGCAGCACCTGCCTGAGGAAACCTGCCCCTGGGCAGTCACCTCTGCATAGCCCCCAGCCACCATCTTGGGCTTTCCAGACCAGGGACTGGTCTGCTGAGAACATGCTTTGTATGAGGTGGGGAGGGGCTGGGGAGAGGGTTTTTTAAACCCTTGCTTTGACTCCCTATAACCTCACTGAAGGGCAGTCAAGGAAGAATAGGCAAAACCACACCATGGGCTGATAACCAGGTGCTACAGCTCAACATATCCCAGAACCCTCCTGCCTGCACACCTCTGTCCCCTCTGCTGTGCTTCCCAGGACTGCTAGTTTCCACTGCATTGGAAGAAGACCCTGTGATAAGGAGCTCTTTTCTTCTCCAGCTGTTTCCTGCTGTGCCATGGCTGATGCACATCCCTGCTCTGTTTTCTTGGGAAGTTTTTCCTTCCCCTTGGAAAGGCATGTTTTGTTGACTGAGCAGGAAGCAGAGCATTCAGCCTTATGTTTGCTTGCAGGGATGCTCAGACATCGCTTATGAGTGATGGAAGTGTGGCAAGAACTCCTGAGAGTCCAGGAGGGATTTCAGGGATCTTGCACCACCTATTTCACTGCAAATACACAGACATGTGCTATCTGAAGCCACCTCCTTTGTGCTTTCTATAAACCCTAAAAGAGGACACGATGTTAACACTCAGCCAGCAGGTTTGAAAAATATTTGGCCCTTCAGCCGTGCTTTGGGCACATCTCCTTTGAACAGACCTGACATCACCCCCTTTATCACCCTTCCACCGGGGAAGCCAGCACCTTGCTGCTTTGAAAGATGTTTAGATGTCACATGTATGTCAGCAGCTAGGAGACTCCCAGGGAGAAATTTGCTGAGTGCAAGAATGCAGAAGTCTTTGGGAAGCCAGGGAAGCAACCACAGGAATCAGTGAGCCTCAGAGGCACTGGGAACATACCAGCTGCTGCCAGTGGAAACTCTTCTCTCCTCTCATGGCTCAGATCAGTGGAAGGGTCGAGGTCTGCTCACTTCCTTGTGGCCATCCAACCAGTGACACCTAAATATTTTCCTTCTCCAGGAGACAAAGGGAAGGAGGGCAGCCTGGCTCTTGTCAAGTGTGGAGCTGACAGCTTTACAGTCTCACTGGGGGGAGGAGCTGAAAGAAGGAGCGCTAGATTTAATCTGTGTTGACAGGGGTGGGTGATGGGTATTTTTATAGTGGAGGAAATAGATCGAACAGGGGAAATTAGACCAGAAGATGATAAGGATCTGAGCCTGACACAGCCAATTAACAGATATTTACAAATGATTAAAGCTGATAGATCAAAGCAAATGCACTCCTTTTTACCTCATGTCTCTAGATTGTTTGGTGACTGTCACCAAACTAGTTGTGACTATCTTGTTCCCAAAGTCAGGGCCTTCTTCAGCCCATGGCCAGCCTGGAGCAGCTGGACAGTTCAGGTTTCTGCTGCAGCCAAATGCTACCAACAACTGCAGTGCCTCAGCACAGCATTTGAGAGGGAGTAGGGAAGCCCTGAACAGCTTCAGACTCGGTGTTTGGGTAAACAGGGGCATAATTCCTCTTTGTTTAATGCATGGGGAACATTTCTCTGCACTGCACATCTCCCTGAACCCAAAAAGTCAACAGAGAAAATGAACCAAGTGTGTGGTGCAGAGAGAGAAATACTGGCAAACACAGCACTCAGCAACTCTTCCACAGAGAGCCCCTGGAAGGCCCTGGCTGCTCCAGGAGGGATCTGGGTCTCCCATAGATCCTGTATCACATCTGTTGGAGGATGCTTGGCAGGAGAGAAATGTGCTGCAATACTGAAGGCACTGCCATGCTGCTCCTTGGGAACCTGCATCCCTTATGCTTCAGCTGGAAGCTTGGCCCAGGAATATCTGCCCAAATGACAATGAGCCAACTGGTAAGTGAAGGTTGGGGCAACGAGAATGTTTGGATGGCCAAACTCCTTCCACTGGTGTGCCTGCACAGCTGACTGTGCCAGCTCCAGTATAAACGACAGCAAGGTCTTTGCATGGAAAAATTCTCCATCACCAAAAGCAGCTGCCTGAGTGCCCTGGCTCGGGGAGTGGAAAAAGCACAGCAGCATGCTCTGTGCCTGAGCCCTACTATGCTCTTCATGCTTCTCTGCCACTCACAAGTGGTACATCCAGTAGAGCCCCAGAATGCTGGTTGGAGCTTCAGCAGCTGGAGTGATGTTTGGGATAATGCCCTTTGTACAAACTGGCATGAATGTACCATGGCTCAGCTGCTTCCAGACATGGAGAGTCCAACACTGAGTTCACTGAGGGGAAGGGAGAAGACATTAAGGTCATTTTAGGAGACATTACAGACATTTTAGGGTACTGTCCTGCCAGGGCCACACTTTTGGCTCCAGTGTGGCCAAAACCTTTAGCTTGTGCCTACATGAACACATGAGGTGTCACCTATTTCACCCTGGAATTCAGCTTATCCCTCTTTGCCACCCCCCTCGTGGGAGAGCCAAGGCCACCTCCACAATCTGGGTGCAGCCCAGACACCTGGATTACACTAAGATGGACATACAGCTTGGAAAAAGTATGGTGTGAATCAATAGTGTGAACTTAGTGATACAACTGGGCTAGTCTGCTTTACATTGCTTCCAAGTGCTAAATTCCTTGGAAACTGTACTTCCCAGAAGCCCAGGCAATATTTTCTGGGGTGCTCAGTGACTTAACAATTTACAACTCATATACTTACACTTAAATTTGGGCTTCAGCACCCAGATCCAACCAAGAACATGTGTGCAGTATTAGTCTGAGCTTGTCATTCCCAGCTAGGACCTGAAGCTTGTGGCTGGACCTGGGCTGAACCATCTAAGTTACTTAGGAAAGTCAGACTCTGGCTCCTAAGCCACCTTGAGGCTTTATTTATATTTAACTTTAACCAAATCTGTGGCCTGCTGACAGGTTCTTCTCCACATGAGAATCCTCAGCACCATCAACATTTATGTTTTAAATCCAGTCCTTGGACAAGACACAAACCCAAGATCCTGAATGCTACAAATATTAAAGTTCTGCTAACACTTTTCATGGACGAGAGGTGCTAACCCCAGGATCCTGGTCGGGTTCCAACTTAAGCAATTGCATTCAGCCTCTAACACTCCAAAGTCCCTCTCCGGTTTCTCTTTCATTGTATTTTGTCCCTCTTTGCTTTGTCTAAGCCTTGTGATATTATTAAATCTCTCCTATTCATTTACAAACTTATTCCAGTTCCACCAGTGGCAGAAGCAGCAGGACTTCCATTGTTTTTCCCCCAGAAAAAAATATAAAAATACAGTTTATTCCTGTTCATGTAATATTTTGATTGGCTCAGGTTTTACTTTTTCATTTAGGGTAAAGTTGAGATAAAAATATTATGCAAAAAACCACAAGTTCAGAGGAAGAGATCAGCAGAAAAAGAAGTTTGGTGCTTGTGAAACAGTCAAAATCATCAGCAAAAGGACTTGATTTCAGACTCCAGGACCTAAGAGCTCTTGCTAAGAGCTGTCTACAAAGGCAGTAGGAGATTCTCACTTCAGTCTTGCCTGATCATTAATAATAGTAATAATTGATAATTATAAGGAAAATGGAAATATTCCTGTAGGTAACAGTGTTTCTTTTAAAAAGGTGTATTTCACATTACAACGATCAACTGCCTTTGCAACGCTCGACAAAATCAAACACTGATTTGATTTGCTGTCTGGATGGAATCACCATGGACCCACAGCTTTCCTGCCAGGGGCACTGTCAGCCCGTAGAGCCCCATCCATGACATGGACATCTTTGGCCACTGGCCAGCACTGCTGGCTGGGAGCAGTTGGGAGGTCAGCGTGGGATGGGAGCAGCCACAGTGAGTGGGGCTTACCACGTGACACCTGCCTGTGACACCTGATGAACCCATGACACCTGCTAAACCTGTGACACCTGCTGAACCCGTGGCACCTGCCCATGACACCTGCTGAACCCCGTGGCCAGTTGAATGAATCTGGCAGGCTTCAAGGAAAAGTTAGCTGTTCATCTCATTGCCTTGGAAGTCAGTGAGTGTCTCTGTCTTCCTAATCAGTAAATCTGAAGTGACTCAGAAGCTGCAGGACTCCATTGTGAACACGGCTGAGATTGCGCACAGGACTCGTCCACCATAACTAGGACTGCCGCAGGTCAGCCACAGCCAGTGCAGTGCTTCAGCCCCTACATGTCCTGCAAGGACTTTATTAAACCTCTCCTCACAGAGGAGATGAATACAGGACACACAGCGATCCGTCCCTGCAGGACACACAGTGATCCGTTCCTGCAGGATGCAAAGCAGTCTGTCCCTGCAGGACACACAGAGATCCGTTCCGTTCCTGCAGGACACACAGCGATCCGTCCCTGCTCCTCTGAAGGGCACTGACACTCCCAGGATGCCTGATCGTTGGTGGTGTGGAAGGCTTTGAAGTGAAGTACTTGAGCAGTCTATTTTGACTTCCCCGGGTGACTCATGCTCAGCTCCGTATCTAAGATGGGTTTTCAGCTTCCTTTGACTGCTTTCCAATAGTTCCATGTTTGCTCAGCCTGCCCACGGACTGTACCTTCTCTGTTCAACATTCGCCCTTCCTCCTGAGGGTGGATGAACAACTTCCTAACTCCAAAGGGGTTCAATGGTTCAGGCAGTGTTTTTCAAGAATAGCGGTGCCTAAAGGCATTTTCCTGTCAATGGGATAAACCTTAACCCTTCATCGAGCCCATGCAGCGCTCAGGGAGGTGGCTTGGAAAGCTCAGTGAGAGGCACTTGGCCGTAAAAGTGCAGCTGATCACATGGCAGACGGCATTTACACAAAAAATAGGGAGCAGGAGGGAGGTCTGTACACTTTTGTTGTGACACTTACCATAAGGATATAATGAGGTGTCAGAAATAACTTACAAAGTTACAGCCAAGAGCCGGATTTGTAGGAGTGATTCTAGACTTGTGTCTTTCACTCAAACACCTGAAACAGCCCCGCAAATTCTCTATTTTTATAGACTCACTCATTTGTACCTAATCTCATGTGGCTCTGCAGCCTGTCAGGATCCACCCTCAGCTCCCTATCCTAAAGGAGCAGGGTCCTGACTCTGCCCCAGAGGAGTCAGTTCAGGTCCCAAGGTCCAAGTCCAGAAGAAACACACATACATTCACAGAGACCTCCTGCCATCCACACGCAGCCCTTTCTCTAGAGAAGATCCTTAAAAATTATTAATGAATTATTAATTAATTCTATGGCCAAATCCACCAGGCTGTGACAGGCTTACTGCAGTCTTAGATAACACCTTTCAATTTTTTAATCACTTCAGAATTTTGTTTGATTTTCATTGAGAGGTGACGATTCCTAGGGTTATAGCAACTTGCCTCCCTGACATTTGACCCAGGGATCAGCAGTTTTCAAAATTTTTTTGACCTTCAGGTTTTCAAGCACTTGTTTTGGGGAACCAAGTCACCCTCATCCCTCTTAGTGGTGCACATCCTGTGAAGAGGTAGAGACGATGTCGTACCTGTTGTGCCACAGGCTGCCCGGGAAGGATGTTTTAAGGATCAAAAGCCTCATGAGGAATATCAAGGTACAAAATCTTATCTTATGTTCAGAGTAATCTGTTTATTCCAGCCTTCCTTTCACATCAGCTCAAAATACAACCTGGTTTGAGCAACCTGGTCTAGTGGAAGGTGTCCCTGCACGTGGCAGGGGGTTGGTACAAATTGATCTGTAAGGTACTTCCAACCCAAACCACTCCACGAATCTGAGATCCCAGTGCCTACTGTCACACCTTATGCTTTGCTTACCTCCTCACAGTGGTTTTCCTGACAAGAGTTATACACCCTTTACACTATGATAAACATTCACAGTTCACCATTCAGGGGCATCTCCTCTCTGCTGATGTTGTGAGTAAGGAAAAATAGAGGGTGTCCTGGTCAGTCTCATGCTCAAAGACAGTCCCTCCTCTCCAGGAGACCCCAGCAGGGTGGTTATGATCCCCTGTTCCTGCCCCCATTATCCCAAAGGATCCCTTGGGGCCCTGGTGATCCTCCATTGAATTGTTGCTGTAGCTGTATCCCCAAATCCTTCCTCTTTCTGTCAGCTTGGACATGTCATTTCACACCACTATTTGTTAGAGTAATGTTACAGAGCTTTTCCCAGGACAGGCTAATGGCGAAATTAAATAATCAAATCTATTACAGTGAGACTGGGACATAGGAAAGAAAGAAGTCAGGTATGATTAATTATCTTAATCATAGAGGCCTTAGAGGGAGCCCCAGAACTGCCAAACTCATGGCCAAGCTGCAGCCTGGAGACATCTAAAATGGGTCATTCCCTAAAGCTCTGCAGGCCACATGAAAGTCTTGCTTATAGGCTTGGGTTTGGAGACACATGGCAGCTACTTAGAAGAGCAAGGGTGTCATGCACATTTGCACAATGACTTACTAACCCCTCCCAAAGCAGATCCCTTCAGCTCCAAAGCTTCACATGACTGGCACATCTTGGCATCTCGCCTCCCTCTCTCTTCCCTTCTGATCTCCCACTCATCTGCTTCAGGCTTAGTAAAAGGAACATGCACTTCACAAGCAGGAGTCACAGGAAGGAAGGATTGAGCCTGAATGGCATTCCTGCATTTTCATATTTCCAGATTTTGGTCTCTGTCTCGAGAGGGTTAATCCTCCTTCCTTTAACAGAACCATCCTGCTGCTGTCCCCGTCCCTTTGGTGCTGGGGAGATTTGTTGCAGGATAATTCTCAGCGACCATCTGCCCCCAGCAAAGCTGCCCCCTTTGGATGTGGGCAGATGATATAGAAAATGGGTGGTTCAGGCTGATTTCATGAGGCCTAATAAATCTTCAGTAAATTAAAACTCATCCCCCTTTCCTCCCCTCTCTGGGCCTTTGTCTTGCTAATACACATTAAGCCCTGCCTGGCTACACACTTTGAGGCATTTCAGAGGTGAGGTCTGTACAAAGCTGCAGATGTGGGAGCTTTAAAGGACCTTTGGCCTTGGTGTTACCCATTAACATCAGCCATGCCAACACAAGAATCTCACCACGGTTCTCTCTTCTCAAAAGGGTTCCCAAGTAACAACCTCGCCTTTTGAGGGGGGACAGAAATAAAAGAACAGAAGGAATGAGCAAGAAAGAATGAGAGAGGGAACTTCTAACAGAGGTGTTCGCTATAAGGCTAATTTTGTCCCTAAATCATTGTCTGGTTGCTATTTAGCAATTGCTAAGAAATCGGTGCACCTCTTTCAAGCCAGGCAATGCTGACACTCACTCAACACTCACTGATATTTGATTCATTTCTATCATCTCCACTGACCGTTTCCACTCTGACCTTCCTACTTTCAGGCCTTGAAATAAAGAGCACTAATGTAGTCCTGTATTCAAAGAGCCACTTTTGTCCCATATTCAGGTTTTTATTCCTGTTCAGATTTTCTCTATGCTTTCCACCGCTCTTTAGAAATCAAAATCAAGCTGCCCCCAGGGCTGGAAACAAAGTGACAGGCCGAAAATGTCTCTGTGAGTGTAATGGCCTTTCTGGAGTCTCCCCTTTTGCCCTGGTGTCTTCTGTTGTCCTTTCCCTTGGAGTAAGCAGGTGCCCCATTGCATTCCCTACCCAACACAAGGGAAAATGCTGCAAGGCAAGCCATGCAATTAAGAACACGCCCATTTCCAGTGGGCACGAATTTGAATAAAAGCTTCAAGGATGTGAACAATCCGCTTTTCTGTTCAGTGCCTTCACCGAGGAGCATTCAGGTGTGATTTAAACTAGAAATAACAGCTCCTCTTCCCGGGTTTTTCAGCAGAGGCTTTGCCTTCCATTGCTTCAAGCACTTTGGCTAAAATGTAAAGAGAAACTTTGTGGTCCTATGTGGGTGCTTTAGAAGTTGTAAGGTGTGATGAATGAGCTCTAAAAAACACAGATCAAGAGGAAGATAGCAGGGATGAAAGGACAGGCAGTTAGATCAGACTAGACATCCTGGGATGAAAGGAAAGGTGAATGGGTAGCTAGATTAGGCAGTTACTGTAAGTGGAAGGCAGGAAATCCAAACTTGTAGGTGTTTATCCAAAACTCCAGATCTGCACCTGTAAAGGCTGCTCCCTCACTTCATTTTCCTTCAGTCCTTTCATAAGCAAATTGCCCAGCTTGATCAGGAAATGCTCCTGGCATGTGAGAATCAAAGAGAAATGAAACAAACTGACCAACAAACCTCAGTTATAGCCTTATTTATTTTTTTTTTTAACTCAAGGGAAAGCTTAGATCTCCACTCCTTTTACATTTTGGGGCAAAGGCTCGGCACTGTTCTCATTCTATCAGGCTGGCTTTGCCCATCCCAGCAAGAAGGGATGGTGCACTTTGAACAAGTGGCAATGTTGCAGCTCGGGAGGATTAGGATGGGGTTTATCTCTGGAGCGTGGAGCTTGTTAACTCTGGCCTGTGGCTGGAGGCAGAGCTGGGAGCCCTCTCTGGCAAGAAGATAACCATGAGCATCTCTCACTCTGCTACCAGGAGTGTGAAACCGTCCAGTGTCACCCTGAATAAAGGAACGCTCTCTCACCAAATCCAATCCCAGCAACACCTAAACCACTTCAGATGTTTATCTGGTGCTGCATATCTACCCCAAAAGCACAATAAGACTTAAAATGTTTCTGTGCTCTTCTGGTGAGACTGTTTTACAACAAAACACTTGTCCTTTGGGATCACAGGACTATTTCCATTTCTCAGTATAGCTATCATTTCCCATCACATCAGGGGAAGCCAGCTGCCGGTCCCTCATGCTGGGCAGTCCTCAGCAATTCGAACTGGGAAGCAGCACCCACCTGATCATTTGCTCCTTCCCTTTACAAGACAAACTTCAGAGCAGCATAGAAGTGGATCAGCAGTGATGTAAAATCCAGTCACATGGCTGGAATTTCATACCTACAGCTTCAATTGTCTCATGGTTTTGTGGTGGACCTGACAGTGCTGGATCAATTGTTAGACTCAATGATCCTAACAATCTTTTCTAAACTTAATGATTCTCAGGTAAATTTGTGCATTATTTTCAATATTAAACCTTTAATAAAAGCTAAAATTTTGTTTCCTCCTATGTGAGGAACACATGAAAATTAGCAGAACAGCATTTTTTTTTTTTGTCACATGAAGACCTTAATAAAAAGTATTTTTCAATGGGTAGCTGAAGCATAACAAAATATGTAATATGTTCCATTTTTTGCCAGTAATAGAGTTGTGTGTCATTCCCCTATGGCTCCATCTACACATCAAAGATTCCTGCATTTATTTCTGTGACATCGGTTAGTTTTATTCCAAAATCACTAAAAAGCCCAAAGTTGCTCAATACAGCTGTTAAGGCATAAAAGTCATAATGTGCTTTCCTCTGAAGCGTAATCATTTTAGCCGTGATCAATTAAGGCTTCTGCACAGTGAAAGAAAAATCTAAACACTTCCTAGAGACATCTCTGCTTGTCACCATAAAGGGGGTGAAAATTAGATTTTTTTTCATACTTCAGTTATGTGCCAGGTGCTGGTAAAGAAAATCACCTTTACACTGTCTGGAATCAGTTACTACCCTGACAGTGAGCAAACTCTTTTCAGAATTTGGCTCCTCATATTTGACCTGAAGAGGAAAAATAGTCTTGTTGCTAATTGATTGTGGTTTTCACTCCATTAAATCAAACCAGGAAAGGATGATCCAAATGATATTTTAAGGATATACATAAAAACTCTGAGAGTAAAAAAAACTGAAAGAGGGAAAATTGTAAATGCTGTAAATCTTGACGTGTCTACAGAGCAGTACCTCTTCTATGAAGGAGATACTGAATTTACTCTAAAAACAAGTGCACTCCATCCCCTAACATCCACCTAGCCTGTCCAGCAGAGATCCCCAAGACCCATGGCCTCATCCTGCTGAAATCTTCCCCTTGATTTGGAGCAGGACACCCTTCCTTGGCACAAAAAGCAAACATCCTTTGAACATCCTGGCAAAGCCTTTGCCTTTGAGGGACGTGCTCTAACCTGCTCTGCTTGAAGGGAAGGACAAAACTATTATTGACTTCAAAGGCACTGGGACTCAGCCCCAGGGTGGAAATTAGCTTCAAGATTAATTGAATTAAAAGAGGGGGATTCCCTTCAAAGAACTGCCACTTCCTGGCAGCTTTGTATTGAGCACAATTATAACTAGGTCAAAGCACTGGAAAACAGTTACTGAATCCAGTGCCTGGACACCCCAAGATGCAGTGGAGGAGAACAAGCATGTTTAAGAACTCAGGACAGAGTTTGATTTGCCTGGACACAGCCCTACTGAAGGGCAGAACCGGGCAGAGACTCCTGAAAAGCTCCACAGCTCCTGGGGCTGGGAGTGGAGGCAGGACCTCAGCTCCAGTAGGCAAAGGACATGTGTGCACATTTCTGAACCTGTATCATCTACAGATAAGGTGAAAAGAGAAAATAAACATGAATTCAGTACAATTGACAGAAACAGGTGGCAAACTGCAGCCCACAGGGCTGGAAATGCCACTGGACTTAAGGCTTGAAATACCCCTTTATGAGGTGTCCAAGAGCCCCAGAAACCTGAGCGCTACCTTGTCTCCATGTGCTTGCCACCTCCAGGAATGTGTTGGGGCAGGCAGATTTTGGGTAGGATACATTCTCTATTGAACCTTGCCCCTCCAGCATTACAAAGTCCCTGATACCTCTGAGACATCTCTGCTCTTTTGGATGGGATCTCCAGATCTTTGCCACTTTAATCCCCCATTTAAGCATACCGATACCTGTGGGTTGTAACATCCTTTCTCAACCCTGATAAAGCAGTAAAAATGGATTTACTTCCACTTCACTCAAAAAATACCTAAGAAAAAATTGTTCAAATCAATAAACTGGAATCCTTTCAACACCAAATGAGCCCTCAAATCCTCAGCAGCCTCTGGCCTTGGGAAGGATGTAATTCCTGCAAGAACAGCCCTCTCAAAACTACCAGTAGCCTCCCCTTCTGACTCACAGAAAAAAATGGATTGCATTTATGATGAATAATCCCCCTGCATGAGCAGAGTTTTGCCATTTGCTTCCTCCTGCGGGACATCAGGTGCTTACAGGGACAAAGCTCGACCTGCTGAACGCTTGACTTTTCTGTCTCACTGAAACCTTCTCTATTTCCTCCCCTCCTGGAGGAAAAAAAAAGGTCAGAAACAGTGATTTGTGGCTCAGGGTAATGCTCAGAGCTGCCTTTCCCAGGAATTTCAGTAGTCCATGAGGTGAAGGTGTCAGCATCAGATAAAGAGGAATTCACCCAGCTAACATATCTGATCTCAGTTTAGGTTACCTGCTGAGCAATGACCAGCAAGATGCCCCAGAGCAGCCAAACCTCTGGAAAAGGTAAAGCTTAAAGTGGTGAAATGTGTTCTTTGATAGATGAGAAAGGGCAAAGCCTCTCCAGACCACAGGCCAGCTTGCTCTGCTGAAGTACAGCCAATCCCAGGGTGCAAAAAATCGGGCCACAAAATCTCAGACACCTGTTTGTGATATTGGTCTGCTTTAATTTGTTCACAGAATGACTTGATTGCCAAAAGAGGGGAAGGGAGTTTCATTCATGTTCCCAGAAGGATTTGTTATATCTCACTGCTATGTCCCCTCCAGGCCGAGGGCCGGCGGTGCTTGTCCTTACCCCCACACACCTGTGGTGGCGTCTGGGTCTGTTCTCCTTCTGCCTTACACCTTGTTACAGCTCACAGTACTGAGAAAATGTTCTTTAACTCTTTTACAGCCACTGTAGAAAGCTCTTTTCAGCAGCAGGTGCCACACAACGCTGCCACAAAGAACAGGGTCCCTGTTGCTCCATTCATGAGGAATATAAAGCAGACAGATTTGACTGAGGGCCTTCACCAGGCCAGGGGCCAGGAAAGAACAGCTCCAACAGGTTTCTATCATGTGCTTTTACAGCAAACTTCTGCCAGCCTTCCCCTCACAGTAAAATGAAACAAGTGCTTTTCTGTGATGGAAAGAGTATTGCATGTGAAAAGCCATCAGCCAAAAGGATGTGCTGTAAGGATGGCCCAAATACCCAGCTTGGAGAAGAAATAACAGTGCTGTGACCCCAGCAAAGGGCAGGACCCCTGAGCACCACCAGTGCCCTGTGCTGCCAATGCCTTCAACTGTGACGCCCCACTGTGCCCTTTCTCCGGGGTCTTTCTACAGCCAAAGCTGCCAGATTCACAGCAGCTCTTGGGGAAAGGCCACGAGTTCATCTGAACCATCCTGGCCTGCAAACAAGCCCAAAACGCAGACAGGGATCTAAAGCCAAGAGCCTCTACAACACAGAGTGGCAGCTCTGGACCTTTGTGGTTCTGTTTGAGTATCAGAGGTGAATTTTACCAAATGAAGTAGGTCATGCACCCAAGATCTGCATGGCTGCCCTTGCAATATGAGCCTCTGAGTGCTGGTGCTGTGACACCTGAGTGTCCCTCACAGCTGAGTGTCAGGAGCTTCCCTGTCCTCACATGCACATGACCATTTCCATTTCCTCCACCTCCCCTGAGCTCTCTGCCCAGTTCTCTGCAGGCCGTTTGTGACACAAAGCAGGACAGTGTTCTGGCTGTCTCCTCTGGGCTTCCTATCCTTGTGCCTCCCAACCTCCTTTGGGTACCTGCTGCCCCAACACACCTCTGCCCAAACAGTGAGGAGGCACCCCCACCCATACAGGGGTTAGGCTGACTATTCTACCAGACAAGATTTCTGTACTTTTCCAGGAGAACATACCCCGGCAGAGGCAAAACTTCAGAAACACCCTATGACTTAAAAGAAGAATCTTTGTGTTGTTTCCATAATTTATCCTGCAGCTTTTAACTAACCAGCAGTACCAGAGCACCTCCAGGGGACAACCTGTCCCTCCCTCCCAGCATCATAAAGGGAATGCACTCAAGTGAATGAACCAACACAGAAGCTCCCTGAGCCAACGTGAGAGAAAAGATCAGGTCTTAAAGATGACACAGACAGAGACAACTTCTGTTCTTTTGCTGTTGTGCTCCTGTATCCCACTCATGTACATCCAGATGTACAGTGTTCCAATTCAGCACATCTCAAGCTTCCTCTATGTTTAACTGAGCTCAGACTGACCCAAGCTGTTCAGCCACTCCCAGGAGAATGACAAAAGTTCACCTTTTTCCACGTATGGGATCATTTAGGAGCATACAGCTCCACACCCCATCCCCTGCATCCTTCCCAGGATGCTGAGAGATGAAAAGTAAGAGAGGTACTCATGGATCCACTGGCACTAATCCCCTCTCAGGGTGGTCTTTTAAACAGGAGAGGTTATAAGTAAGTAAAGCAAAAGAATCTCCAACCATCATCCATGAACTGGCTCCTTCTCTCTTTCTTTCCCCAGATCCTGCCCTCCCCTTTCTCAGACATCCTCTGCATCACTGAGTGGGACCAGAAGGCAGCAAACTTCCACCTGCCCGCTCATGCAGGAAGAAATTGCACTCAGTTTCCAGAGTTTGCATAGCCTGGCTTTATTTCAGCTCTGCACATTGTTCTGGCTGGGTAAGAGGGGGAGGAGGCAGAGATGGGGCATTGTTTGCAATTCAAATGGCTGGACCTCAGGAAAAACCAATAAATTTAAGTCACTAGAGAATTTAAACAAGCAGGACCACTTTCTCAAATAGGAAGCCTCGTCCTTGTTGGTGGGGGCTCTTGAGGAGCCACTAGACAAGAGAACGCTTGCACTCGTGGGGCTGAGAGCTTTTCATGCAATGAAGTCCAAACCAAACAAATTCCCCTTTTAGGAGATGCCTTTATCCAAACACTCTGAGCACACACAGAAAGGGGCTTGATGTCTCCGGCTCTCTGTGTTTGCTAAGTCAGGCCTGTTTTCTTCTCCCCCTTCCCTGCTCAAGGTGGCTGTGAGCTGTGGGCTGCAGGATGTTTGGAAGTGCCCACTTGCCATGGTGCAGCTTGGGAAGCCCCGCGGGTGATGCTGGTGGAAAGAGATGTGAAAATAAATAAATCCCCATTCATGCACTGAGTGTGGTGCAGGAAAAAAATTCACCAGGACTGGATTTATAGGTGAGGTGACTTCTACCAGCTTAGTGTTTAATTTTCAGTTCAGCTTTAACTGCTCTTTCTTAGGAGGATTTAGGGATTCCCATAACTCATTCCAGCTGGTGCCCCATGGTGCAAATCCTGTGCCTCCCCTCCCTCAAAGGGGTTTCCTGGGGCTGAGGCAGATCTCTGTGGGGTGAGGAAGAGAAAGGCTCTTGCTGCAGAAGGGAATTTGCACATCCCCTGGGACTTTATCTAGAGCTGCTCAAGAAGTCACTCAGGTCCAGCTGGGAGTGTTCTTTGTCCCACACAGCTGTTCACACAAGTGGGGCAGAGGTAAAAGCTGTGAACCAAAAGGCTGTGAACCAAAAGAGCTCTTGACACCACTCAAGCGCTGCTGCTGAGGCATGTGATAAACCAGAGAAGCGTGGGAGTGGCTATCAATGGCGCAACCTGAGGCAGAGCATTGCTGAGACTTTGGAGAAGGAGATAAGGAAGCTGTGGTCCTCCCTATCCCACCATTCCATTTTGGAGATCCCTAATTTGATGCTGACTCAATAACTTAGGTAGACTGTAGCAGCTGACATGACCAGTCTGAGCCAGGAAAGGGCCCCAAAAGCCCCTTCACTACCCCTAATTCAGGCTCCATCCTGAACTAGTCGGAACTAAATATTGAGACTCCTGTTTTCCAACCCTGCCTCATTACTTTTTTTCTTCCTTACACTATTTCCTTTTCCCTCTATTGTCAGCTCTTAAGAAACCAGTTTTTGTAGCCAAGGCTGCAGGTTCTGCAACATTGCTATGAGCAGCCAAAATATGCAACTGCTCCATCCTGCTGCAAGTGGAAGAATCCAAGGCCAGCTTGGACAGGGCCTAGAGCAACCCAGTCTAGTGGAAGGTGTTCCTGACTGTGGCTGGGAGGTTGGAATGAGATGGTCCCTTCGGTCCCTGTCAGCCCAAAGCATTCTGTGTTTCAGTGAAGTTCTCTGCTCCCTTAGAGCTGCTTTTCCATCAGATGTTGCTTACAGGTGCCATATTTTCTCTTTTTATTTTTTCTCTTCTCTCTTTTGTGCAACATATTCTATGGCATTTTCAGGGAAACAGGAACAAAATGTGATCTACCAACAAGCATTGCAAAAATTTTTGGTCCTTTTTTAACTCTCTTACTCTGACACAATTCTCATCAGCAACTGAGGAGCACTCAGCAAACACAGAGAGCTCTAAGAGTGCAGAATGTGGTAGATAAAGTCACACAGCTTCCAGGTTGTTTTCACACCTTTCTTGTGCCCACAGTTTCACATCAGGTCATGGGAACTGTGGAAATCTCCCAGAATTATCCTTTGCATTGCCTGGCAGGGCTGACCAGGAGTTCCATAAGAATAAATGCAGCTGAAGTGATGCAGCTCCATAAGAGCAGCCAAACCCAGCAGCACCCCAAAGACTCTCATGACCACTGAGAGGAGGAAATGGCCTGAGGTTGAGTGGGGGAGGTTTAGGTTGGATATCAGGAAAGGTTCTTCCCCCAGAGGGTGCTGGCACTGCCCAGGCTCCCCAGCGAATGGACACGGCCCTGAGCCTGCCAGAGCTCCAGGAGAATTTGGACAGCTTTGCCAGGGATGCCCAGGGTGGGATTGTTGGGGTGTCTTTGCAGGGACAGGAGTTGGATTCAATGGTCCTGGTGGGTCCTTTCCAACCAGCACATCCTGTGAATCCATAAGGTGTCTTTGTGCTTCCACACTGGTACTGTTGTCCTCCCCTCAATGTTTCTTCCCTGGCAGCGCCTCAGGTCCAATTCAGATGCTCTTTTTCACCTGTTACTCTGGAATCTTCATTCATGGCAGACGATTAAAAGCTGCCAGTGGCTTTACAGTCAGTAGTAAAATAGATTTATAGGAGGAATTTGATCTATAGTCATGGAGATGTTAGGTATGCAACAACCACTTAACACCAAATGCTTAATTCCCTAAGGGTTTAGGTATAAAGACAAAAGTTCTTCTGAATTAACTACAGAAAAACATTTAAGGCAAAGATAGTAAACCGGAATCAACTCCTGAGCAGATGCTTTTGTCTGGAAGTTAAATCAATATTATGGCTATAAGTTTAATATAGTTTATTCCACATTGGAAAGAATCAACCCTGAATAAAAGGCACTTTAGTGATCCTGAAATAATCCATGAAATAAATCTATATTATATGAAATATATGATATATGTTACATGAAATATAATACAGGTGTATATATATATATATATGTGTGTGTGTGTGTGTGTGTATATATATATATGTATATATAATCTTTTCTTTGTACTAATCTTTTTATGTGACTGGGGCAATCTGAGCTGCAAAGAGAAAGGCTCTCTCTGAGGAACACTTCCTTTAACACCAGGCAAGCTGGGCTTATCACCCACCAGCTATCTTCAGGACTATTCTGCTTCTGTTTCCTTCATTTTGCTGTTCCTGGACCTTATTAATGTAGGTGTGAGGAGGTGGGGGATGACAACTCAGCCCCCATTGTTTATGTCTTGCTAGTAGGATGGGGGACTGAGAAAAATAAAAGCTAACAATAAAGCAAAGAATGCTTTTATTGCCACCAGGAGTAATTCAAACCTTTTGTGGTGGTTTGGAGACAAACTTTATGGTGGTTAAGTCATACATTGCTTGGATTGTTTAAATCCATTGTTTGGATTTAAAAAACAGGCAGGATATTTTATGACCATTAAGAAATGTTTGTAGCCTGCCTACGAACATGGGAGAGGGAATCACACCTCTGGAGCTGATCACCTGCAGTGGTCAGAGAAGGGACTTCTACTCACAGCCACCCTCCCCACAGGAATTGCTGCTGGATGCACTAAGGAAAGAGTTGCTTTTACTATTTTTACCCCTTCTCTGAAGGATCCTGTTTCCTGGTTCAGCACACAAAATACCAGGCTCAAGTGGTCCTGTTTAGGCCAGTTTACAGTCTTGCAGAGCTGCTCAGAATTACTCTGGCTCAAACCTGCCCTAGTCCTGAGACTCCAGATAGGATATACTTCAATGCATGGAAGTACATGAATTGTCACCCAGTTAAGGCCCCTCACCAGATTACTATAAAATGGGGGCACTGACTCCTAAAGAATTGCACTTATTCATAGATTTTAGGACCTTTGTGACGCTTTACCTTGACCTGCTCACAACCCAGGTCAGGGGACCACCCCACGTTGATTCCTGCCTCAAGAACAAGAGCTGTGGCAGAGCAAGAGCAGAGTAAAACCTCCTGTCCTGGGTTAGCAATTCACAGCAATGAGGAAAAATATGATACATATATAATACATATAATAAATATACATCTTTTGATGTAACTCCCTGTGTTGAGGCAGCAGTTCTTCAGAACTGCCACCTCTACCAAAACCAGGATTCTTATTCCCCACTCTTCCCAGGGATTGTCCATACTTTTGCTGTGTTTGCAATGGTGAGGTTTGCACCATTCACATCCTAGAGCATGAATACTCCATCTGATTTTTCCCAAATACAGGACATACATACTGACTGGATGCCTCTGGTTTCTGTGTATCATAGCCTCTAGGATAAAGACATCAAAACCACTGGTAATTTTATATTTTTTTGTTTAAATACTGATGAAAATCATTCCCTTTTTGGCACCACTAGCTGTGAATTTACTCCACTATACTTTTGCTCCCTTCATCAATTTTCCTGTGATTTTCGATTTCTAATTTATCCAGATTGATAAATGCTTCCCACTCCCTCTCCCTCATATTTCATTCTCTGGGAATGGCCTGCACTCTTCATTCCCCCATCTCCAGCTTTCACCATGGAAAACACATTGATTTTAGTGGGATTTAATGTTCTCACAAAGCGCTCCTGCCTGTTCCATGCTCCTGCCTGATGTCTCCTTATGTCCTTTTCCAGATCATTGAAGGAAATATTGGACAGCACCAGGCCTGCCAGCCCAGATCCCTTAGGATACCAGCAGAGACACTCAGGGCTGGTGACAAACCTCCAGCCTGGTGTCTGTCGGTGCCTGATCAGTCAAATGCTGTATGGAAAATGACTCCCAGGGGGAGAGTCATCCTCTTTGATTTCAGCTCTGTGAAGGTGGGCTTTAGTCTAAGACCCACACCCTGAACAGCAGCAGAAGGCAATTTTCCCACATCAAAATAGGAGGTTAAATCTGGAGGAGCTGGCAGTTCTCTTCCCTGGCAGGAATGTGAAGCAGGCAACACCTGGTGCAGAGGTGGCTGCACTGAGGAGATCCAGTGTCCATCACACACATGCACAGTCTCTGCCACCCAGCTTGGGATTCTGCTTTCTGTTCTCAAAAATCCTGGCAAACAGAGGAAGCCCCCAACAACCGGAGTGTGTCCTAGTGCCTGGCACTGCTCCTCTGTCTGGTGTCACCTCTTCACCTTTCCTGCTGGGCTCCCTAACCCATGTCAGCAGCCTGGTGTAAGGGGAACCGAGAGTAGAGTGAGGAATAAGGATCATGGATTGTCTTCACCCCTAAGGAACAGTGTCAGATGAACACCTGGCAGGGCAAAACAGCCATTCCAAAGAGAGACAGAATGGGCTGCTTTTATCACTTCCATCTTCTTTACTTTCTGAAGGCTGTTGTCCATGTTCTAGATGGATCTCAGGTCAATGGCATCTCCTAGGCCTTTGTTAGCCTATCAGGGCACTTACTTAAAGCTGTCAGTGTCTAAGGAGCAGATACTGCTATTCCGAGCTCATCCCTATTGCCCACTTTCTATTTCTAAAACAAATAATAATGGGTGATTTTAGCATTTGGGGCTAGTAACTCTCCCCATGACATGTTGGTATTTCTAACAAAATTCTCTTTCTCCCATCCTCTTTCCCAGATCCCTAACACTGGGTTAGGATCACATCAATAGTACCTCTTCTTCAATACTTAGTGCTTTGATTAATAACAGTGCTGTTGTTGTTGTAGCTGTGGTGGTTTAAGGATGTATTCATTAATTAACCTTGTCTCGTGATTAACTTTGTTCCTGACATCTTGATTTTGTGCTAAATTAATTCTCATTTATTTCCTCCTTCCACCCTCCTCTTTCATAGGTTTTGCTGCTCATTTCTAATCAGGTTCCCCTTAGATTATCTCCCCCTCTCAAGAAGCAGAAATCCCCCAGACTGTGCAGCCACTCCATCGCTCCATCCCCTCATGGATGCATTTCACAACACACACTCCTCCTGGGACCTGCCGACTCCCACTCCCATCTTCTTTCAACTAGAGCACAAGAGGACCCTCAGTACAGATCACATTGATCTCCCAAGGCCCAGGAATCTTCCTTCCAGCACAGACCAGGACCTTTTGTCTGTCTTCTCCTTGCGCATTGCACATACTCCATGCCTGAAAACAGGGCCATCTCTCTTCACAACATCCCTAGATGCCACCACAGGGCTACCACCAACCCTGTCAGCTTTAAGTGGGTAATGAAGCCTAAGCCAAAGCCCCTCACGTGTTAAAGCACAAATCCCCATCACATGGAGTCAAGAGACATGAGACAATCCTCCTGAGGTTAAGCACAACCAGCTCCCAGCCACCTTCACAGAATCCCAGAATATGTCAGGTTGGAAGGGACTCCAGTGGGTCATCCGGTGCCACATCCCTGCTCCAGCAGGGCCATCCCAGAGCACAGGGCACAGGATTGTGTCCAGATGGGGGTCTGGAATATCCCCAGGGAGGAGACTCCACAACCTCTCTGGACAATCTGTTTAGTGTTCGGTCACTTGCACAGGAAAGAAGTTTTTCCACAACTTCAGGTGGAGCTTGCTGGGCTCAGTCCCTGCCTGTTCCTCTGGTGACATTTCTGGTCCCCTGGAGTGGAGCCTGGGCCCTGCTCTGCCCCTCCCTGCATTCAAGGACACCCAGGGCTTCCAGGGCTGAGCAGAGGAACAGGATCACTCCCCCGACCTGCTGGCATGCACCCCTGGATCCCACTGGCCTCCTTGGCCCCAGGACACTCTGCTGGCTCAGGGACAGCTCCTTGTCCCCCAGGACTGCCAGGTCCCTCTCCACAGAGCTGCTCCAGCAGAGCCAGCTAAGGGACACTGAAGGCAGTGGCACTTTCCCAGCCAAGCACAGTGAGAGCTTCCACGGGAGTTTCTGACTGAGATGTGGGGATTTGGGATTCACTCAGATAGGAAGGGCATGATTTCACCAAAGCTTCCAAACCCTTTCCAGGGACTCTTGCTGGATTCCATCAACAGCTCTCCACCTCCTACCCCCAAAGAAAGTAAGTTAATCGGATGGAGAGTGAAGGAGTGGAAATATATTCCCTGGTCCTGAAAAGAAGTGGAAATAGCCTGGTGTAAACTTAATTCTTATGTGTTGTGAATAGCAACACATCCCGATTACTATAATCACTGTCCATCAGTTCATGACCCACCAAATGCAATGGTTGGTGAATTCCATTTTATGAAGCAAATATAGCCAACTACTATAGAGATTTTGTTTGATCAGAGGCTCTTTCTCCTTTTTTTCTGAGGAAAAAAATCCCTTATTTTGCATATCCAGCCCGTCAGCTGGAATACATCGCATAACTCCACCCACACAAGTAAGCTTTTGCTCATTTATACTAGGTGAAAGACTAGCTAAAATAAAAAGGGGAGATATAAACTCCCTGTGCAGTCAGAGCGGGACACTTGGCCCAAGTCAAATGGCTTAAGGAGAACTGGGCATAAACCCTACGGAAAGACAACAAGGAATTTGGTTTTGTGTATTTACATGGTTAGGAATGAGACAGAAAAGTCTATACATTTTTAACCACAAAAGATTTCATTGGACAACATGGTCTAGAAGGAGCTTTAAAGGGGAAAAGTAGTTCACAGACTCTTCTGAATGCATCTCCAGTAGCCGGGTTGTTAAGACATTCAGGGCTGTTAATGTGCACTGTCAGCCCATTGTAACCAAACCTTTAATCCCGGGCCTGTCAGACTTGAAGGAAAACTAAGAGCTGACAGTGCAGCAGCAAATGGATTTTCCTTCTCTGCTCTCATCACCTCCCCCCTCCTTCCATTTAAAGTTAGAATAACACTGAGTCTATTCCTTTCAGAGCTTGCAAAACAACTAGGAAAAAGAATCGGGGGAAAGTGGAGGGATGGAGGGATTTGTCCCAGCCTGCATGGACAATCCCCCAAATCCCAGTCTCCAAACTGGGAACAATTTGCACAGCCTGATCAGACCCAGGTGTCTGAGGCCTCTCCTTCCTTGGCCCTGGTTATAAAGTTCTCGTGAGTTTATTTTTCTTTTCAGAATCTCTCTATGAGGAGAAAGACAAGGAGCTACATAGAAAGCACCAGGCATGTCAGCTTTTGTCTTTGGTTTCAGACCTCATCCACAAGAGAGCTGACACTGTGACATGTCCACAGACACTTCTGTACGTCTGCCAGGCTCTTCATCACCCACATGGCCCTTACAGCCTCAATCCATGACATTTTAGGCTGGGACTTTAGGTTTTAAAGCATCACAGGTGGATTCCAGGGTAGAGTCTGACTCTGGAACCCAGTGTTCCCAAATCTCCTCCCAGCCCTCCCCTCCCAAGTTCATCTCCCTTGTTTGGTCTGTTCTGCATGATTAAGAATGGCAAAGACAGGCAAATGGAATTATTTGCCACCTGCTCCTGGCACTACTCTCAGAAAGTGGTTTAATCCTGGATTTGCCATAGGTACTCCAGAAATTTTGAGAACACCTCTTAGCTATGACAGGCAGGGTTATAACCCACTGTGCAAGGTGAGGTGACTGGATGGTGCATCAGAGGATGAAAGACAGACACCAGAAATTAAAGTGCCACTTGGAACAGAAAACTCCCCAGTTTGGAACAATGCTGAACACAGAACTTTTCCTACAAACTGGGCAGCCAAAGCATCAGCCTCCAGTCACTTGGGACACTGGACACAGACTAGGATGGGTTCCCGCAGCTGCAGACTGGGCTTTGCTGCTGGATCAGCACCATCATCTACTGACTGTGACATGAGAAGCACTTAATTATCTGCAGCTCCATGAAAACACTGTTCAAATCCTGATACCTCTGTGTACTGGGGCACCAAGAAGAGTAGGGTCAGTGCTAAACAACCAAATCAGAGCTGAACCTCAAGAGGGGTAAAACTGATCTTAACTAACCTTTGCCTGAAATCCCTCTCAGTTTCTGTCTAAACAAACCAGGATTTTTCCTAGGGTGCTGCTAAGAGGGTGCCTTTTCCTTGTGTTTTTATCCTACATGCCTTGTGATTGCTGGTAGCTTGTGTCTTTCCCTTTGATTCCTTAAAAAGTACCTAAATAACCTCACAGCTAAAATCCTGTCCACCTGTTGTGAATATTACCAGAAATTCCATTGTGTGAGTTGTCATGCACTCTAGACTTCCAACTCCAGATGACAACACAAAAATAAAAGCAAATGGACAGAATGTGCCATAAAAAGGGAACTTTAAAGTTTTCAAAGTTTTCACATTGATCTGGTGGGTGCTCTCTAAAGCTAGGGTTCATCAGAGACCCGGAGAACTTCAGGCCAGTGCTTAACTGAGGGTGAAGAGAAACAGGTAACAGTTTCTTCAGGGGTGGACCCCTCTGTGAACACAGTATCTGTCTCTGGACAGGAGGTCTAGAAGGGAGGAGTAACTCCATCTCCCCTCCTGCTCTCCTGCACTGCAGAGGAACCAGACAAGATCTAACTGGAAGGAGGGAGCATTTCTGCATGTCTCCAGGTCTGCTGGCATCTCTAGAATGTCACCATAATGTTACTGGGTCAGTAAAGGACTGGTTCCTCCCATCCTTCACCCACGGAGATGTAACACAAAGAAGAAGGCAGCAGATTTGTGCCCTTACAACAGCCCAGAGGGCTCCTGCCTGGTACCTGCCTTGCAGGTGAGCCTGGGATTCATCACTGGCTGGGAATGGATCCAAGAGGGTGAGACATAATACTGAGAATATTATTAAATGGAAATGAGCAAAAGCAGCAAAAGCAGTAAAAACAATTTGAGAAGATAGTTCACATTCCAAGGGGAAGAAACACTTCCAGAATTGCGTTAAGTAAAGCCCTACTGAGCCACTTATTAATTTCTTAATGAGCCTGGGGAGAGAAAAGAAAAAGGAAAGAGGACCGTAAAAAAACCCAAAAAAACTACAACCAACCAACCAAAAAAACCCCAACAGATTCCAGAGAGAAATAGTCATGCAGTTTCCTTGTCAAGATGTAAAGAACAAGTCAGCAAGTCAACGGAGAGCAGTGCAGCATCAGAAATGTGTTTGTTTGCACAGCAATGTGTCAGCAGAGTGGGGCTCACGGTTTGAGGGAGGGCAGAGGGGTGGAAAAGGCCCAGAGGAAGGAGAACGTTTCACAGAGAAGCACTTTGGGAAGCCGCTCCAAAGTGCCTGTCCTGCTGCTGCAAGAGCTCAGGATGTGCATCTCGCCTGCCCAGTTCCCATGTGTGGGTTGGTTTGTGTTTGCAGGCACCACCATGGTGCTACTGCGACTGGGCTTCCAAACCTCTCCAGCAGGGCCTCTGCATAAGCACAACACTTGTGGAGACAGGTACCCCCCTTGTCTTCTTGACTCAGGTGAGTTATTTCTGCTGGTGTGACTGTGTGCAATGCCCCAGCTGAGGCCTGGGCCGGGTTTCAGCTCCAGAAAAGCCCTCTGGTCAGCACTGGGACATTGTTACACAGACAAGAGTCTCCAGCATGGAGCTGACCTCAGCCAGAGCCCTTTGGCAGTCACAGGGATGGTCCCACCTTCACCCTCCAGCAGTGTGGCAGGTCACAGATCAGGGCTGAAAGGAAGGTATGCCCACAATACAGAACAGCTCCTCACCTCACCTGAGCTCTGCTCCACCCAGCAGATATTCCTGACTCACAGCCAGAGCCCTGCTGGGAGGCAGGTACAGCCATGCCCACCTTACAGCTGGGAGGCTGAGGTCCAGACTGGCTAAAGACAGTGTGATGCTCAGGTGGTGCTACTTCAGAGAGGACAGAAGGCTGAAAAGGGACTGCCCCAACCCTGCTGTCCAGGGCAGAGTCAGGCAGAGAGAATAAAAGTGCTTTACACATGGACAGGAAAAGCAAACTATGAGGCAGCTCCACCACACATTTAACTAAATCCAGATGAGGCACTGCAACTTTGCAGATTTTCCAGGAAAAATAGGGGGAAAAAGAGAAATCAGGCTCCACTGTAAATAGCTGAAGTGGTAAAACATCTCTAGGTTAAGTGAGAGATCAGAGGGGATCAAAGAGTGAGACTGGATCCCACCAGAGATATGAGAGGAGCTGAGATCCTGGTGCAAGGAGTCAGGAATCCTCTCCCACAGGGCCATTACCAAGCAGGCACAGAGGATCCTACAGACACTGACTTTAATGGTACAGTCAAATGGAGCCAAAGAGGGGCAGCAGCAAGGCCCTGACTGGCAGACTAACACCTCAATATCATGGAATAACCTGTAATTCTGTTAAAGCTGCATGATGCTGCCTCTGAGATAGTCCAAGTTTGGGATAAGAAATGACAGGAGTGGGGAGCACATCTCCAACTCCAGGGGAAAAAAATTTACAATTTTTCAGTGGCCAGGCAGTTTTCCAACTAAAACTAGCACTTTAGAAAGGAAGTTCAATGGACATACAAATGCACCTTGCATCACATCTAACAAGAGCATGCCCCCAAAGCAGCTCTTTCCCTGAGGGCCTGCTGGACCTGAAATGAAGCAGTGCCACCCTTGCTGTTTCCTGCGTGGAATCACAGCAAATCAACACCAATTTCTCTGTCTGCCTGCAAACCGCTGATTGCAACAGAATGGTTGAGGCTATTTGTCACATACAGGTGTCTGTCCCTGACACAGCCAGCAGCGATCTCCAGAAGAGGAGCTGAGGCCATGGGAAGCACTCACAAACTGGGAGCAGGTCCCCAGTGCTCCCTGCCTCCAAAATCTGGCCGAACTGGGCATGGAGGAAAGGGCATAGAACATCTGTGTCCTTATTAAGTAGTGTTCTTTTTCTTTTCCTAATCTATGGAAAAACATGGAGGCAAAGGATAACAGAGAGGAGTCTTTCCTCGCAGCAGGGGATGCTGCCTGGTGCTGGGACTGTGGCTCTGCTGGGACCCTGAGAGCCCAGAGCTTCTCAGGGGGTCTGCAAAAGGGGACTCAAACCAGTTGGAGGAGAGGCAGGGAGACCTGGAGGAGCATCTCAAGGTTTAAAATGCTAATTCCTTCACTTTATTTTAGGTAGAGGGGTCAAGGTTTGCCCATTTCTTCCTCTCCCCCACTCCCCCCGCACTCTTTCCCCTTTCTTTGGCAAGTTTTGTTTGGGAAGGGACTGTAGATGCGACAAAGTCTTTGTGCTGGCCATTCAGCTGAATGAAAAGGCCGAGGAGTCTCAGCGGAGGGAACAAACTTTTGGGGGTCAGCGCGGTCAGCTCTGAATAAATGTGTAGTATTGTTTGTATTAAGGACATGATCTCAGCGGGGTGCCCGGAGCCACTGCATACAACCCCAGGGAATATTTATGCAACACTGGAATACACAGGACACAGGACTCCTCTCTCAGAGAAAATAGGAACCGCTGCTGCAAACGTGCCTGCTTATTCCTAGCAGTGAGATTTGCTGGAGGTGGCAAATAAAACTATTTTTTAAAAAATGTGCACCATAAATAAGGATGGATGCCAAGTGAGCTTGGCAAAAAATAATTCTAGTTAGAGAGCGGTGGCAGTGACAGCACAGCAAAGTGCCTTTTTGTTGTTGCTCTTCTCCAAGAGGTGGACAGTTCAGGTCATTAAAGGCCTAAGATAGAAAGAGTTTCTGTTCGCACTGTTTGAAAACAGGCTTTTGTTTCCATGGAAGTGGTCCAGTCCTTTCTGGGGTTCCCTCCACCACAGAGGTGGCCCTCAGCCACGGGGTGGGAGCTGCTGGGGCAAGGGGAGCCCTGTGACTCCAACAAATCCATGTGAAATCCAGGTGGAAAAGCAACACAAAGGGACTGGGGAGAGGCTTCAGAGCCTGAAGTGCCCCTGGGAAGGCTCCACTACAAGGGCCCCCAAAGGAGGTGTCCAGCTGCAGAGGGGAACACATCCTCCCAAATGCTCCAAAACTGAAGTCCTCATGAGGAGACTTGAGATATGCCCCTGGCTGTTAAATGATCTCCTCCTCCATATTTTTCAGTGTTTTCTACAAAGAAGCATGTGCTCACCCAGAAAGTGTCTTTCCTCCCCACTGACCTCAGTCCCTTGTTCACAGAGGAAAGGGGAGTTTGGTTGTGTTGTTTATCCAGACATTGCAAACCAGAGTTTCATTAAATTGAAGGATTAACCCAGAGGAACAGAACTGTGGGACAGTCTCCAGCAAACATGGTTTAATCAGCACAGTGCATATAGTCTAGGAAGATCAGATACCTAGAGAGATCCCAAAAAGAAGTAGGATAATTTAACATATCCATGTGAACTCCAGTCTCCATCACAAATGGCAGGTTCAGCCCAACCTTACTGGCAAAATAAAGTGGAAAGAAAAATGAGATTGTGAGAGTGGTGAGATTCAGGCACAGGCTGTACAAGGGCATTGAGAGACAGGATAAGGGGTAATGGCCTGAGGATGAAGGAGAGTAGATTTATATTGGATAATGGAAGGAATTCTTCCCTTTGAGGGTGGGGAGGCCCTGGCACAGGGTGCCCAGAGAAGCTGTGGCTGCCCCTGGATCCCTGGCAGTGTCCAAGGCCAAGCTGGACAGGGCTTGGAGCAGCCAGGGATAGTGAAAGGTGTCCCTGAATGTCAGGGGTTTGGAGTGGGATTAACTTTAAGGTCTCTTCTAACACAAGGCATTTCATGGTTCTCAGATAAGAAGAAAGGAAATCCTGCATGGGAAGCACTAGCGAAGTGAGAGCCCAGCTGTTTGGGCATGTAAGGTTTGATGCTGAATCTTCCAGGACTAAATTTACCTGAGATGTCAACATCTTCATGGTGGAGTCCTGACTAGAGAGCTGAGGACTCCTACTCTGTCCATGTAAACCTGGCCTCCAAAAAAATGTAACTATACCTTAAAAAACACAACTGGCATCATTGGGTGAAAATCTGAACTCTTCGAATAGCTGGAAACACCCCTGGGCTTCCACGGAGCTGCGGTGACTCTTTGCTCGAGAGCGTGGCACAGCTCTCTTGGAAGTCCCCAAACATGGGACACCTTGACTTCCACCCCCATTGTGCTGGACGCCCCTTTCCTTTTTGTGTCCACCCTGTTGCCTTTTGTGCCCAAGTGACACAGGCTGATGAGGATTATTTCCACGGCTTCCTCAGGAACGGGGGATTTCCCTGCTGCCCTTGTTCAGGGACAATAGACCCCTTAAGCGTCTTCCCAAGGCGAGGGGAACGGGCATACCTGGCCCCCAAAGTGGGAAAGGCCACTGTCCGTGACAGCCATTAGCATCTGAATGAGAGTGATGCCTGCAGAATATCAGGCAATTATCCCAGTCAAAAGCTTTTAAGTGGCATTAATTGCTGGCCACAGACTGAGGGCTCTCTCAGGGTAAACCGTGTTGACAAACAGGATAAAATATATTGGATTTCCTGCAGGGGAAAAATCTGTAGGATTGTGCGTCACTGAGGGCGAGCTCCACTTTGATCCTGTGTTGTCACACAGCAACCCCACACCTATCGACAGCAGCACAGCCTGGGCTGACCGAGGGAACTCGGGTTTGGCTCTGGTGGCTATACAGTGCCTGTCTGGCTCCAGGGGAAGGAGGAACACCTGCTCTGCACACTGCAGGACTGGATTAGCAGCCCTTCTGTCCCTGGTGTCTCCCGAGGCCCAGGTGTACCTTTTTGTACTCTTGCTCAGAGATTCAAAGCAGTGGCACAGCCCTGAAATACAATCTCCTCTCAGTAACAGGCAGTGGCTTTATGTCCCACTGCTCATAGATGGGGATAAATATCCCTGCACAGGGATGGGGAAGATGTGGGAGCCTTTTACATTAGAGAGAGGAAAAGTATTTTGTTAAGGCATGTTAATCTTTAAAAATCAACAATGCTGCTAATAAATAAATGCTGTCCTGTCTATTAAGTACTTGCAAGAAGGTCAGAGCTAACACCTAACTTGTTGCCTGGAAAGTCTCACTCAGAAGTTCTTTAACTTGTAACAAATGAAATTATTTCAAAGCTAATTTTGCCCACATACAAGGCACTTCTTTCTACAGCTTCTTCCTGCAAATTGCAAGACAATAACCTTGAAAAAGTACTTCCCTCTGACAGTTTGAAGCCATCCCCCCTCGTCCTGGCACTCCATACCCTTGTACCTTGTCCCTCTCCATTTTCTTGCAGGCTCTTCTGGCACTGGAAGGCTGCAGTCAGGTACCCCAGATCTTCCCCCTTTCCAAGCTTTCCCAATCTAGTGCACTCAGGAAGCCCCTTGGGTCTTTTACTATGAACAACGCTTTTTACTAGAAAAAGAAGAAAGAAACAAAATGCCCTCCCTGAAGCATGAATGTATACTTATTTCTTATTCTGAAAGTTTTGACAGTTGAAACATTACTCATTCACTTCATCCAAGTGAAGATGAAGTTTTGCCTGATTCTCTTTTGCATCACAAACATGAATACGATCTCTCTGCACAGGGGCTCTAGCACTTCTAGAGGATTTCCAGTAAATATGGGTCATTTTATGGCTCAGAGTGAAAACCATGAGAAAAACTCTGGGTTTTGCTAATTTAGACCTCCAGCTCAGCCCATACATGTGGGTGGCCTTTTGAAGTTTGAGCAGCAGATCTTCTGCTAGAGCAGAATGGCTTCGTTCCCTGCAGTCAGTGGCGTAAGGCCAGCCTGCACCATCTGAGGACAAACCCTCTCACATTTATCCCAACACAAAACTCTGACAGGAACTCAAGAATCTTTAAGGCATCTGTGGAGAAAGCTTTGAAAAAGCCTGTACAAAGTCCAGTCAACTGAGACTGCAAAGCTTTGCCTCCAGTGTGCGGTGTAGAATAGACTGCACAGTCAGAAAGCCAAAATATTAATGCAACTCCCCACAACATATCTGTCCAAGAGAGACAGAGCTAAAAAAACCCAGCATGGGCCCCAGCAAACAAAAGACGGACTTCATGTGTTGCTAACAATGCCCAATCATCAGGACTAGGCTAATTTCCTCTCATATTGCCAGAATCAGACCACAAATAATTAACTTAAGTGCAGAAAAGATGCACTCTTTCTGTTGGTTTGGTTGTTGCTGTTGTTGCTTTAATAAAAGGAAAGAATCCAGCTCCACAGAGTTGGACTCCAGTGGGGAGCCAGGCACGGTGTCATTCATTCCTGCTGAACATTTGGTCCTTGGTATGTGCTGATGTTGGCAGGACGATGACAGGTAAGAAATGCCATATGTTACATTATGGAAAAGCAAACAACTGAAGGAAAATCTGGGAAATAGAAATGCTGTTGGAGGAAAAACCATTATGCAGGACTGTGTGAAGCAGCATTTCATGAACCACCTGGTGCACACTGATTCTTGGGAATCAGTACCAACCTCTTGTCCCACCCCTAACCATTTCTCTACTGAGCAGCTGAGTCATATTTAAAACCTGTTTGAATTTGGCACCTGAAATAGCTCAATAAAGTTTCACTGCTTCCCACTGCTGCCCCAAGAGCTCATGTCCCAGCTGATCTGTACATGATGGAGTGATCAAAACACCTTCATGAACACCAACCCATCTCGTCCTTGCCCTGCAGTCTGCTGGGAAAGCTGAAAGAGCAGCATCTGGACAAAGCCATGAAAAGACAAGTCCTGACAGGAGTAAGACCTGCTCTTGTCACGCCTCACCCTGGCACTCAGAAGATGCACATGCACACACCTCCACGCACAGGTGTGTCTACAGAGCACAGGGACTTAAAAACCCCATATTTACACCTCTAGGTAGGTCACATGAATATCCCTTGGGATAAAGGGAGAGTGTTGGTTTGGAGTATCTGCCTAGGAACTCCCCAGGACCCCTTCCCATGCTCCACTCCTGCCCAAGGAGTGCCTGAGGGTCTGCCCCTGTCCAGGCCATGAACCCCCTGCTCATGGCTGTGATTCACAAGCACAGGACCCCCAGGGAGTGGGGTCACTCTCACGTGCACAGGTCCACTTTCTAGAGGGTTAAGGATTGAAGCCAAGTGTACCCCAGAGCTGGATCAGGCTGTTCAGGGTAGGCACACATCCACTGGGAGGTTTCTGTGGGGCAGCAGCCGCTGGCACTTGCTGGTCTCTACAACAACCCTTTGCCAAACCCCTGGGTGCCCCTTTCAAAGGGGCTTTGTTGTAAACCATGGTTCCAGGAGCATTGTCTCTGGCTCCAGGTAGGTGAATTTTTCCGTCTGCCCCTTCTTCTGGTGAAGATGGCACGTGGGCATGTGCAGAGCTGCCAGCTGGGTGGAACAGATCCTTCAGTGGGACTCAGCACACAAACCCACACAGCTGCCAAACTGCCCTGGTCCCACCAGCTGCTCCTGTTTAACGGGGCAACAGGAGACTTGCAAGTGGCAGAAAGACCAAGAGGGAAGTAGTTAAATTGGAATTAATTTGTCACTCCATATTTAAATGACCTCAAAACTATTAAACAAATCTAATAGGAAATATTCCCCAGATTCCAAATACCTCTGTGCTGTCTGCTGGGGACCAGCCCCTGCACTGGGATTCAGCCACCCAGCAGACTGGTGCAGGGGAAGGGGGACTTCCCTCCTCCCCATCCCAAAAGCCTGGTTTAATTCCTGGTTTTTACGCTAGACCTGCAGGACAGTTGACGAAAGGAACATAGAGAGTATCCAGCATCCCAGACTAAGGTGCTAGAGGAAGATGAAGGATCCTGATGCAGGTACATGGCTGTGGGCTTTCCTGACTCCTATTGGAAGGAAGTACAAAGGATGCTCAGGAGTTAGGAGCAGGGACCAGCTGCTCAGGGGTCATCAAGGATTTTTCCGTCCCTGAAGCAGAAAAAAAAATCCCAACTCCTCACACATTAATTGCAACTACTCCTCTCTGCATTTGGAATAAAGAAGGACTTGGGAGGTTTAAGGCTGCAGACAGAGTGGAACTGGATTTTACTGCCAAAAATTCAGACTCAGCAGTTATAATGTGGAGAGAAGTTAGGGGCAGAAAGTTGGCATAAAAGCAAACAAAAAGTAGCCCTTTCTAGCAAATAGGTGAGTCCAAGCCAACCTCCCCTCACGGCTTAGAACACTCGGTGACAGCACATTTCTGACTGTGGTATTCTGTCAGCTCTTGCCTCAGGCCTGTGCTCGGCTGCCGCGGGCATAGAATCGCACATTCGGGGGCTCTCCCTGGGATGAAGTGAGCCAGGGGTGGCAGATATTATGAAGAACTGAGTTCAGGCTGATGACTGAGCTGTGTGCTAGGGAACACCTCTGCGAGATGTCTCGCGGGCCGGCCAGCTGGCCACGCTCCGAGTGCCCTCTGCCGGCCCCTCCGCCCCTCCGGCACCCCGGGATTTCCTTCCCAGGCTTTTCAGCCTCCTCGCCGGCCTCTCCCGCCACGGGGCCGCTCCCTGCCTGGGCTGTGCCTCTCTCGGGACAGGCTGTTCGCAGAACCCATGGCTCAGGCTGGCAGCGACCACTGGAGCACACCTGGAACAACCGCCCTGCTCAGATATTCAGAATGTGTCCATTCGGCCTCTGAACTTCCCCAGTGAGGACACTTCACACCCTCTCTGGACAATCTGTTCAGGTCTCAGTCACTGTCCTGGGAAGAAGTCCTTCCTCCTTCGTAGGGGGAATTCCTGGGATCAGTCCCTGCCCGTTCCTCTTGTCCTATTTCTTGGCACCATGAGCAGCACCTGGGCTGTAACATCCTTCTTTCAGATACTTCTGTACATTAAGAAGATCCCTTCTCAGCTGTCTGCCCTCGAGGCTCAACAGCTACAGCTCCCTCAGCCTTTCCTGGGCACAGAAATGCTCCACGGCCTTCCTCAGCTCTGCAGCCTCTGCTGGCCCCAGGACCCTCCTGTCCTGAGAAGCCCAGAGCTGGACACAGCACTCCAGCCAGGTAACAGTGTACCAAGGCTGAAGGAGAAGGACAGGATACCTCCCTCTTCTCCCTGCAGCCCATGATCCCACTGTGGTTCTTGCCTCAGGATACTGTGCTGGTCAGGGACAGCTCGTTGTCCTCCAGGACCCCCAGGTCCTTCTCCACAGAGCTGCTCCTGCAGGTCACCTCTAGCCTGTGCTTGTGCCTGGGGTTGTTCCTCCCCAGGTGCAGGACCTTGCATTTGCCTCTGTTGAATTTCAAAAAGTTCCACTCTGCTCATCTCTCCAGCCTGATGAAACCCTTCAGAATGGCTGCACAGCTCTTGGAAGTTAGGTTTGCATTGCTTCCCAGATTAAGCTCACAGGTAAGTTTCCCAGTTTTGCATTGCTTTTGGAGACTTCTCCTTGTGGGCTTGGTCCAGCAGCACCCCAGCGAGTTGGGGGCTGAAACCAAACCCAGCAGCCAAATGCCCTTGTACTGACTATTCCTCCCTTCAAGTATGTCATTTGACAGAAAGATGAATTTAAAGCCAGGAAAAGAGGGCAAAACAATAATACCGAAATTCCAGAGAGCATTTCCTGCTTGAGAACTGATCCCTACCATCAGTTCCCTGCTCTGTGGGAGGATGAACATGCTGTTCCTGCCTGGGGAGATTGCAGAGATGAGGTCACTTGATCAAGGTCACTCCTAAAGTACTGGGAAAACAACCCCAGAGCTTTGGTACAGGCAGCTTCCTGGGTCAAGAAACCCTGCAAAGGCCACTTTTATTTTTTTCCCTAGAAATCCAGAGGGATCTTCTGCACTGAAGGACACTGTCACATCTATGTTTTGAGGAATACACTTTAAACAAAGCCTAAATAAATTTGAGTTGTTCAAACTAAAATTTCACTAATATCATAGGGGCTTTTTGTCCGTTGTTTTGTAGGTGGTAAAAGAATTTATGAAAGTCTCTCCAGATATCCTAAAGAACTCCATGAAAAAGACTGTAGTTGTAAGGGAACTTTTGAGCAAAGAGGGCAGTTACTCAGTCCAAATGTTGCAAACCCAGCGTTAGTAATTCCCCTGTACTCAGTAAACAGGTCAGAGCAAAGATGCTTTTGCAAGAGATTCATCCACTCTCTCCAATCGTTGGAGGTTCAGGGCCTGAACCAGCTCCCACTGAAATGAACAGGCAAACTCCCTGCCTTTAATGGCACGAGATCAACTCCCAGTTCTGCAGACAGGAAGTCTGACAAGGCCTTTTTCTCTGAACTGCTCTGGTTCAGAGCAGACAAGTTTGGGCAGGTTTCAAGGTGGGAAAGAAGCTTTAATATTTCCTTTTTTTTCTTTTCCTGTTAAAAGACACAAGACTGTCATAGATCTGTCCACACACAGTACTGGAAAACCAGAGGTGGTGGTTGTTTGAAGGTGACACCGATGCAGAAAGCCCCCAGGAGGAAGGGGAACCTCAGTGCAGGAATCCTTGTTTAACCTTTCTCAGCTGCCACAAGTCAGCCCCTTTCACAATCACCTTCAGGAATCCCAGACACTTCTGACATCTCAGCACAAAATGCACATCCTCTCTGCATCCATGTCCTGGGACACTCTGTGTTCATCCCCATCAGCCTTGGAGCTGGCATTCAGCAAGAGACACCCACAGCTGGTGGAGACCCTCCTTGTGCCCCAAGAGAGGAGATTAAGTGTGAGTGCCCACAAGGCTGGGTTACAAATTGGATGGAGAAAGCCTCAATTTCATCCTTTTCCTGTGCACACCTCCTGAAGAATCACATCTCACCCCTTTCCTCTCCCAGGACAGAGCTGCAACTGCTTTTCCAGGCCAGGCTGGAATTCATGAGCTGAGGTCTGGTCAAGCCAATTCCATGGCTTTTCCCTTCAGGAAATTGCAGGCAGAGGTGAAGGTCAAAGAGCAATGGCCATGAGCTAAAACACATGAAATTCCACCTCAATATGAAGAACTTTCTATGGAGGGTGGCCAGAGCACTAGAACAGCTGCCCAGGGAGGACGTGGAGTCTCCCTCTCTGGAGACATTCCAATCCCACCTGGATATGTTCCTGTGTCATGTGCTCTGGGTGACCCTGCCTGGGCAGGGGTTTGGACTGGATGATGTCCCTTCCAATGCCACCTACTCAGGGATACACTGACAATCTCGCTTTACACCACAGACCGCTGAGTTTTTGGCATCAAGAGGACAAAATACACTTTATGTTCACATCCCTTCTACCCAAGGGCTCACTCATCATCCTGCAGTGCTGAACCAGCTTTAGCACCTCCAAACAGAACCACCCCACAGGGATTACTCTGGGACAGGGCTTGGCACAAACCCTTTTTTACCCAACCAAAATTCTTTTGTTTTCTCACTTCTTAAGGTTAGTTTGTGGTTTCGTTTTGCCTTTCTTTCGTTTCACAGAAAAAGAGGAAAATGAAAAAAAAATAAAACAGGAAAGAATTTACTAGGGCTTCACATTCTGTGCCAATGTCTCTGTCCTAATTCTCCAAGAACTCTTGAGTGTTTGGTGTCAAGTGTTTAATCCAGAGCCACAGTCTTTACTTTCATGTCTGTTTTGCAGTTGAATAGCTCCATATATTCATATAAAGAACACTACAGAAACACACATACACTTCAAAAATTACATGGCAGCACCACATTCAGTGTAGGTTAATTCCAGCTCAGGATTTGCAGGGAGCCAGGATGGAAGTCTGGTCCAAGGATGTGGTGATACATTTTTAGAGGAGAAATTCCTGAGCTCCCCATGGGGAGAAAGACCCTTTGTGAATACAGGATTTTTCTGAGCTCTTCTCTGAGGATAAACCTCTTCATCAAGCTATTGTCAGATAAGGAATTGCTGGAAGAGGTTTAGAAATGCTCTCCCAAAATCTGGGATTTAACCTATAGCATGGTTTCAGTTAAACAATGCAGGAATTGCCATTTGAGGGAAGAAGAAAAATCCATTTCCCTACAATCATTTCCCAGAGTAATCCTCAGGAGCTACCTTGGGAAAAAAAGCAATGCAAGGCAGAATCGGTGCAGCAGCTGCACCACGGGACTTGCGCCTGAGCTCCCAAGCATCAGCAGCTCCCAGTCACGATGTCTGTCATTAATTTGCCCTTTCCTTTTTTTCTCTTCTTTTTAGTTTTGGTCCCCACAAGATCCAGCAACTGGGAGTTCCACAGTTTAATAGCACAGGGAAGAAAACCTGTTTCCTTATGATTTCAACCTGTTAAGTGATCATTTCCCCAGTCTTAGCTGTAAGAGAAGCTTTGCTGCCTTTCCTGCCCCGTTCACATATTGCCCCTTGCCATCTACTGGCTCAAACTACTGGTACTTCCTTCTCTCTGTTTTCTCCATCTTTCCTAAATCCTCTTCCAGCATGGAGAGCAGAAGGGCATGTGGGAGCCTTTCCAGGAGGTGCCACAGGCAGGCAATGGTGAGTGGCTGGAAGCATCAGGGATCCAAACCCCGCCTCACTGATACTAGCCCCGTTCCACACCTGGGCACAGGCCTAGAAGGTGTAGAAAGTCCAAGAAAGTCTTGGAATGTCTCTGTATTCCTGTGGGTGTTGGAAAATGCAGAATAAACAACAAAAACAATTATTCCAGCTGGAAAATATTATTTCTCCTGGTTTGTTTTCTGCCTGAGAGGGAAATCTGGCTGGAATTACATAAAGTGGGGATGATTGAGGAAAAGAGTTTTTCAACTTCTCTGCAAATGTTTTGAAGTTACTGTTATTGCTTAACACCTAAAATTAAACATTTTCTGTATTTTCTTTTAACTGAATTCCCCATTCCTCTGGTTTTCTGTATTGAAAGAGAAGACTCTCAAAAGAATAATTTGCATATCCCTGGCTGGTTCAAGTCCTTTATAGCAGAAAGAAAGAGTCCAATGACTACAATGACCTGATGAGCTGGGACACGGCTCCAGAGGCTGGAGTTTACTGGGAAAAAACACGACTTGGCCCAAGCCAAGCCACTTGACCTGTCCAACTCAGAACACTCAGGGCTGATCTCACTTCCAGTCCACATTCCATGGTGTATTTTCTCCTGGTTCAAAGAGAAGTAGGGCTTGTGCTGCTTCATACAGGAAAACACTTTTGGGATCTCAAAAGGCTCTAAGCTTCTTAAGAAAAGAGGATTAAGGCATGTGCTGGGTGCAGTGGGTACCTGTGCTGGATTGCTCTGTGGCAGCTGGTGCAGATTACAACAGACTGGGCTTGAACCCAGGCTTCATGGCCCACCAAAGCTCCCTCTGCCCTGCTCTCCCAGGCAGGAGCATCAATTTCCCTGGCATGGAACCTCCTCCCACCCTAAAAGCCCCACAGATGAATGTCCAGACACCACCCTTGAAACATTTCCCCAGGAATCCCTTCCCAGCTCACAGCCACCTGGATCTGCAGGGAGGGGGACTCCATGAGCTGTTCCTGTGGCCAGGATGCTCCACACCCACCCTGCTAATCTGACAGATCTCCAACTCCAGCAGCTCTGTCCTGCCTGTGACTCACCAGCTTTGTCTGTCTGACTGCAGTGGGGTTACAAGGCCCAGCAAACACCCACATCCACACTATGAGGCTCTGATCCATCACTCAAGTGCTGGGCAGCACTGCCTTTCAATAAGAGACATGGACTTGGGGCTTTCTAAAGTCTAAAGGCACAGGAAAGAGAGAGAAAGAAGGATTTGTGCATCAAAGCTTGCCCCAGGCAGCACACTTACTGCTGCTCTCCAGAGAGCCTGGCAGACACTAAAGGCACAAACAGTCAAACAGAACAAATTAAAAGATCTTCTGCTCTCTGGAAAATCCAAGGACTTGGCAGACAAATATTTCATACCAGGCCTTCCCCTTCCTTTCTGCCTCCCCCTCTCTGCCCTGTGCTCAGCTCACTGACATGAAGGGCAAGAGAGCACATTCCAGCTCTGGCATCCAGAGTCCCATAGTACCCAGCCCCCAGCACTGGGACCCAGGCCCAGTGCAACCACGAATGGGATGTTGGGGTTCAAAAGCCAGCTGGGGAGCTAGTGGAGTGAGGTAATTTCCAAAAAGGCTTTGGGACAGCTTTGTACCTCTGCCTTCCAGATCTGCATGTGTTCCATGGGCTCTGCCTCCAGACCACAGTGGTGCATTGGTGGCTGTTCTTCCCAAATCCCTGCAGGGAGCTTAGCAAGCAGCAATGTAAAACCTGCCTTGCAGAGGTGGCTGGAGCCTGGCAGAAGCCCATAGCAAGTCCCCCAGATATCTCCGTCCACTGGAGAGCAAACCCAAGAAGCCAGAGCTATTTGGAACAGACCCGGGGGCAAATGTCCCAAATAAAGAGAAAAAATCCAGTTGTTGACAAAAGAAATGATTCCTGGAAGTGGTGCTTTCAGGGCAGCTTTATTCTGGGGGCAGGAAAAATGAAATAACAGGTGCTTGGTGGCAGCTGGGAGGGTTTTGCTTCAGTAGAGCAGGAAAGAAACATCTGACTTTTGGAAAGACTTTTTGCAGTAAAAATGTTTTTAAGCATTGACCAAGCATGGCTTTCCCAAGGACCCAGAGGAGCATAACCATCCACAGTATATGGGAATACCTAATACATGAATGTTATTGCAGAGGTTTATATAGTTTTGATCTACTTCCAAATGCTAAAGTAGGATGCAGCCATCCAGACACAAATAATCCCCACTGCAGCAGTGCTGGCTGCACCTCCCAGCACCCAAGAGAGGAAGGAGCATTTCCGCATGGTGACCATCTGTTCTTCCTACTGTGCATCTGCATGGAGAGGGGAATTCCACCAGCCTTTGAGTCTGTCACCCAAAATCCAGCCTGGACTCCCAGCTGGGTGTCACCCACCTGGAGCAAAGGGGAGAAGTCCAGCAACAGAAAGAGACCCAGTGGGACAGAGTAAAGGCTGAAGTTGGGATATTCATGAAGGCCATCAGCATTCTGATGAGCCCTGTCCCTTACTGTGAGTAAATAAAGAACTAGAGCTCCATTCCCAAAGCTCAGGAGTCCCTCTCACCATGCCCATAACACAGAGGCACTTCCATGTCCCTTAAGTGTAGAGGAAACTCATGTTCTAGGAAAAAGAAAACAATTTAATAAATCAAAATAATCTGAAGCTACAAATCAATCTCTTCTCCTAGTTAATACTTAATGTTGCAGTTGGGTACTTTTCAGAGATGGGGAAAGCACTGAGATTTCTTTTCTGCAGATTGACCTTGTGAAACTCAGTGTGTCAAGGAAAATAAAAGGAGAAAAGAAATTTTCTTGAATATTCAACATCTGGAGCCACTTAGTGGCAGAAAAAAGCAACTTCTTGAGAAGCACTTTTGATCTAAAGCAGTGGTTTTAAACCTTTTTCTATTTGCAGACCCATAAAATTTGTCTCTGCATAATAAAGACAAGTCTACTGACACTCACTTCTGGCATCCCAGTAAATTCTGGAGGTTCCTTAGATGTTCTGTTAGCAGGAGAGGCAAAGCTGTGCTTTCCCAGGCCTTCCCAAGAATCTCCTGGACTACATCAGTTCCCAGCATGGACAGCGGATCACTTCATTAACAGATAACCTGCAGAAATGTGACCTTACCTCTCTTGACATGGTGTGGCCTTTTCCTAAACCTGAGACTGATCTTACCTGTGGAACTGGTATCACCAGGTCTGTGTCACCCCGACAAAGCTGCTCACCTCTGCCCACAGAAAACCAGAGTATTTCTGATACTGTAAATATTCTCTCGGAGCTGCTCCACACCAGAGTTAATTCTGGCTGTGCATATCATCATCTCTCCTGCTTCCTAGAGGCTGTTGTGCCTGGATCTCCAGGTGCCTAGGGCTTTGGGCAAATCCTGGGCAACCAATCTATTGCTGGACCTCTTCCAGCCCAAAGGAGGCCAAGCAAGGGAGACAGTCCCATAGGGATAATAAGACTGCAAATTACTGCATTTGGGAGCAGAGGATTTGGGCACCGTCCTCAACCCCTGGTGAGTTTTCCTCATGCTGTGATGTTTGGACATCACCTCTGCCTCCCTCACACCTCAGGTGTTGTGTGTAGCTGTTGATTTGACTTCTTTAATTTCTCTGTCCCCAAGGTCCATACACTGCCCAGAAGGAGATAAGTCTGTCCCCTGCACTGCACCTCAAAATGACAGCCGAGGGTAAATACAGTTGTAACTAGTCCTAGAGAAGCCTTTCTTACTTATCCAGTAACAAACCTACCTTAATTGGTTAAGAATTTGTTAGCATATCACCGGGAAAGCTGCTCAAAGGACTACGAGGAAATCACATGCAAAACGACTGCTGTGGCCAACAAAGAATTGCATGGACCAGGTCTTTGTTCCTATTGTATTTCTCCTCAGCACATTTGATTACTTTGATTAATTGGACATGTAACACACTCCATTATCATGCACCAGCAAAAGAGGTTTTATGACTCAAACAAATATGGCCATCATTAGTTGCTTCTGAGATAACAAACAGCACTATTAGCTTTGGAGAGACAGTGTTTTATGGATGGCTTTTTGGTAAATGGGCTGCTTATTCACATTTCTTTTTTTTTGTAAAAAGACTTGGTGCTGCTCTGAGCACTGGGTGTGGGACTGAGAGAGGACACAGTGCTGTAACACAGCACTGTTGCAAGGTCTGTGTGATACATTTTCCCTCATTTTCTCACACAAGGAGATACGCCTTGTTTATCCTAGACAAATCCATGACAAATCACTCTAAGCATCTCTGGCAAACATTCACTCTTCATAACCCCACAGACCAGCCCCAACCAGGCCTAGGCTCATTCAGCAAGAGATGAATGAAAACTAATTTTCATGTCAACATGCAAATATGTACAAATAAAATATATCCATACAAATATCTGTAGGGGGTGTCAGGATGGTGCCAGATTCTTCTCAGTTGCTCCCAGAGACAGGACAAGGAGCAATAGCCATGAACCAAAACACATGGAATTCCCCATGAAGACCTTCTTTCCATGGAGGGTGGTCAGAGCACTAGAACAGCTGCCCAAGGAGGGTTTGGAGTCTCCCTCTCTGGAGACATTCCAATCCCACCTGGATGTGTTCCTGTGTCACCTGCTCTGGCTGATCCCTGCCTTGGCAGAGGGGTTAGACCGGGTGATCTCCAGAGGTCCCTTCCAACCCAAACGATTCTGGGAGTCTGGGATTGATTCACAAAGTCCTTGGTGAGTAGAACTAAACTCAGCCAACTCTTGCACACACCTCTGTTTGTCCTGGCACTTTTTAGGTCCTGTCACCCCTTGTCTGTGACCCTCAGAACTGCTTTGCTTTCTACATTGGGCACTGATGTAAAAATCCCTGCTGGTTTTGCAGTGCCAATGTAGGGAACGTTGCACTGGGATATTCATAGCCCTGCAGGGACAACGGGCGAGCACTGACTCCACATCCTCCTGAGTTACCTCATCTCTCCTGTCCACATCTCAGTCTGGAGATCAAGCAGGAGCCAGAAAAGAATCTGCTGAGTTCATACAGGAAACATCAGCTCTGCTGCTGGCATGGCACTGACCACCCTGGGAGAGAGAAAATCCTGCCCCAGTCACACAGCAGAGAGGTTTGTCATAGTATTGCCAGCTACAGTGAGAGCAGGAGGCAAAACCTCCACATATTCACCCTGGAAGGCACTTCAGAAATAATTATATTTAATATGTATATTTATGTAGACATAATTTCTTCCTTTTTTTTCCTCATTGCTTCAGTGCAAGTGAGAGATATGAGCCAGAGACCTAAAAAGCTGAAAGCCTCTATATTTCCTTAAACACAGCAAACCTGCAGTTCTTATGCATTTGTTTAAAACTACATTTCTCTAGAATCTTCCTACTTGGCCTTGGGTGTGTGACATATGCAAGTGCTGACCTTGTTTGCCCTCAGTTTGTTTGTTTGTTTTGGTTTTTTTTACTTGGAAAACGTGGTCATCAAATTGAACTTTTCATTGGAAATTATGCATTTCACCACCTTTGTTGCTAAATGATGCTTTGGCCTTTTGAAACAAATTCAGTGTTTCAACTCACATTTTCAGTTACAATAGTTCAAAGAATTCAGTTTGAAAACATTTTATAACATAACAAAAGTAAAGCACTTCTTTTCAGAAGTCTTGGATTAAGATTTTTGAACTTCCCATCCAGTTTCAGAACATTTTTTGCTTAGTAGTAAACATTCTTATAAGAGGACACATCACTTCTTTCTAGTCTGTTCATATCAAGGTACCTGAGTAAAATATAGTGGCTGAGGCATCAGAAGTGTGATGTAAATGTTTATGGTTTTAGATTCTATAGGTTTGTCAATGACTATGAATTTGAATAACCTGAAGGTGAGCAATATTCCATCATACCATTCATGTGCATGTGAATGGGAAAATGTTAAATTGTTTAATGACCTCCTGTGCTGAGGTCCCTCTGAAATTTGAAGCTGGTGGAATAACAAACCATGAAGGAATATGTGCATCTTCAGAGCCCTCCTGAACTCCACATGTCATCTCATAGATATCTAGAAGAGGCTGATTGTGTAATACAGAGCACATGGACAATTCTCTGCTCCCTAGCTGTAGCTGTAAAGGCGGTTGATGTTTTCACACTCCTGACTGCAGTCACTCCAGTCCAGATTTCTAATTATGCTTCTTAAGTAGCTGAAATGGTTACACAGTATTTTCTAGACAGAGGAGGGTTTTCCACACAGAGAGATCTCCTGGAAGCTTTTCAAATTTTTTACAAAACCCTTCCCTTTTCACATTTGGCTCCACAACAAGCATTTACCACAGAGAGTAAAGTCACTAAGAAATAACAACTTGTATCCTTATTTGCCAAGATTTTGATAATTTCATATCATCCTCTTATCTCAAGTTACCTGATCTCAGACCTTTCAGCTGGTGATGTGTAAAACCTGAAGACCAGACCTCTTAAAAACAACCTGAGGAAAATGCTGAAATGCAGGGCAAGAAGTGCCTGCTACCCTCATAACATAACTGGATGATCTCCCAAAACATTAAAAATCCCCTGTGGATGCTGGTAATGTTTATGGATGGGACTCCAATCTTGGCTTGAGTGGCTCAAAGTCAGAAAAAATACAGGAAAGAGATCATAGAGAGGGGATGAACTGCTATTTCTTGAGAAGATGATGGATCCAATGGAGGCACAATTTGCAGATGTACCTGAGAACCAAGGGAATTAGCCAACCCTGGCATGGAAACCAGCTGAGTCAACTCTAAGGACACTGAGACTTGATAGGGTTTGAGGAGGAATGATTTAAATTGGAGCTTCAGAAGCAATTCGCTCTGGGATAATTTTCCTGCCAATGGAGACAAGAGCCTTCAGAGCAATTCAGAGCCAAGGGTGGACAGGAATTAATGGGGATCAACCCCTATCCCTTGTAGAAAGAGAGCAAGGCAGTCATGAATGAGGAGGTGCCTATTTCTCTTCTTACAAAAGGAACACACCCAAGTGCTGGAGTTATCCCAGCCAGGAGCACAAAGCAGCACAAGGTCTGCATGACTGAAAAGACCTGTGCAGAGGTCAATGTGTACAAAGCATTATGTTTTGAACCATCTTAAAATCATCCTTTAAAATTGAATTGAAATAGGCCAACTGAAATTTGCTGCAAAGGTTTCATGAGGATGTGCCGGGTTACGTTTATCACCAGAGGAGGTCCCAGACTGGCACTGCCATTGCTGAGCTCCTCCTGCTACTGAGAAATGGGAGCAGGTTTGGCCTCTTGCATGGGCTTAGGAACTATGGTGCCAAAGGCTGGGAACCTTGTAAAGCATAAACGTCTCATCCTCTCTCACTGCGCTTTCCACTGGTGCAGTGAAGGGGTCTTGAACACCAAAATGAGAGAGTCCTCTTGCCTCTCCCACCTTTGCCCATCACTATAGGAACTAGCTGCTGTTTCCTCAGGATTGCTGGGGAAACACAGTCCCTTGACTAAAGGGCTCACCAGTGCAGTCTCCGTTCTCTCCGGGTTGCACAACACTTCCCCCATTATCAGCTCTTGCCCAAATCTCTGACAGACAGAAAACTTTTTTTACTTGGAAAACACATCCTGGTTGTAGCTGCTGAACATCTTCAGCCTGATTTTCTGCCCAGGATCCTCTCTGCTCTACAGCACAACTGAGCTCAAAGGTTTCAAATATGCCTCGAACTACACACCCTGCTTGCCAAAAAAAATAATGCAAGCAATTAGCGTGACAAAGCACTTAAACAAATAGTTCCATTCATTGCAGGGGTGTCCCACACTGGAGTTGGCAGTGACCCACACTTCCCGTCTCCTGCAATAGCACTCCCTTATGCAGACACCCAGTAATTATTCAGTGGAAATATTTAGGTCACAAATTCCCCACTCTGAGCTGTTGGGGAGAGGCTTCCAGACTTGCCTAAATGTATTTTCTTCCTTTTGTTTTCCTTTTTTTTTCAATTCAGTGCTTCAGCAATAGTGAGAATTTCCAGCCAGAAACTCTTAAAGTTGAAAGCCTCTAAATTTTCTTAAACATAGCAAACCTGTGTTTCATATTCCTGAGCAACACCAGGATTTGGACCCCTGAGTTTCTCCTTCCCTCTTGGCTCGGAGGAGTCACCTCTAAGGACCACAGGGCCAACTCCTGCAACCCCTTCCATACCACAGACTCTCTGCTGACATCTGTGCACCGCGTACCACAGCGACCCCGACAGCCAGTTCCCCCCAAAAACCTTTCCCGGGAGCCGCGCCCGGCTCCGGCAGCGGCCCCTCGGGCGAGTTCAGCACCATGGACAGAGTACGGAGCGTGGCCGGAGCGGTGTACGCGCGCTTTGCAGGCTCTGAGTGCCAGCCCAGAGGTAATTTCTGTAGTTGCCTGGTAAACAGTGAAAAGGAAGACTTGCTTGTCTTAAACAAAACACAATAAAAGATAACCTTTAAAGTATTTTATAACCTGCTTCACACACAGACATATAAAGGCCCAGAAATTATGGAGTTGGGTTAGAAGTGAGCAAGTCCTACCACAGTGAAACAGGGACCAATAGATGCAATGTCCTGCTGGAGGTCAGAACCGTGTAAATGGAGAGTTGTTTGGATAAGGGCCATCCTGAGGATGTGCTGCTGGACAGGCTCTGTAAATTATCTGAAAAACCCTCTTCTGCCAAGAGGACCCAGTGAGGTGGCAGGGCTGGGTTTCTCCCTGCCTTGATGCATTGCATACAATGGGTGGCAGTAACTGGTCTGACTCATCTGAAAAGGGGAAAGGTAAAATAAGTCTCCACAAGATGATTATCCATTTCCTTTGCAAAATAAATCTCCATTACTGCCCCACATCCCTCTTGCAGTTTCCAATTGGCCTCTGTGTCAAGGGAACTGCTTTTATGATGGATCTGGGGCATTTATTATGACAGCACAAGGCATAAACACTGCCCAGCATCAAACAGCTTGAGAGCTCTGATTTCAAACTAAATGCAATAAGAGAAGAGAACCTTCCTACACCAGGGAAATTAAGACTGTTTCAGTAGATTATGGTGGGAACATAATGTTTTCACTACAGAGAATTTCATTCCCCCATCTAGCCCAGAGTTCATGAGGAATACTGTTCCTCTTTCAATTACTCTGGGCCTCAACCCCTCCCCCAGAAAATGCACATCTCCTGTCTGTGAAGGAAAGACCAGACCACAAAGGCAATAACCCCCCTTTCACAGCACCAGGTCCATCTTTCATGGGAAAATATTTCAAATGCAAGTAGTGCTAGAGTTCTGCTTCCAGAGTCCCCATGTGCCGAGGAGAACAAGATGCAGACGTGCCAGGACACACATAGGTAGTTACCAGTTTGACTGATGCCAGTCAGAGACCTTTCCTGGTGTTCCTGGAACCGCTGCTGCCACAGCTCACCCATGGTGGTACCTGGCCCATCTCTCCTGTTCCAGCAGTGCTGCCAGGCAGAAAAGGCCCAAACTTCTTCAGTTTTTGTGTGATCCTGTTAGCAGGGCTCTCCAGCTGGGGGAATTTACATGGAAGAGTCATGAGTCAGTCTCCTTCCTCAAAACTTGTTCTGCCGAATGGGGCCAGGACAAGGTCTTTTTCCTTTTTGGTGTGTTAGAGGAATTTCTTTGCTGTCTCCTTCTTTTCCATATAAGACATATTTTCAGCTGGAAAATTTCCCACCAGGAAACTGCAGTCTGAGGCCTGAGAGACTCCTGCGGTTTCCAAAGGAATTGTGGTGATTTAATCTTCTCAGCTTAAAAATGAAACTCCTCATGAAAATGCCCTGAACAACTAATCCAAACCCAGGAATTGTGTGTCTAAGGGCAGAGCTCCTCTGCGCACAACTGCCTTTGAAAAGAAACCCCCAGCCACCACGGTCTGTTGTGCAGAGCACTCTTTTCATCAGATAGGCTGCATATCTCAGAGATAAAATCTCTCTGGCAGAGGAACTGGTAATTTGGGGATCCTGGCCCAGTTTCTGAGCATGGCAGCCTTTCAGCTGCCTAGCCCCTTCACACAGGGGTTTTGTGCACAGACAGGAGCACCATGGAAACATCATTTTCTTATCGGCTCTAGAGTTTTAGAGCACATAAGGTTGGACTTCACCTAAAAGGGGTTTTCAGGATGGCACCTTTAAATTTAGGAGCCTGAACTCCACCTACATCTCTGCACACCCATTCCTCAGCAATAAAAATCCAACTACCTAAGACTGGAAAAGTGTTTTTCACTGAAGCACAATGACCTGTAAAGCACAACCCCCACCCTGTTTGCCCCACCCCCAGGGCACCTAAGTTGGTCTTAAAACTTACATCGGGGAGATGATTTTCCAGACAGGCTGAACCTCCTGGTGCCTGAATCCTCAGCTGCACACATTCCTGCTTTTGGATGTCTCACAGCTCCCTGTCCCTTGGGAATGTGCTGCTCTATCAAAGCTCTAATCAGACTCTGTCGACTGGGGCACTCATGAGGTCAGCATCTAGCTTCAAGGCAGGATATCATCACAGCCAGGCTTCTGCGCTTCCCCTCCCATGCCAGACTCTATTTATCCTCCTTTTCTTCCTACAGATGAAGGTGGAAGGTGAAATGTAAGAGATGAGAGAGAAATTGAAAGTTGCTAATCTCTAATTTCAGCTTGATAATTTGCTTTTGCCTCTGGGGTATTAAAATTATAACACTTTCAGACTGTATTTAAAAAGGCATCAACTCTATGATTGACAACTTACTTAATAACATTTTTCTTTTCAGAAGGCATTACACCGAGTTACTCTTTAAATATAGTCAATTACTACTTCTATCTATAGGATCAAATGCTCTCTTAATCATACAGGGGAGAAAAAGACACCACTTCTGTGTACTTTTTGTCAACGTTTGGGAACCACTGATATAAAACAGCAAGGAATAATGTCACACTTCATCACTCAAGAGGATGTGATCAAACCCCTGGAGTTACTTTTCTTTGTGCACCAAACCCTGTCCTTCCGACAGTTTCTCTAATGAAAGACTCCACAAGTCGTACAGAACAATCAGTTGTGTTTGTCTTGCAAAGATTCCCATTAAGTTCCCAGTGACACAGTCAGGTTGCACTGCCAGACCTGAAAGGATTTTCTTTGCTGTTGAGCCACGGCAAAGCAGGAGACTGTGACATCCCAGTACTCTCCACAGGTTTTGTCTGCTTTCCATAAATGACAGGGACTTGTACCAGGATTGTCCGAAGGACTTGCCTAGACATTTTTTTCTTCTAAGAAAAGGCTGACTTAATGAAATTAGGCCACTTTGCAAGACTGTAAATTCACTTTCCTTTTTGTTGGAAAATCACCAAAATATTTTGTTTTGATAAATTCAAAATACCTTGTATGGAATTTGATATCACTGTAAGAATTAATTTTTATTTTTTTTTAGAGTAGATCAAAACTGAATGGTTTGGCTACACTGACCTGAATCATAGAATGTGCTGAGTGGGAAGGGATCAGGATCATGTCACAGATTCATCACAGAATGGTTTGTGGTGGAAGAAGACTTCAAGTTCCTCTCATTCCACCTTCCTGCCATGGGCAGGGACACTTTCAATTGTCCCAGGTAGCTCAGAGCCCCATGCAAACTAACCCTGCACACTTCCACGGATGGGGCATATCAAAATGATGTCAAAACTCAGTAGCACAGGAATATGTTAGCTATTAAAAAAAAAAAAATCGGAATTGAGCAAAATTCCAGCTTTTTCTCTCTGTTTTGGCCTCAATAAAATTCTGCTATCCCCCAGGGAGCTGCCTTGTATATGCAGTGGTGTTGTGGTGTTCTGAGAGGGCTCTGAGCATCACCAGTCTGGGACGGCATCAAAGCTCAAATGCTCAGTCCCTGGCTGGGGGCTGGAACCATCAGGCATTTCCAGCCATGGCTGAGAAGCAGCGATGTCAATGCCCCTTCCCAAGGCAGCTGAATGGTGCTGAACCCCTAAACCATGCTGTCAGACAACTCTTGGGTACAGGGAGAGTTTCTTCCGAGACCTTCCACTGAACACGTGCTCTTCTAGGGTGAGGTTTTCTGCTGCAAGTGGGAGAAGAACCAAACCCAATCTCCTGCCCCGAGAACTGTGCCAGAGGATTGTCACCAGGGCAGAACAAAGGCTTGATTTGCCACAGCCACTCCTTTCCCACACTTCCACCTTCTCAGCTCCCCCCAAACACAGGTTGGGGCCACCCCCACCCACCTCCCCAAAGCCGCCCGTGGAGCAGAGCTCAGCAGGAACCATCCCCTCACCCCCAGCGTCTGCTGTCGATGGGTGCTGAGGGTGAAGGGAGGGATCTGCAGCCAGATCAATTTGCAGTCAGATCTTGGGAGCAGCCCCTCTCCAGAGCTTTGTTTGACTTGCCAGTAATGGTATCTGACTGGAAGCAGGCAGGGCAGCACCCAGGATTAAAGAAGCCCATATTAGCTCTTCCTTCCCTGCTGTCTCAGGGGCTTGGAGCAGGTGCCTCTCCCTTCACTCCCACAGGCTCCTGCCTGGCCGCCAGCCAGTCTGAGGACAGTCCCGAGCAGCTGTCCAGTCTGAAGGGAGGGCCTGGACATTTGAGTGTGAAGCCACATGTCACCAGGAAGGACAAACACCACCACTGCCTTCCCTCTAATCTGTGCTAATTCCCTCTTAGAAATATGATCATGTTTACGGCCCCCCCAACGTCCAGATCCTGGGAAAATCCAGGTGGGGAAGGGCACTTCTTCTCCTGTCTTTGTTAAATTGTGATGGGGTGGTGAATGTTTTCTTCTCAGCACCACACTGGTAACAAAAGAGAGGAAGTATATGAAACATTTCAGACCATTCCGGTTTCCCAGCTCTCCCTCTGAAGAAGCTTGAGAGCATCTGAGCACCTGGTGTGACACTGGTGTGTGTAAAAGGCTGTGTCCTGAGCAGAAAGTTTGTTGTGAGAGACAGAAGAAAGGCTTTAAGAGAATGTTCCTCAGCTCCTCACATGAGGCTTATTTCTAGTCTTACCACCTCTGTGGATTCTATTTGGAATTTTGCAGCTGATGAGAAGGGACGGGAGAACACAATCACATATAAAATAAAAATATAACCTCTTTTGAAACTGTTAGAAGCTGATGAAAAACCATTTAGTGGATGAGAGGTGAAATGTTGTTTGTACACACAGAACCTGTTTTGAAGGTCAGTTCTGTAACTGCTGCTCAAGAGCCTTGGGAAGGATTTAACCACCTCAAACACTATGATGCTTTTAATGCACCATATGATGCACAAAATAACTCCTTCGGCCTCACCACAAGTCAGGGTCTGATGCAGGAATCAATAGCAAAGGTCCTGCTGTGTTATGAAGAAGGTAAAATCAAACAACCACAGTGGACTCTTCAGCTTCAAATTCTGTTAGAGGACAGAAGAGGGAGAACCTGAGTAGCCATCACAGAGAGGAACAGAGCATTTGCCCTACTTTTGCCTCTGCAAATGTGACGATCCTAAAAAATCAAAATCAAATACTGCAGTACACCACCCTTTGTGTTACCACAGAAACATCATTCCCTTTAGAAGATAAAACATCTGTGGCAGAAAAGTCACACAATTCGTCTCAGGGCAAAATCACATGCAGAGTGAGAACCTGAATCCATCAAAACTTTTATAACTGTTCTCCTCTGATGGGGTTGGGAAGAGAGTGCAGGTTAAGAACTTAAGGCAGAGGAATCCCAAATTCTGTGTTTCATATAGGAAATCCAGGACAAAATAATACCACAAAGGAAGCTGTAATGCAAGCATTACATTAGTTTGCTTGCACAACAGACTCCACACAACAATTTCTACTCCTTAATTTGCAGATCATGTCTGCCCAACATTTTTTAAAATAAAAAACACCAAAAGGCAAATGCAGCTGCTTTTCATCTAAGAAACTTCTGTATCTGCTGGCTTCTGTTATTTGATGGCAGGGGAGGAGGAGGAAATCATGGAGCTGAGAGTTGTCTCTGAACAGTTCTCTGCTGAGATGCGTTGAGAATATTCAATCCAGACAAAAAGGGCAGGCAGCGTCTTTTGTGTACCTCTTCCCTCTGACCCCAAAAGGCATGAAAATCTGTCATTCCAGAGCCAGACAAATGTTGGTTGGAAGGTTGCTGGTCCAACCTCCCTCCTCAAAGCAAAATCAATGTCAGCAGCAGAGCAGCTCAGCCATGGCCTCATGCAGCCAAACCTGAGGTCAAACCCTCAGGGCTTTGAGGGTGAGCAGTCCATTCCACCCCAGCCAGCACTGCCCACTGAATTTTGAAATGATTGGATATTCTCTGAATATCCCTGCACAGCATCTTTCCCACATCAAGAAGCCTAGGTGCATTATTTAATTTCTGAGGAGCAAAGGAGGAGTTGTGCTGCATGGCATGGAGCCTGAAAGATGGAAGTAAAAGAAAACAAATCTGGATGCCATAAAGTTATCAAGATCAACAAAGTGAAGAGTGAAAAAAGCAGGAGCAATTCCCAGCCTCCTCCAGCGGAATTCATTATGTATTCACTGCACAGAAAATTTCAAAAACTTTCCTTCAAATGGACCTGTTCAAATGTATAAAACGTGTAGCATATTAGGTGATTCTGTAACCAGGCTCCCAATGGGACTGACTTAAGTGGAAACAGCTCTTTAGAGAAACATCCTGAAATTTGTTTTGACTTATCTCCTGAGCTGTCTAGAGATTTAAATCATCACTCAGATGTGGTCTCCTAACTCTGCCTGCAGCTTAAAATAGAGCAGGAAATGGGTTTCTAAAAGGCTGTTAAATAACACAAATGCTGGCAAAGAAAAAAGTAAGTTAATTTTTCTGTTCCTCTCCAAATGGGGGAAAATGTTATTGACCTGTTCAAGCTCCAAAGAAATTTTCTCCCAAGTTTAAAGAACTTGTTGTTTGAGCAGATTGCATTACCCAAATTGTCTCCTGTGGGAAACTTGATCACTTACTGCCTTTTCTAAGAGCTATTCCTTTTCCAGTACATGCTCATGTCACCCCCTTTGAAACTGCAGTGGAATAATGAAACCCATTCCAAAAACCTTCTGCTTCCCAGCTGGGCCAGGGGAGGCTCAGGTTGGACATCATGAGGAATTTCCCCATGGAAATGGAGATCAGGCCTTGGCAGGAACTGCCTAGGCAGGTTTGAAGTCCCCATCCATGGAAGTGTCCAAGGAAGGCCTGGACATGGCACTCAGTGCTCTGGGATTGGGACAAGGTGGGGATTGGGCACAGGCTGGAATCAATGATCTTGGAGGGCTTTCCCAACACGAATCCTTTGTGACTCTAGGATCAAAAGCTGCATCTGTAAGTGACAATAACCTGGGGCTGTGGGCAGGCCTGCAGCACCTGCACACGTGGGACACTGGAGCATCTCCTCTGTGCATCTGGAGGGAATGAGGTCACACCAGGGTTCAGTGTGGACCCCCTGAATTAACATCCTCACTGTGCCTATGGTGCGGAGCTGCTGGGAAAATCAGTCTTTGATTTGCACCATTAAATCTCCATGAGAGGATGGAGAGCATCTGGAGCTCACCTGGAGGCAAACTGGGGATTTGCTTCAAAATTACAATCATCCTGTGAACCCAAATTCACAGGCAATTCAACCATGCACAGGCAAAACCCCAGGGAGCTAAACCAAAGCAGTTACCAAGGTGCCATTTAGAGTCACTAAGAAAGATGACTTTCAGAGGGTAACACCAAGAAAGTTCACCCTTTAAAAGAGTACTTCAATGCCTCAGCAAAGCTGCCTGGAAGTTTTTTTAAGATTTGATTAGAAAACACCAATTAATCAGTTTCATCAAAAAAACAACTTTTCCTGGGAAGGCATCTGTTTTGATGTTGAGGGTTCTTGTTTTTTTTTTTTTTTAATTGAGAAAAAAGGAGAGACATAAGTTATAAGCAAAGAAATAATCCAGTTTTCTGGTTTAAAATGACTTTGAAATTTAAGCTAATTGAAATAAAATAAATATTTTAAAAATAAAAACATTCAAAACCAAAATGGAACATGACTTTTCTGGGGATTTGCATCTTCAGAAGGAAAAATGCACTTTTGGAGCTGTCATCTATTTTGTGGGTAAAAGAAAAAAAGGAACTCTATATATAAATATTTCTTTTTAAAGCCATTCTTAGAAAAAGAGTAACAATCCACAGACTCTATTTGATGGCTCTTTGGCATCCCCAAGCCCCTTTGCGGGGAGTGATGAACCGTCTGGGGCTCAGCCTTGTGCCCAATGGACTCTGTTACCTCAGAAGGCCGGGGGACGCCCACCTTGAATCCTGGGGTCCGTGCAGACTCCAACTCCCCAAGTTCCTAGTAACACCTCTGTTCAAGTTTAGATATCCAAATAAACAAACAGATAAATAAACACGGAACGGCCCCGCCTCGTGCCGCTGCCTTCCCTTCCCTCAGCCCTCCAAATGCTGCTCCATGGAGATAAGCCCATGGCATTTTCCCTCCCAGCCTCCAATCAGCCATTATCATAAAAGAAGTGCAAAGCATCTATCAGCCGTGCAGCTCAGTGATTTATGTTCAAAGTTAGGATTATCAATTCTGCTCAAATCCCTTCAAACAGGAAACTGGATAAAAGAGAACCGCACTCCACAGATAAAATTGGAATATAGGTTTGTGCAACAGAATGACAGGCAGGTTTTTATCTCCGAACGGCTCCAACCACCTCATTTTGTCAGGAATTGTTCATTATCCGCAGCCAGGGACTCACAGAGTGACCTCAATGACATTCTTGCATCTTCTCCCCCGCACGAGGCAGGGCTTATGGAGTTCCTGAGCAAAGCTTGGTAATAACCCAGCAATAACGCAGGGCTAAAGCCCGAAATCAACTCCCCGGGCACCGGGCCGGGCAGGAGAGTCCCCCAGGGCATCCCTGGGCCGATGGGCGCTTCTGCCCCTGAGAGTGACAGAGTTGATGATCTCTTTGCTCTGCCCCTGTCCTGATGCCCTCAGTTCACTAAAAGGAGTGAAAAAATGTAAATCCGTTGAGGCAACGTACAAATAAATACCAACACCAGCTGAAACAAACACCAACCTGGGCGAAAACAAGTATCAACCTTAGCTGAAATAAATACCAACCCAAGCTGGCCAATTTATCAAACAGAAAAGCAAGTTTGCAGTGTCGGCTCCTTTTGAATACATCTTTTCCAGCATAGCAGGACTCAGGATTCAGTAATTTATTATCTCCCTCCAACAAATAACTTATCCATCCTGTAACCATTACGCTTCATCTCTCTTTATTCTGCTTAATTAGACACTATTATTGCTGGCACAGTAATGAGACTTGAGAAGCACCACAGGCGAAGGCAGAATGCTTTCTTAATCCTGTGGAGCTGCTTGTGACAAGACAGCCATTCACTGCCCCTGAACAGCCCGCACAAAGGCACTTTGTTGGGCTGGGAACTGAGTGCCACGCCGGTTGCCTGCTCACACTACCTAGGTTTAGTCACAGGCAGGACGGCGTGGTTGTGAGGAGCAGCAGAGAGTGAGGGAAGGGCAAATGAGCACTCTGAGAGGAAAGGAGGGGAGCAAAGGAAACAAATGCAGTGGGATCTGGGGTGAGTAGAGATAGGGGGTCCTGCAGCCTGCACAGCACCACGGCGGATTTACCAGCACCTGCTGAGAGGGGAGCAGGCAGAATGGGTGAGAAAATGCTGGGACACTTGAGGGGCTCAGGTAGTTTTCAGACCAAGTAAGGTGGCATTTTTCCTTCCTTCACACATGGCTCAGACATTGAAGAATCATAATTGTTTTCAAAACATTTACATTATTTGACTGCCTGCATGGGGCGGTTGATGTTTTTGGTAACATCCCAGTTAACCACCTCCTGCTTGGTTTTCCCTTCTGGAAAAGAGATCCAAGTAAGGCTAAATCCTTCTGATAACTGAGAGATACTAACTTTATAGGAATATGAAGGTACCATGTCCAAAATGGATTCTGGCAGCTGATCTGTCCTTCTGTGGGAGACTTGAGAGTCATCAGGAGAGGGACAAATGACAGGTTGGTGTCAGCATTGCTGTCTTGGGTTGAAGACAGGTATCTGCTGGGAAAGGCAGAGCCCTCCCTCAGAAAATCCCCCCCCCCTCCCCCGAATTACTGAAATTAAGCGGCCTTCAGGCAAGATATGGGGAGGAATAACAGTCCTTTACTAATGAGTATAACAAGATACAAATGAACAATAACTACGGTATTAACAACTACAAAGAAAAAAAAGAAAAGAAAAGGTCAGTGACCCCCCCACTGCGGCAAAGCCGGCAAGAGGGATGGGGAAGGCCTTGCTTCACAAACCCCGTAGGCAGTCTGTAGTCGTAGATGGCTCCGATGGGCCCTCTGAGGAGAAGGGAAGAACTCCGAGGTGGAACGCAGGAGTTCAGGTGCAGGGATGGATTAGATGGGTCACCGTTCTTCCCGCAGTCT